>CM055968.1:3857500-4457500 GCA_029531755.1 Holothuria leucospilota | reverse complement strand
TGACATCAAGTGCAAGTACTCCAACAGCATGTCCGAGCTACTTTCAGCGCTAGTGATAATCATAAATGTTGGTTTTGTCTTTCTCTTCATCTGTTGTTTTTGTTATTTGGGCTGTGGAAAATGTCAGAAACCAGGACCATCGGCGCAGGCTCAACGTCCCCCAGTTGCCACTGTATCAAGAAGTGTCGAAAGCTCACAGTAAGACATATTTTATTATAAATGGGCCTATGAAACTTTTCATAGCTTGGGGGTAGGAGACCTCCGTCAATTTCAATATCACGATGCTTGGGCAGGAATCTAAGGAAAGGAATGCCCCTCCGCTTTGGAACAATTTTTTGAAAATGACATCGTTTTTATATGCAGCTTGATGCAACATTTTGCGCATGTTCAGTTTTTGAAAAACAGCTATTGGTATACTTCACAGACTGAATATATAAAGGGTTTCCGTCCTTGAAAAGTGCAGCCAAAGCTTACTCTATCCCTCTCATTTTTGACTGGGACCGAAGCCCCACCAAAAACCCTCTCAGTTTGTACTTACTTAAAAACATTGGACATACAAGCTGGGGTTATTAAGGGTTCTAACGACAATCGGACAGAGAATTTTCCCTTTCTCCATTTTGGGGAAAAAGTCCTTAAAAGTTTGAGAAAACGTTTTTAGCCCCAACCCTTGAGCCAAGGGGGCCAGAGTTCCCTAGAAAAAATTTTCTCCCCATAGAAAATCGAAAATTACCATTGCCTTAATGCATTTTAGTAAATCTCGCTTTCTTAAAACATCCCCCCCCCCCCAAGCGATCTCTCCCTCTTTAGTACCTTGTCTGGCTACGGGCCTGTCAGTCCCCAATTAAAAGTGGTCCGGGACGCAGATACTGTAGTTAAAAGTAGTTCATGCTACTTCTTTGACTATTGAATAGTATGTTTTCCTTTTTTTTTTTTAACTTTTACCATGATTTCCAGGCCCCAAACAAGAGAAGTACTAAACAATCCGGCCTTCCAATTAGAGGATCTACCACCTTCTTACGAGGAAGCGATAAAGTTGAAACCACTTCCATTTGGCCAGGTTTGATGTGACACCATCCTAGCTGCCTATAGGAAGGCTTGTTCGAAAACCTTAGACCAGGGGTCGGCAACCTACGGCCCGCGGGCCAAGTCCGGCCCGCCGGTGTCAAGAATCCGGCCCGCGTAAAGCAGTCAAAATCGCGTATTAAAATCACAATGTGCAATACTGGCGAGAACGCCTAGCCACGTATGTCTGTAATACTTATTTCAACTATCAAATTCCCGTACACGTCTCGCTTCCAGAGAAAATAGCTTAAATTTTCCCTAAAGCTATAAATAACTAAAACTGGGTGTGAAACACTGTGCCAGTAAATACACATTATATATAGACGAGGGGGGGGGGGTGGGGTACAGCTTCTGCACTGTACAATGACCGCTCTGCGATCGCGATTGAACGTGAGAAGTGCATGCAGTCGGCCCGGGCCCTTCTACAGGAGATACTTGATGGAAACAATACATTTCCGCATATCGATACCAAGCGAGTGGCTTGCATGTTTGGGAGTACCTATGTCTGTGAGCAATTTTTCTCAAAACTGAAATACACAAAGAGCCGACTACCCAGCAGAATAACTGATAGTCACCTCGAAGGAGAGCTCAGACTCGCCATCTCCTCTATAAATCCAAATGTTGGTGATCTTGCGCGAGATATGCAGAATCAATCTTCACACTAAACTTCTGGAGCAGTTGTAGCAGGGATGCCATTCGTACAAAGAATTGTGTTAAGTTTCAGCCACTTTATATCACTACCGTACCATTGCCCACATTGTCTCAACCCTGCAAAACCGTTTTCATAGTTTGCTATGGCCTGCATCGCTTATTGCAGCCTGGCTTATTGACTTCGTAACAATGCTATTTCAACTACACCTTTGGCCCTCCGCTAATTCGCCAGATAGCAAGTTGGCCCGCGCCCCCGAAAGGTTGCCGACCCCTGCCTTAGACAGTTTAAAGGGTTGACAACATGTTCCGGCTTCGAGGTCTACAGATGGTGATTGAAAGGATTCATCTTTTCGAGCAATGACGTCATACCAACGCTTAATAATCTCGTGTGCGATTGTAATGTAAGAAACACTCAATGGAGGCAATCAAGATATTTGAAACAATTATTTCAGTGCAATAATTCATGTAAAATATGTCACTAACAGTGCCAAACTTGCTACAGTTTACCACTCATATCACTGAAATGTTTACTAGGGGGTAGGTTCTTATACATTTTTATACCTTTTGAACGAAATGTAGCAAAGAATGTTTTTACACAGATGCATGGAATTTACTAATCTCTTCTAATGTTGTTATCCACCTATTACTTGGAAAGTCTTCTGTTGCATGATATTTCTCTTCTCATGTGTGGGGGCGTTTATTTTTAATTGGCTACATAGTAGAACCCCATCAATTTTAGCAATCTGTTTTAACTTTCCTTGTACCGTCAATCCCTACCCCGAATCAGTTTTCTACTCCCCTGTGCAGGCTTAGGTTTTCGCAACTAGGTCTTAGATTTTCGGGTGCAAAACTATGGAATTCTCTTCCCTCTGAAATTACTAGGTGTAAATCTCTACTTAGTTTCAAACAAAAGCCAAAAGCATATTTTATTGCAAACTACCTTTGATTTTTCCTTCTTTTTATGCGTATTTTGTATTTTCATGTTGATATTTCTTGTTGTTTCCTTTGGTTATGTTTGTTTTTTGTTTGCTTCTGTCGTTTAGGGGTGTCAACCTCCATAAGCTGTTAGGAGCTTTAGTTTCCCACTCCTCAGTCTCATCCTCTTCAGTCGCGTGAAGAAATGTACTTTTGTTAATTAATTTACATGCTATGGTACTTATACTTACTTTTATCTTGTTATCATTCAATTGATGTGCTTGAGACTGAAATAGAGTCATTCTGAACTGAACTGAACTGAAAGAAGAGGCAAAATGCATGCTGTAGCCTAGTCGAATTTTATCTCTTTGTCGTTTTAAATTAATTCCATCCAAGAAGGGAAGCTGAATTATTTCCTAATATATTTGGGTATAATTAAAACTACTTGATCGGTACTTCATTTTTTCATTCTATCTTATTCTTGCGAGGGAGACCAGGGAGATCCATCAGGTAACGTAATTGATGTAATTAACGTAACTTTCCTAAACTTCCTCCCAGGGGTTAGATGAGGCTTCAAGGCTCAGTCTCTGACCAAATGGTTTAAGTCGGGCCAGCCACGGCCTTTTTTCCAGTTGTGGCTCACTGGCTTGTTTTCCCTACTCCATTGCTTATGCTGAGTACCAAGCACAAAGGCAGTAGGTTCCATTCTTCCCTCCATGAGATCACTCCTTGAAATCAGACGTATATATACTACTTAAGAAGTTTGATATTAAGTTTGCAGAATTTTTACAAGATTCTGTAGACTAGACTCGACTCAAATCTTTATTCCTGCAAACTATTTTAAACGTGATCTTACTTTTCCAAACATTTTACAAGATAAAAACGATTCAAAATCATGACTTAAATCTTGACCCGGCTGGGATACGTTACAAGACTGGAACCCTCTTCAAACACAAAAGTGAAATTTAACCAGAAATCCTAGTCAAAATGAACTTTTTCTTTTTCAATTTATGACTGGTAAACTTTCTGGTAAAAAATCAACACTTCCCAGGTTAATATTTAACCAGGATTTCTTGCTAATGTCAACAAACATGGTTGGATAACCAGTGACCGCAATCACGGTTGAATTTAATCAGAATGCTTTCATAGTGTAGTCTGCAGGAACTTCTGTTCAGTGCTTTCTCTTGAACAAAAAAATTGCTTCCTATGTCAATTATTGGGAGACAAAATTTTGTTATATCTTGATATTCTGATTAAAATGAGCTCATAAACTCAACTAAAGAGCCTATTTAAATTCCCAAAATCCAAAATGAAATCTTGCAAGGGAGATGGGATGTGTATTAATTCAATCGTTTTTTGAAGACAAATTTGCCATTGTTTCTAAAGAGTAAATACTACGTATTTTATCAACTATACTCCCACGCTATTGTTTGGACTTATGTTTGGGCAATATTACAATCCTCGGTCTTGGGATAAAAATGGATAATATTTCTTCTTTTTAGAAAGAGGGCTGGGAGATTCTTAAACTTACAGTTAATACCAGGTGAGGAAGCGAGACTAAGACAGGGGTGGCGCCAAGATTTGCCCGACGAGGGGCCAAGCCCCAGATTGTCGGAAGGGTGGGGAAAGTAAAATTTGTCGGGAAGTGGAGTGCGCCAAAAATTGTGGGTCTTTTACTGAAAAAAAGTTTAAAAATTTGACGTTTTTATTGAAGAACAGTTGAAAAATTCAAGTTCTTGTTGAAGAAAATGTGAAGATTTTTCTCTTTTCTTTTCTTTTTGTTTTGAAAAATCTGCGTTTCTCGAGAGCAAAATCAAGTATTCCGTCAGGGCGACTGGTCGCGGTTGGGGATTATTTCCCCAATGGAGGCGGGGGTATGTGACCTACCATCCCTGACGAAGGCCATGGTTCCCTGCCCCACACTGAGCGCCACCCCTAGGCTAAGACATCGACTATCTTAGGACTTATCTCATATGTTTGCCACACTCCCACCCCCAAAGAAACTTTTGCCTTATGTCAAATTCACCATCCGCCATACTGACACAGGTATGGTGAAAGTCTCCCCATGATGTTCTGATACTTAGGAGATGAAAATCACCTCACTGTTGATACTGAGATTAATCAGGGAGTCCTCTGAGAAAAGAGACACTGGCCTAATGTCATTGATGCTTCGTCTCGTTATCTTCAGTAAGTTCATGAAGACTGTATAGTGTTTTCAAACTAAATCACTTATATGATGCATTACTCTCCCCCAGAGGAAATAGGTTTACCTCATTCATTCCCAAAGAGTGAAAGCCACCTTGAGATATCTGCGAGTTAACTAACAACTCAAACTATTCAGTGTATCGTCTTCCTCTTTTTTTTTCTCTCTCTCCCTTTTTATGAACCATTTCATTTATTGTCTCTTTTAATATAATTTATGATATAGCAGGAAACTTTGCAATTTAGCCTATACTGAAAACAAAAGAATCAGAATTCATATGATCTGCTTACGACATAAAAAAATTAACGTATTAACATGAATACATTGTAATGGGTCAAATAATCTCTTACACTTCGTAAGTTTTCTTTCAGTTCATTGGGAGTAAGAAAACGATTACTTATAGGTACAATGTTCCTCTCCACTTCCACATCAAACTGGAAATTCCGAAAAAAAAAATGCTTTTTTCACCCGATATTCACGATACTTTGCACCCGCGGTGGAAACTTTCCTTGTCACCTATTGACGATGTGCCGTCCCGGAGAAGGGTCTAACGGGGGGGGGGGGGACCCTTTAAGAAACTTTTGTTTGTCAAAATTAGCTTAGGTGCAAGATGGTGCTATCTTCGGCAAGGTTTCACTACATGCCCTCAACCAGGGGAGCATTTGGGGGCCAGCCCTCCTTCTCCTCTGCTCTGCGGGCGTAGCCAGGCCCCTGTGCAATAATTTATACTTAGCGCACCCTATGAGCTTGGTTTGGCCCCCTCTGCTCTCCAAGTCTGGTTAAGGGCTGGGTTTTAAATCAATCATATCCAGGAACTTCTAATACTTTTGTAAACTATTCTTATTTTTGTTGGGTTTAAGGGAAGGGTGTAGTGTCTCATCAGAGGTGGTGAAACTTCAGCCTTTAGAAATTTTTGTTTAAAGAAAGTGGCATACATGCTTAATGGTGCTACCTGTGGCAAAGCTTTGAACTGATTTCATGTTAAGGAATTACCGTTATTTAGTAATATTTTTGCTGTGGTATGGCACTCCTCCAATGCTGTTACCATGAGACCGGCATAGGGCCCTCTGTTACCTCTGGGGTATTTACAAAATAGGGCCAACATCACGCTACCAATGTTACTCATACTATAAAACTGGCACAGAATCGCCTCTTGAAGGATGGAAGTGTGAGGTTGGACTGTAACTCTTGTTTTGGAAAGTAGTTCTCGCCAGAATAATTCCATGCATTATCGTCATAATAATGGTCATCAGACAAGGAGTGTAAACTGTGGCAATTAAGGGCGAAAGCGACCCGAAATGTTACATAACAATTGGTATAAAACCCGTATTCGTAACTTTGATAAAAACAAGTTTGGAATAGTATTAAAGAAAAACTAGAAATGAAGGTTGAAGCGCTCCGAGCGCAAATTTTGAGAGCTTGCCAAGGATTTATGACACTTGATAGTTCGCGAACAATTTGTAATAGAAAATGACCAAATTATCCTAGCAGAATTTTTGAACTGCTCAAAAAGGGTTATCTAGACCCCTTGGACACCTACCCTGGATCCGACCTTGGGCATTGCTGTCGAACCCAGGACTGTAACGACCTAGTCTGGACTCAAACTCAAATCCGTGCTCGAGTTCCTGTTTGTTCAACTGGGATTCTGAATTGTATTTTCCAGAGTCGGAATATTGCTCGGAAAGAGCTGCAATTGGAGTCGAATTTATGAACCGATTTCTGTCGACCGAGTCCACAAAACTGATAATAACATGGGGGCAATTCCGCGGTTACTCGCGTTACATTTTTGGCATGATTTCGTCATCCTAGCTGCTGTAATTTGGAAACCTATGCAAAGTTTGCTTTATTTCTTTCATGATCAACAACCTAAGCAGTCATAGTGCATGACTGAAAAGAAAATCCTAAATCATCAATTTTTGTTTACATTTTATGAGCATGCGAACTGTGGTTACTCGCATTACGGAAAAAGACATGACAAAAAAATTAAGACAGTAAACTTAAAAGTCTCCTCTGTTTAAACCTGATCAATCAAACCTGTTATGCATGTTATGCATCTAAGGTGTAAAGGTATCCATTTATGGTAAAAATTTTAAATGAAATAGTGGAAGAAGTGGCTATCATATAATATAGTGGTTATTCGCGTTACGGTTACTCACGTTACATTTTGTCCGTGCTAACAGGGCAACTTGAAAATTACTTGAAATGATAAGGATTTATTGCAAATATACAAAAGTGTATAAAACAGTTTATTGACCAGTTAACTATTCCTTAAATACCCACACCACCAATTTGTGTCCACCCCAGGGTTCCCCTGTAAATACTGTACTTACAGTCAAATCCAGACTTCGTCGCTTTGCAGCAAAACTGTCTCACAGTACTTACTGTACCATCACACACTTTTTGTCTTGTTAAAATTTCTGTGGGCATCATGAGGTCATGGAAACAGTCTTATAGAAGGCTTGTGCTACTCTAGTATTTTGGAGTTAGGTACAGGTTGCCCAATTAGTTGTGACTCTGAACAGTCACGACTTCTACAATGACGTAATAAGTGAGGATACTGTAGAATATGCACTACAGCAGCAACAACCTGTCAAACACAACTTCTGGCCTACAATACCAATAAGAACACCACCAGGTGCCAAACTAAGTACCTGTATCAGAGAATCACAGAACTCAAGTTGCAGGGAAAACTAGGAAAATAAACTGACCAAAAGAGTCAGTTTTAGTACAATACTCCATTACTGTAGAACATGTCAATGGAGGCAAATGCTGACTCCAGAATATGATTTTTGTGCATTTCGTAACCAACTTTAATTCCCAAGGAGTCATGATTCGAAGGAAAGTGGACTCGCTACGCTAATCTTGGTTAGGTGGTGACTCTGCAGTAGTGTTGGGTTATCCACCCAATGCTTATTCTGGAAGCATGTTATTGCTGTGAACAAAAACCACACAGAACCCCTAAAACATTTCCGTTGATTGTTCCATTGTCCTAAACAGCTTGGACTTGCACACAGGAAGGCCTTAATTTTAGAGGTCTCTTTAATAGGCCAGTATGTGAATGTATGTTCTTGTGGTGATGCACACAATAATTAAAGACAAACTCTCAACAAAATTACAAAAATATTGTTAACATACAGTACTAATGCATTTAATAAAAAGCAACATGACTGAATTACATTTTTGATTTTCTAATAAATGCAACTACATAAGAATACTTTTGACTAGCTGATAGCCTCCAAGGCTGTTTGTTGGAAATGGCTGGTTAGCAAAGCCATCAGACCTTTAAACTGAACTGTGCCATTTAGAATTGGTTTGAAGAAGAACATAATTTACTTTCCTGACACTGTTATGAAGATGAGCATAAAAACTGGTTGAGAGAGTCTCTGCATGGTTAGCCTATTTAAGTTGAAAGTTCTACATTTTTCATAAATTAGTGGCTTATTTCAATTCAGTTCTTAATAAAAGCTATGGAAACCATGGACTGTATATTTGACCACATAAAACAGGCATAAAAATTAACCGAAATTTTCTTTACCTTGAACCCTGTGCTACAGTAAGTTGGTCATTACAGGGTGTATGCTTCAGTGCTTGCATACTTTTAAATTTACTAGAATGGGTTTCAATATTTCCGTTAATTTTGCAAAAATTTCCTTTATGATTTTGAACCCAGATTTTCAATTTTTGCTACAGTGTGCCATGTGCAACTTAACAATTATGCATAGGACATGTACACTGGTACTGTACAACAACAATCATTTGAACTGCTACAGTATTGCTTCTGTGTGGAATTTCTACTGTGCCTTCAGTACAGACTAAATGACACAACATTTTTTTCTTTAAAAGATCTAAAAGTTTTATTTGAATGGAATGAAGAAGAACTGTTTGCAGAAGTTATGAAGCTATTGTGATGTAATTTTAAATGATAGGGTTGGGAAATACTGTAGAAAACATTGTTTAATGCAAGAAATTTTACCAAAGATGCTGGTGCACTGGATCAAACACTATGCCCCAAAGTACTGTATGCAATTTAATGACAAATTTTGGCATATACAGTGTAACTCAGTACAACCCCATGAGGGAATCAAACTGACCAAGTGATGCTGATCTACTGAAATGTTGGGCTTGCAAACGTGTACAATCCATTAAAAACCATCATATATATCATACATGGCCTGGTACATTAAATGAATTGTTTGCCTGACCTGTTGCAAACGGCCTAACCCAGTTTTAAGTAGATCATTAAATAGGCCTAATTACCAGATAATTATAAAGTTACATGAATTCACCTCATGATACATGTTTTTTGATGTCTGAAGTACATCATGACTTTCAGCCAAAGGTGTACATAGGTTGCCCATGATCAATATTTAACATCCATGACAACCAACTTTTAAGCATTTCTTTTTACATGTTATCATGCATTTTTGGTATACACAAAACCATCTGACACCACCTAATGAAGGTATAAGCAACTTTAAATATGAATATAGATTATATGATTTTGGTAGGCCACACTGTTTTATAAATCTTCCAAGTTTTGTTACACTGACATAATTTGAAAATGTCGGTTACTCGCGTTACACATGGTCTGGTTACTCGCGATACATTTTTTGAGTCTTCACAAATTTACCATACAATGGACTTATGTCACATTCATGGTCCACATGGTGTGGTTCATGCTGCTGGAGGAAAATAATAAGTTTCACATATTGAAGAAACAAAGGTATCAGGAGAGAGAGAGAGAGAGAGAGAGAGAGAGAGAGAGAGAGAGAGAGAGAGAGAGAGAAAATCATGTTTTCGGTTGGCCTAGTGATACATGGAGTCTGTGGTCACCACTGAATATTACATACTGTGTAATAGTATTTCCACTTTGCATTGTAATACCAAACAGGTGAAACAGATAGCTATTAAAAAGGCCAAAAGATCTTAAGTCAGATGTCTTTATTGACCCACCATAGATTACTGAAAATTTATGAATTTTGTGAAAATTTAACTGCATTTATTTTCAAAATAGGACGATTCTTCTAAATGTGACATTTTTGTGGAAAGTTTGTCAGTTTCAATTTTTCTTTTTGTTTCTCATACTTTGAGATATCGCTCATCAAAAAAGGTTAATGAGAAGGGAAAAAGATTGTTTTGAAAATTTCAAGCCTTTGTCCACTTTGTCTACTATCGGTGCATTGTTTTATACATTAATGGGTCACACAATTTAAATTAACGGTCACAGACCAAACTATAAAACTGACTCCTAACAAATTATTGATCTTATCCACTGTGCTTGTGAAAAAGTATATAAACCATGCACCTGATTAGTTATTGTGATGGGGGGGGGACTCGGAATTGGCTCTGCATTTGGTTACTGCAATCGGAATTGGCTCGGACATGGAGAGCACTTGACTCGGAATTGGCCGGAAATTGGGTCAGACTTGGGCTAGGAGGATTCGGATCAGCACAGCTCGAAATGTCTCAGTTAAATGGTGCGCTTCATTATTGGAACTGTTTAAAACAGATTTTAACAATACCACATCTGGTTGTATGTGTATATTCAGTTTCAAAATTGCTTCATGAATTCAGGGTTTTCCGAGTGGTTTGGCGGGCTGAGGGGTAGTGGTACTTCACAAACGACACGTTTCCTTGTTATTAAGCGTAAAGAAACGATCCACGTGCACTGCAGATGTTGAAGTGAGTTAATTTTTTAGTAAGTGAGGAAAAAGCAATCAAAACGTTTTGATGTAGGCGTGTGTGTTGTGTAATTAATTTTTGTACCAATTTGCCTGACTAAGAATTTTTTGGCATGTATAGAATGGTCAATACAGTACTTCAAACTTGCTGCGTAATGGCGACTCAAGTAATTACTTCGTAATAAAACAAACTTTCAAAAAGATTCGACCTACAGTATTCTAAAGGAGTTGGTTACAGTTGAGAGGGTTTCAATGGTATTTGGATTTTGCAAACAACGAGTACGCAGAATTGCAATTTATTTATAGATATACAATACTAATGGAACGTTGTTTTTCAGACTACTTCCAGCTTGAGATAGTGCTATGAAACTGTTCAAGACTGTCACTTCGCTTGCCTTATCGAAGGCTGACTGTCCGCTACTAATTTAGTACGGTAAGTCTCGTGTCCTATCGGGGCAGTTTCTCCTTTTGGGAGTAGTTTCAGTGATTGCATGCAGTGGAAGATAACCGACATGTCCTTTCTAAGAAGGCCTTTTTCACGATTCTTTTGGCGTGCCTAGATGCTTGTCAAGTTCGTTAGACCTTTTTGATTAGTCAGAAGGTGACAGTCATGTTATGTACTGTGGATCGGTGCTTAGTTGTGGGTGGCGCGATTCCATCGGGTTAGTGAAGAGCCCTTGAACTGGCTGAGTGTTTACCGTTCACCCTTTGTACGATCGTGTTCAATTTATGAGATTTCAACTACGAACTATGTGACAATAATTCTGTAAAAGTTGGAAATGACGTATTTACGTTCCCACAGATTTCTACGACTTCGGTTCTAATGTTGATAATGACGCCATCGATAGCTTACCTGAGTGAAAAACGATCAGAAATAGTAATAGCGTGTGACATTAAATGACAGCACTTCTCTACGATGGTAGATATATACGTCCATCCGATCTTCTTTATTTTCATAGTTTTTGTTTTTGTGGTATGTTTCACCGCTTCTTGCCTGTGCTGTGGTAAATGTAAGAAATCAGGGCCACCGGCGACGGCTCGACGTCCTGTGGTTGTTACTGTGTCAAGAAGAGTCGAAACATCAAGGTGAGAAAAATAACATATTACATTCCTCTTATCCTGATATGAAGCTCATTCATCACTGAAAATAAGGTATATACAAAAGTACTTATAAAGTTACCGCTGGTGATTTGTGTATCCTTTTTATTGAGTCACATTTTTTCACTTCCATAACACCTCCCTGGGAGAAGAAGCCGGGGTTTGCTCCCGAAAATATTTTTTACGCGGGGCTAACTCCCCCAGAAAATTTGAAAGATTTTGTATTCAGAATTTGGTCATTTTAATATGTTTGTTTGTAGCATATCAACATGAACTTAAACGTGAGTAGGAAGGTATCCCTCCAAATGTAGATTAAGCTCTTCAAAACTCGAAAGGCGGAAGGCGTTCCCTCTAAAATTTCACTAGTTGGCAGACAATTACGATATGAATTTTTCCTAAAAAAGAACAGTTTGCCGCCGTAGAATTGTCACGTTTTTGCTCACGTGAGGGGCCGTGGCTACCGTCCAGACACCGGACAGTTTCACACGCCCATGGTGCTAGCAACTTATTTAGAGTGGATAAACTTTGGCAAATTGTTACAGACTCTGTCCAGGGGAGGTGGAAACGGACACTCTAAAAATGTCCGCATAAAAGTTGACCCTTATACGGATCGAATTACTGCAAATTCGGGTCATTTGCAGTAATCAAATCCGGACAGAAATGATCCAGACCGGATCATTTTTGATCCATATCTGATTTATTTATTGATCCGGGTTCTTGTAGGTGCCCTTCCGATCCAGACTGGGATCAAATTTTATCCGGACGTTTTTAGGGTATAGAGAAAGGGGACCATGGCCCCTCCCGACTTTAAAACAACTTTAACAATTTCCCAGCAGGTTTCTTGTAGACTGTCATTGTTCGGGACAATTACGCAGATGCCATTTTACATTAAAGAGTAAGGTGTGTTATCTGAACAGTTATCCGTCCACGTTTCAAATGATTTCGGTGCCATTTTTTTTTTTTGAGTTTAGTTATAATATTTCAACTGAGTTGCAGGCTCTAGTTTGAAGGTATCCTTGCAGTAACTTTGACCTGTCGTGGTAGAACAGCCCCCTGGAAAAATGTTCGCCCTCTAGTAAAAAGAAATACCATTACCTCAATTTATTTTAGTATATCTCGTCCCCCCCCCCTTAAAACATATTTCGCCCTCCCCCTCAAAGCTATCTTGACCCTTTTAGTTCCTTGTCAGGCATTATAGACTTCTTGTTTCTTTCCCGTATAAATTCAGCAGAACAAGAGTGCTGTACAATATACCGAAGAAACGTGCACGTCGAATCTGTTAGAACAGCTAAATTTCATAGCTAAGTTTGAAATTATTTCGGGCTCGTATAGCAAAAATTCATTTCAGGGCAAATCCTCTTAAGTCGACGGAATGCTCTTTTTAACAACTGTAATTTTAAGAGTTGAACCTACCTACAAATGCAAAGACAAACCTTGCCTCTCCGAAGTATAGCAGCAGGCTATAGGGACCCGAGGGTTAAAGTGAAGTATTTCTTTAAAATGATCTTATTTCTCTTGTCCCACTTTCCAGATCACAGACAACAGCTGTACAAAGCAATACGGCCTTTCAACTAGAGGATCTACCACCTTCTTATGAAGAAGCGATAAAAATGAAGGCACTTCCACTTGGCAGACTCTGATGTAAAACAGCCCTGTCTGCCTAAAGAAAAGCTTCTTAATTCGGGCCCAGGTCAACCTTGGATAGTTTAAAGGTTTATATCCATCGTCCGGCTTCGAGATCTACAGGAGACGACCAAAATGACTTTTCTATTCCAACTATGACGTCAGAAGAGGCGCTATGATAGCGAGTCTAAGAATCACTGGAATGAACTACCAAGCTATTGAAAAAGTTACTTCAGTGCAATAACGCATTTAAATATTTAACACACTAGCGGACAGGCCGTTGTGGCAATGTGGCAATCTTCGCCCAGACAGCCTGGATTTACCGCCGTTTTGGGGCAGTTGCTGAAAGAAAGACCCTTTCCCTGGGCCTTTCACAGCCGGCAAATCACCTTTTGCTACGGCCACTTCACACCCCTAGTCCACCCCTTACCTAACATTGGCAGACTTTCAACAGTTTTATCACGTATATCAGTGAACTATTTAGAAAAGGTATGGGTTTCGCGTTTTAATAAAACAACGTAGATCGTCCTATCGTGGTAACTTTATTCACGAAAATTTGACTTGCGCATTGTATTGGCGATAAATGGGGAATAATTGTAAGCATGGGACGGGTAACGAGTACCTTACAGACACAATGTAAATTACTTCTGGCCTCCAATGGGACGTCAGCATAAACTTTTCGCAAGGGTACTTTTAGCATGAGAGATGCATGCAACATGAAAATTATGATCAGACTGTTGGAGGAAGAGATAGACCCTAGATAAAAGTTTCCTTCTAATTACGAAGATTGGGTCATGTTCCGTAAAAAATGAACAAGAATGGTCTTTGGCTATTAAACCATTAGCTTTAAAGATTACCAGCGATGATCTGAAGCAAGTCTGTGGTAATCCAAACAAAGGCACAATTGGAATATGTTTCAACAATTCACCGTATGTTTTCTTTGGCGTGTTTCTGAATTAATGGACGAACTGAAGCAAATCTGTGGTAATCCTAACAAAGGCACAACAGGAATATGTTTCAACAATTCACTGTATGTTTTCTTTGGCGTGTTCCTGAATTTATGGGAAATACATGGAAGGACAGGTAAATGAGTTCTTGAAATTTATGACATAAAACAGGAATAATTTGGAAAGAAACTTCACAATGATAATCGTATCAAGGAAAATAATTGACACAGATTACAAAGAACTACAAAAAATTTTCTAAGTTATTGTTGTGGTTTTATGACGTCATAACAGACTTATTACAAGCCATCACGTGTGCAAATGATAGTATAAATAAGGTAGGCCTATGCCATATCTCTCAAACAGAAAATAATACATTGATGGTGCTGGTTCTATATTTAAAATAATTTGTTGCTTTGCCATATAGTGGCTTAAAGGGCAGGGTTTGTTTCCCCTTTAAGTTAGGCCCTGGACACATTTTTTGGAGTGTGTCACGTGTCGCTTTGCCATGTACTGTATAAACTATAACCCACCCAAGAACAGCAATATCCGCAAAGACGCAACTAGGTGCAGGGCCGTAGCCTGGGCCAAATCCCTTGACATCCAAGGACCTTTTTCGCGTGCACATGGAGGTACTGTCCCTTGTCTCCCCCACCAGCATGCTACGGCCTTGTGGTTTCAGCCCTCCCTGTCTCTCTCTAGCGCTTAGGCAGGTAAAAATATTGGACCCAGGGGACGCCAGTAGCAGGGATTCGCGAGGCGTCTTGCAACACTGAAGTGGCGTCTGAACTGCTTCAAAGATTAGTTAACAATCTGGCACAAGAACAGCTAATCTTATCAACAAGATGGTTGCTTTTGAATTTACGCGATCGGTGCTTTGCTCAAGCAGATTGCCATTTCTTGGACAGACCCCACCCCCTCTCCAAGATCGCATTTAGTATTAAATTTTCAAAGCGTATATTTTCTGCAATCTTTTTTAATTAAATTTTAAATCCTATGTGATGCTCATGGTATGGTCCTTTTGATTTCGATATTGTGAGTAGGATAGACAATTAAATCTATCCAACTATAATTATCTTGACATGTCTTTTATAGATCTGAATAACGATATCAATGTTTTCAACATTTTGTGAATAATTGAGTGAAATATACTTTTACAAAATACACGGCAATTACAAAGTCGTTCTTTCAGGAGTTTCCACACTGGGATCTAACACCTTGTGCCCGAGCAATAGTGTTCCAGAACATTATTCAGAGGGCGCAAGAGGCTCCACCATTTCAAGGGGTATTCAAGTACGGAAACTATATTTTTCTATTCTGCAGTTTAATATAGGGCGACTGGGGCAACAGAATTTTGTGGGACTTGCCCCTTCAGGTCCCCTTCCTCACCAGAACTACGCCACTGCACCCAAGACTGATAACATAAGTCCTTAAAGGTCTGTGGACATGTAAATGTTTCACCTACCTGTGTAATGTTAAAGCATGCATATCGTTAAAACTAGCTACAATTCCTAACAAAATTCATTAAATATTGAGCATTTTACAAGACAACTACTATTTTTGTAACTACCGTACGTCATGAATAAATATGAGATACATATGAAATTTTGTGACGTAGCGTAGAAAGAGGGACTCAAAAGATAGGTTATGTTTTGTTTGTTTAACCCTCATCCCAAGCACAGTTGTAACGCTGACATGCCCCGAAGGATTGTAATGGAAGTAGCTGTTAACTACTTTACTGTTAACTACATTACACACGAAAATATACGCTAACTCGTAAGTATGTGAAAGATAATTTATAAACGATTAGCAAGGGAAATACAGACACTGTGCAGCACTCCACATAACAATATTTGCATGGCTAATGAGAAATATCAAATTTTGAAATGGTACTGAGAACCATGAAAGATATTCAAACAGTTTCCAACAGTCTTTTCATCAGGGTTACTCAATCAATCTGATGAGTTAAACAGCTGTTTTGGTTACACGTCCACCTACCCTTAAAGGCAAGTTCAACTTTGTGGGATCATTCCCAGTATATATTAAAGAATAATGAGTTTAGACTTAGCACATGGGAAGGGTAGTCCATCTCAGGCACATGATATGGACCCCGTCAAGCAGTATTCACCTTGTCCTGTACAATTCTTAAGATTATTTGTGGAACCCACCAGGACAGATGTTACAGTAGCCTACAAACTTGCAGTAGCGCTGTACTTTAAGTAAACGAACCACAATGACACAAGCTCAAGAAATAACTAAAATTGTGAGTAAGGCCTTTTTTCCATGGCGTCCTCAACAATCCGTGCTTGTTTGAACATGGAAACTGACGGATCGAAAAGAGCAACTGTGTACATTTTGGCTTAACGCCAAGGTGGCCCTTGAGAATGTATTTCATTAACATAAATTAACGAAACTGACGTCACCCAGCCACTCCATACGTCAGGCATACCTAACTGCCGAATACTCAGTTCCTGTTGTCCGTATTTATTGTCGTGGGGCTTGAGAGCAGGCTGTGGCCACAATTGTGTTAGACAAGGGGAAATAAGATTGAGCAAAGCCATGAAACAGTAAGGACTAAAGCACAGGTTTTTTACGGAGACGGAAATGTGCCACAACCCCACCCTTTGCTGCCATCATGCATTTCATGTATGGGTTGGTGGGAATGTGGTACAATGGTCCATTATTCAGCATCTCCTGGTCTATGTGTAGTGTGCAGAGGTATATTCAACAATAAGGACTGAATTTTTGAATATTTACGGGTCTTTAGAAACGATTTGGTATGACATATTGAGCTGAATCTAAGGAAAATTAATGAAAAGTTTTGGCATATTGTACAGAGGGAATAAGTAAGGGGTTTTCGTCCTCGAATAGTGGGGGTGGAGGAAGAAGCATACTTCCGCCCTACCATATTTTTGACTGGCGGGCCTTAGCTCCCAGCATCCCTTCCCCCGGCTTCCTACGCCTATGGAATGAATTACTAAAAACAACTTTAACCACTCACATCATACCTCGTTTTGGTTAATAAAAGTGAAAATAGTATGAGTCAAGATATTTGTCCCATTTAAATAATTAACATTGTTTTTGATGATATATGAAAAAAAAACCCGGTGAAACTCGTAGCCGTTAAAGAGGACTTTTCACAACCGGGTTGATAGGTTTCTGCCCTGAAAATTTTTCTGCTTCACTTGATTACCAGTTGTGACGCTAACTTTGGCCTAGAAAAGTATCAGTGCCCTGAATGGACAGTTTTTGCCCTTAAAGCGATATTTTGTTCCGGGTGAGGGGATGCAGCCCCAAACACCACCTCACAGGCCTATGCATAAAATAAAAATTCTCATGCCAGGTGTATTTGAACAGAATTTGGAAAACCTCATGTTGTCACGGTGACAGTAATTGTTGTATTTTAGTTCCGTCGTCAAAACCCCTGGATAGTTTCCACTCGTATGATTACCCCGAACGACTTTTCCCGGACAAGCCCCCTCCCCACCGACAATTCCAACCCGGGTAATTCCCACTCCAATCGTGACAAATACTCCCCAGACAACTGAGTTCCCCTACCAGAGAATTTTGAATTATCCTGGTGAGAATTGTCCCGGGGGACTGTCATCCGGGAACCTTTTATTATACTGGTAGTGATTAACCGCAGACAGTTAGCCCAGGGGCGTAGCTAGGATGAAATTTTTAGAGGGCCTAGGTATTAAATGGTGGGTGGGCACCGTCGAGGGTCAGGCTTGTCAAGACTATCTAAGCGGAGCGCCACCATCGGTTGGCGCGGAACGTGCAAGAAATTTTTTGGCTTTACAAACCCTCCAGATGGCCGGAAACGGCACTTCCCACGTGTTTTAAGCTGCATGTACCCAGCCTTGAAATTCGAATCTCATGTCTGCCATTTCTCAAATAATGGGAAAAAATCAGTCCATGAAAAATGATAATACACAAGACCGCACATACGCTTTTTTGCTAGGGGGCAAAAAGTAGGCATTACTGATCTGTGGCCTGGGGGAAGGGACTAAAGGGAACGGGTGTCTCCCTCCCCCTTAGCGAAAAGTTGTAATTTCAGGAGGACGTATAGATAGCAAATGGTTCAATATTTGAGGGATTTCAGCTTTAAAAGGAAAAGAAAAAGTAGGCCTAGTTGTGACTAGGTGCGACAAAAGTCATTTTTGAGAGCGTGGTGGATATGATGTGAAGCATGACCTCAGCCATTGAACTCCGTTGTGGGGAAGGGTTTAAGGGAGGAGAGGGAGTGTTATTGGTTATAAAACGTTTTCATGACTAAACTGGCACGGTTTGAAAACGTTTTTAAGCCATTGATGATTGAAGCTACCTATAGCAACAACAACATTGTAGCTATGCATAATCGCGCGTAGAGATATAGACATGAAAATATTGATCTACCTATTTGAAATTGTTTAAGTTCTATCATTACGATCACAGCTATTACTTATATTTTTACTGCGTTTTCTCTGTATATTGCCAAAGAATTGGAAACGGTGCACTTTGAAAATTTCTGGTGGTAATTCCCCCCCCCCCCCCGCTGTGTACGGCCGTGGATATCATATTGAGCTGAGATAGTACAAGAATCATACTGAATTATGCATCCCTTTTCATTTATTCTGCCTGCAATTCTCCCATATTCACCTTCTAGTATATCCCTGTTACATTTGTCCATTACCCTATCCATAGACTGCATGTCCACTACTCAATTAGGCCTACATATCCCCTAGATCATACCATTTGTCTCCACCCTAGGGTTACCATATTTATTTTCTAGCAAGGAGGACATAGATCACTGTCCTGATGTAGGGGTCTATGGGTGTCCCCTTCCTTTTGGAAATTTTTCCGGATTTCAATGCAAAATGGTGCTGTATTTGTTCAGGGACTCAAGTCATCGGTATATTACTTGGTCAGACCTATATAATACCACCAGTAAATCTTTCAAAATATTTAACCCGCAAAGCAGAAGCAGGGATCATCTGGGAAACACATGAAATCCGGACATTGTTGGCAATATACAAATCCGCCCGGACGCCAGTGCGAACTAGTAAAAAGAGGACTTGTCGAAAACGATCGTTCTACAGTGTACTTGTCATGGGCAAGGAGAGGACACGACATACTTGTTAAGGATAGAAGAATTATTCGAACCCAGTACCTTACCGTACGGCATATTTTGTGTATGATACCGTATAGGAATGGTCGTGTAAGAATGGTCTTCAGTGTATGGTTGTCATGTTTTCAGTAAATCAACCACCCGTCCGAAAGGCAGAAAGGGTCTAAACCTGACAATGTCACATCCGAATTTGTCGTCGGGACGTTCGTTTCCTCGTCAAAGTGACTTATATGAGAATTAAACGACAGTGCAGATTATAGACCTAATTTAGTGAAAGTAGGCATTTTAAAAGTTATAAGTTGATTTCATACGTGCGCAAAATGTGTTTTTCACACATTTACTTTTTCTTAACTCTTATAAATTTTATTTATTTATTTATTTTTTGAAGGAAATACTTCAAAGTTTATTTCCGTTCGAATATTTATATTTTCTTAATTCTTACACATTTTATTAGGACACAAAAAATCTGGGGGGGGGGGGACCTGACGAATATCTGGGGGCCCCCGTAGCTACGCCGCTGAGTTAGCCCCATCATAATCTTACGTTTGACTCTATGAGTCTGCAGGAAGACAGATAAACAACAAATGGATTTCATACGATCCCACCATAAGTAAACAAACAAACTCAACCTCCAGTTCAATGTTGCTTTATCCATTTCAAAGAAAATTGTAAATGCATGAATATCATTTTAGGGGGACGCTTCGGAAAGAGACAAATCCTCGATTATGTCCCATTTCTTTTTGCGAGACTAACGTTGGGATGACAATAGGGCTACTGCTTAATTCATAAAAGTAAAATGGATTGATGCCATGAACGGTTCCTACCTTGTAGTTAGTTAGATGAAATTTAACGACACAACAACACAAATGTGTTATATAGTGTCAAGTAAAGTTTAAATACGGTGCAAGTCCTTCCCTTTAGTCGCCTCTTACGACAGGAGGAAAATAACGGTGGGAATATTCTACAACCCCCAGCCCACAAGGGGCGTTTATACCTTGTAATGGTCTAAGAAACAACCTTGAAGGTTGCTTATTTCAAGGTTGCTTATAGATAGGAAATACACCCACTCATTTTTGTTCTTTTGTGTATTGTTTAGATCAAAATAAACTTTCATGATTGTTTCATACTGTATTTATTAATTGTTCACTTTTACGTCATGACGTGTGAAACAGATCACGTGTACTTCACTGCAGTGCATTGATCAGATTCAATCTTAGCAAAATTTGCTGTTTCATTCATTAACCAGTTGTGTTATTTGCTGGGTAAGCATGCGGAGAATTTATGCCTGTGACGTAAAATTTTACAAAAAAAAAAAAGAAAAAAGAAAAACAATCCAGCCTTTTGTCACAGCGTTCTTGAGGCCCAACAAAGGTGTAGAGGTACTTTGAAAACAAACACTTACTGAATTCCGTCAAACACCAAACTTGTTGGTAAAGTGTAAAATTTGTCACGCTTAAAAAGTTTGCAATAATACATAGAGCGGTTGGACGATGGAACCAACAAGCACAATGGTAGTGGTATACTGTATGGATGACGTGTGTGCTGTATAGCCAGAGTTACACTTCAGTGTACGGTTGAAAGCACAATCACTGTTACCATCATGAATTACAGTACGTGGTGATCTCACATGTATACGTACGGGGTGTTACAGTTCAAAACCTGGCAGAACTTGGACAAATGACGGACGAAAATTTTAAACAAAATCGGGTTTATTTCGGACTTTTGGAAAAACTATTTGTTTTTAATTTTAAATTTTCGAACCCCTAAGATTCAAATCGGGACTGTTCCAGACTTTAAAAGGACAGTTGGAAAATGTAGTGGCACATTATCGTACTTTGTATAACTTTGCATTTCTGCAAATCTCAACAAGTCCTAACCGTCGGTGACAATGTATGGAGTTGGCATACAAGCTGAGGAGAGAATTTTAAGAACAACTTGAAGCAGGGGAATTTTGAACTAACAGAACTGATTTTCCTGTTAACTATCGCTAGTCACGTGACTCAATAATACACAATGTCAACAGTAGAAATAGTATGGAGTTTAGTCATAATTATTGCTGTGGTAGCCTGCGCAATACGCGGTTGTTGTTACTTACGTGCAAAAGACAGACAGAGACAAGAAGAGCAACAAATCGCGGCTGTATACACAGTTTCACGAAGGATACAAATCACACAGTAAGTACTAGCCCCAATTGTGGACTGAGCAATTGGGGCAATACCCCCACTTCTGAAGTTCACTCAGGAGACGTAAGTTTGGGAAATTTGACAAACACCGAGAGAAATTGGGAGGAACTGGAATCTGGGATCAGCGGGGGGGGGGGTGGGGGGGGGGACTTGGCTTCCTGGACATAATACCGAGCAAGCCGCTCCGGGCATTAGGATTTAGAAAAGGGGATCTAAGTAGTTTCAGGAGCCCATGTAAGGAATCTAGTTGGGCTAGGATGGGTTCGGGGAGGAGACGGAAAGATCGGGCATACTTTGATCATTGCAATTCGTGGAGTAATTTTATACTGTTTCATACCTGTGTTGAAAAGAGAAAACAGGTTACTATGATAAACGTGACCGCAAAAACCGGGGAGGGTGGGGGGGGGGGCTAGGACACCCTAACCCCACTGTTCCACAATGCTCAAAATTTTTGTGTACTTTTCCTAGATCATGTCGGTGTTCTTTGCTCCTTAGAAAGATTAAATTCTCTCTCATTCAATCGGCGTCTTTTTCAGTGTCTAGTGAAAGTGATGAACCCGATAATGCTTCAGGTTAAGACTCTTAATTAACCGGTTGACACTATTCCGACATCTAACATATGGCTTCGCTCCTAAAACTTTGTAAATCCCTTGAAACACTCCAGTCATCGGACCTAAAACATCGCTCCTTCCCACCCCCTTATCGCCCCCCACCCTTATCGATTGACCACCATTGTCAATTTGATTTGTTTCTTCAAACGTAAAAAAGCCCAAAGTTCGGTTTAATGACCTCGATCATTAATGCCATTTCAACATCATCATGCTAGTCTTCATAATTCGTAAGTATAATTATTAATTACCCCATAACTTCCAGTCAGAAGCCCCTAGACATACACTTCACCCTTAGACACCCTAATGCCAAAATCATGGGCACCTCGATACAACGAATGTAATGCCCCAACAGTTTAAAATTGACAACTGTTATATCCTAGGTCTTAAACAGGTCAGTTGGCTGATTGTCCTCACCCCCACCCAGGCTTTTGCACTCGTTAAGCCGTTAGTAATAAATGAAAATAAAAGAAGCTACAGAAATTCGCCTATTAGAAGGGTACCAAGGACTCTCCAGGGACTAGACAGGTACTAATAATTCACTGTGTGTAGGTCTATAGCCTTTTCTGATTAAGAACGGAGTATGACGAGGCAATCCAGCGGTTGGCCCATTATGCAGTCGGTCAGGCTTCCACATTGGCCTAACTATAGTGATTATATTTACGGATAAATGTAACTGAACTTCTTCGGTTACGGTATGTTCCGACTTCACTATATGTTCAGACATGTCGATGATCGGGTACCTCTGTGTTTCTACATTTGTATGTTCTTACACTAAAACATATAGACACATACCGATAGGGGTGTGGGAACCGGAGGGGGAACTGGGGACACGGGCACATCTAAAAATGGTAAAATATGCCCCTTTTGAAAATGGAAAATGTACATAAAGATACATAATTATGTATATTAGGGACTTTAAAGAGTGCCCTTCAGATGTTGTGCTAGTCCGATCCACCCCCCACTTTTTGACATGTTGCTACTCCCTGCATGCACACATGTGGCTTCGAGTGACGAATCCACATTTTCGTTTTCATTTCACCAAGATATGGATGTAAATGGCTTCCGTTTTAACCCCATCCTGACCATGACCCTAACCTTATCGTTATCCTTAACCTCCTCACTCTAACTTCAAAGGCATTTGCCAGAGACGAAATTCAATGAGTTCAAAAAATGCAGAAAATGTTTCTGTTTTCGGAGGTGAAAACCGCATTCCAATAGCTTGTAGCGTTACTACTACTACTAATTTTTAAAGAAATGCAATTTTTTTCTCAAGGTAAAGTGCATTAAGGGAAATGTGTGATGCTATCGCGGCACATTGATTTGAAATAGAACTGAATTTCTTTATGATATATTGACGCCGATGTAGGTAATATTTAGCAAATTTGGTTTGTTATGTCCTATATATGGTGTAGAATTGCGCTAAAGCTACATTGAAAGATATTCAAACATTCCAACAGTATCAAATTTCAAGCACAAACAGGACATTCAATTATAAAGAAAAACAAATTAAAGGAATCTGAGGCAATGTGCCCACTTTACATAACATTCTGTGACCTTGATGAGAACTGGAGGTATTTTTGGACAAAAATAAGTACTCTTTAATATGAGATATCTCGAGTTAGGAAAAGAGTATTGCTACGGGGTTTGGGGGACATGAACCGGGATTTTTTTCTCTTCCACATGAGACTTTCGTGAAAAGCCACTGGAAAATGCCTTTAAGGCCTTACCCTAAACTTCTTACCCTAACCCGTGGGGTGTCGGAGCATACAGAGAAGTCAGAACATTGAGACGTCGCAACAAAGAGCATGCAGTTACCACCTCAAATGGTAACGCGATAGTTAATTCTTCATCAGCTGCTCGTTCCATTAGACTGGGAGGAACTGCGGTATCATTCCAACAGGTTGGCCAAGAAAAATAAGGAATAAAAATGGTTCCTACGGCGGAGAGGAATTCGCTTTTCACACTTTGAGGGGAAATGTACACACGCGGGATACTCTTCGGATCAGAAAGATATTCAGCTTAAACATTCATCGTAGATCTTGTTAGCGCATGTATGTCTACGCAGACCCGTAGTCAAGGGGGGCCAAGCTCCCCTTGGAAATTTTTTCGCCCCCCTAGAAGATCAAAAATTACTATTGCCGTAATGCATTTTAGTATGTTTCGCCCCCTTCAGCACCTTGTCTGGCTACAGGCCTGTGTTTACGACGCTGCTCATCTATGAGGAAAAGTGAGTTATACTGACACCAGAGAGATGTTCCTCGGAAATACCCCCCATACACAATTCAAGTTGTACACTGCAGGCTAATATACTATTATTTGGTCATCGTCGGCAAATGTGAATTTATCGATTTTTATCCCATCCCTAAAAGTATGTTGGGATCTACTTTCTGAAGTATGCAGGGTAATACTACTATATAGCTTTAGGGATGTGGAATCTCCTATATAGTGACCGCCACTGTTTAGTAGCAGTTCGGAATGGTATAACTGAAAGAAGATATTATATATAGGCACGGTCGTATTCGTCCGGTTATTTTCGATCATTTCTTTAGCATATTTGTCAGATGACACTGAAACAAATTGAAAGTGATTTATTTAGATGCCTTGACGCCTAGGGCTTTAGGGTGGCTAATAAACCGTATATAGAGCTTCCAGAGTCCGAAAATAGGGTACGGTATATTTTCCTAAACATAACACCTTTAACCCCCAGCCCGCACATCCCGGCTTGTTCACCCTTGTTTGGTTAGACGTAATTTCACCAATCTGCTATGTAATATGTTAGTTTTTAAAGTGTATTGGACTTTCTTCATATGGTTGTACAACAGTTTCAAAACGATTTTTGAAATGTGATGAGGACAATGCTTATAGTATAATGCAAAAGGTCTACCCACAGCTAGACAAATCTCCTTGTGTGTGTTGGAAAGGTAAAATACAACAGACTTGCTATAAGCCTTATCTTGATTGACACCCACACGATGATTTCCAGAATACTTTGGGAAAATACTGTGCTGTTTGTTATAAACCTGGTCAAACTTATTTTTGCTCTGTATTGAAAAGCGATGCATTAGGGATTTTCTTTTAACACAAAACACTTCGATTCACAACGTCCTTGAAAGCTCGAAAGGCTTACTACTGCCTACGCATTTGTAAGAAGTTATGCAAATAGAGCATATGACCACGGAGAAAGCGATGCACGCTGATGGATCGCTCCATATACAGTGTGATCTACAAAGGGCTTTATTTTTCCAAGCAGAGAGCTCCCTGTTCCAAACAGGGAGATGATATTACCTCCCTGTTCTAAATATGTAGGCAAATATCCGCCAAACAATCATTTGAAGAAGCTTCTTGGTATGGCCCCCACCTGTTACATCATAGCAGACGAAGTCTTAAGAATAATTTGTAAATATGCAAGCTGCTTCCATTGGAAGCGCGAGCTACAATGAAAGTCCGACCAAACGACGTAGAGCAGATTGTAAAAAGGTATTACATCGAGGGCCCAGGGGAGAGCCGCTGCGCAGGCTACATACTGGCAGATAGAGAAGGACTACATTGATCACAGAGATGTAGCTTCAAAGGCACAACAATCTTCTCACAGCCAGTAAAAATTTGCCTTATAAAGTGTGTTTCTAGCCTCTCCTCCAACTTAAACATGAAGAGCTTGTGTAATATACCTCCCAGACAGGTAGAATAAGCTACAGTACGGTAGGCCTGCTGTGCATTGAGTTTCAATTGCTCAAGGCCATATCCACACGCTACTGTGGGTGAGGCTCATTGGGAAAAATAATTTCACTCGTCATCGACCAGCCAAGATGAAGTTATTGTTAGAGTTAACGTCAATGGAAGAGCAGTCCTCAATTGTTAATAGAGATATGGGGATATTCCTAAATATGCTTGGAGGATGCAACAGAACGCTTTAATTCAACATATAAGAAATTGCAGCTCAAACAAAAGGCTCAGTGCTCAAAGGCAAATAGAGAGTAGTCGGTGGACGTCACGTTGAATAAATGACTTTGTGCGATGCGAGTACTTAGAGCACACTGAAATATGGCCTAGAAACTGTCTGGATGAAGGCATTCAAAATCACGTGCTTCAATTTTGCAATGGCTGAAATATGACCGAAACGAAATGTGGCAGTATTCCTGTCTAGGTATTTCAAAGCACAGATTTCAACTGACATCAAATTGTTTCCTTTAAATGGGGACATCGATCACGAAATACTATTCAAAATGAGCATTTTGGCATCTTTGCTTACTCAAATGAAGTCAATAGGCTTTTTCAATGCAAGCTTTTAGGATTTTTTTTTATAACACTTAAAAGTAGTATAAAACGCTTCACCACCTTCGCCTTCATAGCGTGCACATTGTCCTTACCACTCTTCAGTGCCGCACGGCAGACTGCCGTCATTATGGGAAAAGGTGGGTTACATTACATTACAATTCTTATATAGCGCAATACCATTAGCATGTTCAGTCGCGCTTCACAACACAGCAAAGTGCAATACAAACAGGTAATTTTTTAACCTACTCACAAAACAATTATAACTCAACGAAAAGCTAAATCGAAGAGATAAGTTTTCAACTTACTCTTAAACATAATAAAAGACGGTGATTCTCTGATTCCATAATACGGACCCAGTATAGGCAAAGCCCCGTCCCCCACCCCCCGTGTTGTGCTTAATGCAAGGAACGATAAGCTCATTTGAGTGACAAATACGCAATGAGTAGGTAGACGTCTTTCTGTTACACAGATCTTGTAAATAAATAGGAGCTTGACCATGAACTAACCAGGGAGCTGCCATGTCAATGGCAGCTCCCTGAACTAATTACTTGTAAACAAGGGTGAGTATCTTGTGCTGGATTCTAGATTCAATTGGCAACCAGTGTAGGCTCTTTAAAATAGGTGTGATGTAGTCATGGTAGCTGGTGCCACAATCATTCTGACAGCAAAATTCTGGATTTTTTGACATCTCTGGACATGGCATTTTGGTAGACCGTACAACAAACTATTACAATAATCGAGATGAGAAAACACTAATCCATGAATGAGCTGTTCCACGGAAGCTGCCGAAAAATATTTTGAAATCTTCTTGATATTGTGGATGTTGTGAATAGCCGTCCTAACTTTACTGTTTGGGTTTAAGACTCACGGGAACTTAAAGGGAGAAAGCAGTCGCCCAAAGTTTATTTTCAAAAATCTGCTAAATCAAAAAGATCTTACAGATCTCTTTCTTCGCTCACAAGTATCTTTCATTATGTTTCTGTACAAACAGATTGAATATTGAAGGCAAACCAAGGAGTTATTTTGCAAGAATTAAACAACTAAATAACAAAAACGTTGTCACATGATTGATAGGAGCCATTTCTGAATGGGAATGACGAGGCACACTGATTCAAATGAAGGGGGAGGGGCTGCATTTTCTATGTGTTCAGCCTTTTTGTTTGTCACGTAACAGTGTATGGGTATTCTCATTAAGGTCATTCACGACTCATAAAACTTGGCTTCGCTGAGCTGGGATCCAGTCTTACTTCACTAGCAAAACTGGATACATCTGCTTAATTGCTTCATACAGATTAAGTACCTAGGGCTTATTCTTTCCAAAAAAAGGAAGTGGACGTTTGCTGCATCATTAATGAGGCAGTATACCCACTGGGTGAATGATAAATGGGTTCAATCTTTGTGAGTACCTGTGTAGCAACAGTAGAATCAATCCGAGTCATTTTTATCCAAATCTGGTCAATTATTTCACCAGATTCTGCACCGGTGCCCTTTTGACCCAGATTGGGGTAATTTTTCCCAAACATTTTAAAGTTTATGATGTCTTTGTATATTTTCATTGTATCCAAGTCTCTTTCACCTCTTTGACGGATAACTAAATATTGAACAAATAAACCTCGCTTTTTCCTACGAATTTGAAAGATTCCGTTCGATTACTCTTATGACTTTTTCATACATAATTTACACACTACTGCTCCACTTATGTTTCAAAAACTTGACTAATAAATTCACTTTGTTCATTTCGTTTTCAGAACACATGTGCACCCAACACAAGAAGACAATATGGCTTTTCAACTAGAAGACCTGCCACCATCATACGAGGACGCCATCAAGATTTTACCACCGCCACCTGTGTATAACTCAACCGTTACAACAATCAGCGACACTGTCAGATGAAAACCGAACGATCAAACTGTCAAAATAACATCCGACAGTGTTTGGAGTAATATCTGAAGAATTATCAGACTATACCGCCATCATGAATGTATAATTTCATTACACTTAGCCTTTCAAGTGCAATAATAATATGTTTCATGTTGCTAACAGGGGTAACCTAACTCCTTGACCAATTCGTGGGAAGAAGTGTTACGTCTTACATAATAAAACTATCACAAATGTGAAATTAAGTATCGGACGTGCGTAAGATTCACGGTATGTCAATTAAAAGTCTAATCATAAACAAAACCCAAAATCAGGGCGAAAGTATTTATTCTTCTTCTTACATACACTGAGTGGGAAGAGATATTTTTCTATATGAGTGTGTGGGCATGGGTAGAAATCCCGGGGAATGGGGATATATTCCCCTACTTTTTGGAAATGCTCCAATTGACTTTCACTTTTTCCCACAGTAGCTTTCGTTCCAAGGGCCCATTACCCCTTCACTTTTTCACAAAAATCCCCGCTACTGTGTGTGGGTGTGTGGGTGTGTGGGTGTGTGGGCGTGTGTATGTTTCTGTCTGTAGTGATCAAAAGGTTATGTTATGATCGAATGGTTATGTCTCAAAGAAAATGAGGTTTTGGACATCAATTATGGTAGAGGGTTAGTTAATTCACCGTGACCAGTCGGTCGGTTATGCATTCGTTGGTGTCTATAACTTGCATATTAATAAATGGGTTATAACTACAAATGAATTTCAGAATGGCAAAAACATGGTCACCTGGTCACACTAGTAGCCTCTGAAGTTCAGGGCCGTTTCTGCTATTAATAAAGAAGTGCCTAAGCTGATTCAACCACGAAGGCAATTTAAGGCCAATAGTGTCCATTGTATCAATTGTATGTGTGAACAAAAGTGGATCATATCATAAAAACGCTTTAAAGCGTGTCTTTCCTAAGTCAAACCATTCCCCACAGACTTATTTTCGGCTCTGACAGCCTGAAAATATATAATTATCAAAAACAGCGAGAGTTTATGCAAGTATCTGAGTTTACCACAGTGTCTTTCACTGGAAAAAAAAATCGCTGCATTTATTGACGGTATCCAACAAATAGGCACATGGGCAGAAAATGTAACTGATTGGATACCCTAAGTAAACATTACAAGATGTCAGTTTTGTGTCATTATGAGATTTATATGAACACAGAAAAGTAAGGTTTGTATGGAATGGTATATTTAAAGGAATGGAGGAATCTACCCCTGAATTTGCCTGCGCAGCAAACTGTACACTCTAAAAACGTCCGGATCAGAGGGGCACCGACCCCAGATCCGGATCATTTATTCATCAGATTTGGGTAAAAAATGACACGGATTTGGGTCGTGTCCCTCCGATCCGTTTTAGGTTCAGATTTATCCGGACGTTTTTAGAGTATACGGCATAGGCCTATTTCTTGTTCAGACGTATCCCTCAAAGACTGAAATTAGGGGCTGAAAAAAGATTCCGCTCCCGGGGTACCTCTAGCTGTGTGTGGGTAAAGATAACCGTCTCCCTGAGACTAAGCGTGCTTCCTGAAGTATGAAGTAAGATCCCAGTCTCCTCTCAATCAAACTTAGAAGCTTTAATTTATAATTCTATCTATAAGCCATGTACCTGGATTAGTGCTGATATCTTAACCCATTAATCGGTAGAAGTCACAATTACGCTTTGAAAGAAAAGTCTGATTAATCGTGCTCAAAACCTGAGTTGCGATTACTCGACTACAAGCATTACTCTTAATATGCTGTTTTAATATATACTAACTCTAACCTGGCAAAAATATTACTAAACCAATTTGTCATTGAATATCATATATGCACATGCAAAATGGTTTTCTCACAGTGTGACGCTTTTCCACAAATGTTATTTTGTCAATCCATCCTGTGTCAAAACTTGGAGAGATGCGTTTTGACTGTATTTTGGTAATATAGATAATGAAAGGGATGATATCGTAGCCGAACTGTAAGCGATTAGGCTATAAGCGCGAGAAGAGCTGCTCAATTAATCGACTACAAAATAAAGGTTCAAATCACGGTACTAACCTGGATGAATACCATTAATCATCATAATCGAGACGGTAGCGTCAGTATACATTTGGAATGGCCATGTATAGTAAAGAGGCACACAGAAGACAGTAGGGTGGCAAAAATGTTTGTTTCCTATATATAGGCCTAGTAATAAAGTATGTTGACATCTGTCATCACCTTTTTTTTTTTTTTTAATTTTTCCGGCTAATTTTTCCTTACGTTCACAACGTTTGAAAATATGAAGACAAATAAAGTTTTCATAGTACGGGTCTATCAATGAAAGCTTGGCGGTTTTACTAAGCTACTGGCGATTCCGATTTCATAGGAAATCGGAATCGCCATTGTCAGATTTCTAAGGCTATGTAAGGCAACCCTATTCCTTATCTGGGACCATAGGCGACCAATGAGGCAGGGGCTCGGAACCCCCGACCAAAAAGGGGAATGGCAAAATGTCGTTTTAGGGCAAAATTCATGTCATGAATGTAAATTTCAGAGCAAACACCTTTCCTCTCCCTTTCTTTGCATGTGAGCAGAGCTTCTATACGCCTTAACTTGTGATACATCTCGTTATATAACAGTTGGATTCCCTGGAAGAAAAGAGACGGGGACGCGGCGCCTGGTAGTAGTTGTGATGTGTCCCCTGGTAGAACCAGCGACGTGTCGCTTTAGTGTAGGACAGTTCCAAAAGAAATTTTCATAAAATCTCCGCAGCTACCACACAGTATATTGAAAATGGCTACCTCCTATAACGTGAACACAACTGACTGACATAATCATCTTCTACAGAAATGCATTTAAAAGTTCCTTGCATTTGCAACGGCATAAAACTATGGGTTTGGTAAGGTGATATACCCCATTATAACAATAGTATGGTGGGGTGATGACACAGCTTTTAAGCGCAATCAATACAGGCATCACAAGTATCCCTCTTTTACGTGCGTGGAAACACAAACTTCAGAAAACCAAACTCAATCCATACAGGACTAAGGATATTGGGAACCTATTTACATTGATATCAAGTATTGAGTTCGTACAATTTTAATATATGCATGTTATAATAAATAGCCATATTATATTACTTTATATATGAGGGTGCAACGATGAAGTATGATGAATTAAAAATAATAATCTACAGACTGTTGTATAATATACCTTGTAATAATTGATGTGTAAATATTGAGGTAAACTTAATTGTAAAACGAAGGCTGTTAAATAAAATGTAAACGAACAACCGATTCTCACTCATAGCCTGTGAGAGTGTTCACATTCGTATTTCATCACTAAACAATGGAGTAGGGGAAAACAAGCCAGTGAGACACAACTGGAAAAAAGGCCGTGGTCGTCTCGACTTGAACCAATTGGTTGGAAACTGGGACGTTAAACCTCATCTAACATCTAACCATATATAGCACACCTTACGACACGGCAGGTTTTAGCTAGGAACTAAAGATATGCATAGATACCAAACTCCCATACCTACACTGTTAAGGGAGGTCACTCCTTGTCATTGAGCCGCAGATATCAGGGGAAGTGTGAGTTTGACATGCTCACTGTTCTATGCGACGATCTAAGTACCAGAAGAAGCATGCATTACATTTCAGAGATAACCTTAAAACTATTTTAGAAGTCTTTCCTATCAGTTCTCCCAACACTTTGGGGGGGGGGGTGTTATCTACCGAAAGGAGCAATTGGCGTTTGCCAACTACGAAACCTATAGGGAGACAGATGCCAAAGAAAAGAGGGGTCTTCGTAAACAGAATTGTGCTCATTTTACTTTTTTTCACCAACAAATGTCACATCTGTCAAAAGACTTTCAAGCTCGAACTGGACTTTTAAGTCATTTACGGATGCACAAAAAGAAAACATTGCAAAACTAGTTTCGACTTTCTTTGCTGATTTTGTTAGTATTGAAGACAATATATTTTCCTCGTCGATTACGATATACCGAGAAGATCTGGAAGACTTTAAGCGCAGTCATGAACGCGCTGAAAACGAACGCGCTGATTGTTTCCCCGTACGAAATCAACGCGCTCATACGAAATTAAGAGTAGTTATACTGGTGTAAGACATTAATTTGTCTGTTTGTTGTGATAAGCACTTTTACCCCGATATTTTCGTTCCCATGAGGAATCAATCTGCTATTTTAAGTTTGGCGTATAATATCTTTGAATGGGACAAGGGAGGGCTCCCTGCCCCTAGAAATGTCGAGAACCAACTTTTTTATTGCCTTGTATAATTCATCTCAACATATTCTACCCCTGGAAAACATATGGTTCCCAGAAGCTATGTCGCCCCCTTCATCATTATCTCATCGCTCCGTGAGGAGGATGAGATATTGTAGTCACTTGACCTGTTGAGCTATATTCGGCAATGCCAGCAGAAATAACAACCGTTGCCATGGTAACAGTTAATTTTCACAAGTTACTAGTCTAAAGTCCTAACCCGTGGTCGGGTGCCCCAGGGTGACCAAAAGTCCATAACAGAGGGAGGGGTCAAAACGTGTCCGTGTGTGTGTGTGTGTGTGTGGGTGAGTGTGTGTGTGAGTGAGTGAGTGAGTGAGTGGGTGAGTGTGTGTGTGTGTGTCCAATTTTGTTTTCTTAATATCTCCAAAACGGTAAAGCCGATTTTCTTCAAATTTGGTGGGAAGGTGCCCTAGGTGGAACCCCAGTTCTACATCGACTCCCGGAAGTAAAGGTCAAAGGTCAGAGGTCAAAGGTCAAATTATGTGAAAATCACTCTTTTTATAATAACTCCAAGAAAAAACATCCCATGAACATGAAACTTCACACATATAATAAGAGTGTCTGGCACTACAAAAATATATGGTTGTCATGGCAACCAAGGTCAAAAGTCACGTGATATTAACATTTTAAGCGAAAAATTGTGAAAAAAGTGTTCCATGAACTCCTCCTTGTGGGCCTGACCGATTCTTTTGAAATTTGGTGGGTCGGTACCCCAGAGTGTAAACTTGTGTCTAAGTGACTTTCGGCAGAAAAGGTCAAAGGTCAGAGGTCAAATTCAATTTTTGGGAAAATTCACGGTTTTTTAGTATTTTTAGTATAATTCCAGAAGGAAACGTTCCACATACATGAAACTTTGCACATATGATGAACATGTCTAATGCTACCAAAATATATGATTGCCATGGCAACCAAGGTCAAAGATCCATTTTTGTGAGAAATCACATTTTTTTAGTATTTTAAGTATAACTCCAGAAGGAAACATTCCACATACACAACACTTCACACATATGATGAACGTGTCTAATGCTACCAAAATATATGGTTGTCATGGCAACCAAGGTCAAAGATCAATTTTTGTGAGAAATCACATTTTTTTAGTATTTTAAGTATAACTTCAGAAGGGAACATCCCACATACATGAAATTTCTCACATATGATGAATGTGCCAAATAGTACCAAAATATATGATTACCATGGCAACCAAGGTCAAAGGTCACATGACAGGAAGTCAAAGGTCAATTTTGGCAAAAATCACATTTTTTAGTATATTTAATATAATTTCAGAAGGAAAAATTCCACACACATGAAACTTCACACATATGATAAACGTGTCTAATGCTACCAAAATATATGGTTCCCATGGTAACCAAGGTCAAAGATCAATTTTTCTGAGAAATCACATTTTTTTAGCATCTCGGTACACAAAGACTTAACATTGATGATAGCAATGTAAATCAACAGTACACAGTGTAGACGCTCTTGTTAGTAGTCCTGACCAAAGATATTATAAGCATAGATTCCAAACTGCTATACCTACACTGTTACACTCAGTGACTCCTCCTGGAGACGCAAATATCGAAGTGTGAATTTGACATGCGCGCCGTTCTTTTCGGCGATGTGCGTAAGGAAATAAGAACGCGTACGTTACAGAAATTTCATTGTTAAAAGAGGTTAGTGTGCGTGTCTTTTTACAACGCGTTCTATACGCGCGTAATACATTTTTTCTCTGTGTATTATCCGAAATACTTGCACACTTCTGCGCTCTTGGGAAGCAAACACACTAGTTGATTTCCCGTTGTTAGGGCGTAAGAAGTTAAACGCGCATATAAAAGTGCGTTACTTAAAGATACAGGAACTGACTAATGAATGTAGGCGTGTATGAACTTTAAACCAGTCATTGTGCATTCATGTTCAAGTGTACTTATTTGTTATGCTGTCAGGAAGAATTAAACTTCTTGTAAGTAGAATTTAGTGTTGAGAAATGAATACTTCTTACATTACAATGTTCTGAAATAGTATTAACACTTTTGTAAGACATTCATTTCCCTGCAGGCTGTGCTTTTTTTAAAACTGTTGAACAGTGATCAGCACTTCCGCCTCATATTTTGGACTCCATGGGGAGTCAACATGCCATTCTAATTTTGGAATCTATGCTTGTGATATTTTTGGTACTGACTGTCCATTCCAATGATGTGCATGCTAACACGAGCAAGCATGCACATCGTATTATGTGCACATATTGTCTGTATAGCGCACTGAAGGCGTTCTTTTTGTACAACAACAAAAGGGCGCATGAAGGGAAACTAGTACGCATGCAGACGCCTCAAACACGGTCAGAGTGATCTGTTTATGTTTGTTGATCCTACCAAAGATCAGTGCGCCAGGGGGCGGTCGCCCCCTCCCACAAAGCCTCCAGGGGGCGGTCGCCCCCTCCCACAAAGCCTCCGAAGGCCTCTGTCGGAAATTTCTAGTCTCTATCGGAAATTTTTACCACCTTAATTAAAAATTTTTACGACGGAAAATAGTAGCTAAAATTATATTCTTAGGGGTTTACTTACAACACAAGTATGCATATCATATTATGTGAACAGATTGTCTGTATAGCGCACTGAATTCGTCCTTCTTACACAGCAAAAGGGCGCATGGAGACGCAAATATCAGGGCGGAAGGATGGATTTGACATACCCGCCTTTCTATAGAGGGATTTCATGTGACGTCACGCGCAATGGATTCCCAGGCACTGAAGGGCAAAACACGCACGCTGTGAGCGTATTTACAGCACACGCGCATGGCATAATCATAGATACTACTGTGACACAATGGACGCGTGCCCGTCAAAAAAAAAAAGACGCGCGATCTTGCCCTTCAAAATTATGTCTAGTTGGTTAAAGTCACGTGACTGAAATCCCTCTATTCCGTGATGTGCGTATAATAGGCACGCATTACAGAAAACGCCATTGTTAGAACAGCGCAGCTTGAGTGAGCATTGTATACACGCAGAAAATAGGTATAGAGGGATTTCATGTGACGTCACGCGCCATGGATTCCCAGGCACTGAAGAGCAAAACACACACGCACTAAGCGTATTTACAGCACACGCGCATAGAATAACCATAGATACTTTTGTGACACAATGGACGCGTGCCCGTCAAAACAAAAAAGACGCGCGATCTTGCCCTTCAAAATTGCGTCTAGTTGGTTAAAGTCACATGACTGAAATCCCTCTATAGTCTGTCTTTTTATCTAGAATACTTCACACGTACTTCTGCGTTTTCACGACGAACGCGCTGGTAGTTGCTTTCACTTTAATTGTGAGCGCGTGAAAAATTAAAGGATATAAAAGTGCGTAATTTGAAGTTACCATAGAAACTGACTTTTGAATAGACCTTATGCATATGATGTCACAATGCAAAGCTATTATAAGCATAGATTCCAAACTCCTATACCTACACTGTAACGCGGAAGTGTTAATTTGACATGTGCACCGTTCTCTTCCCCGATCTGCGTACAAAAATAAGAATGCGTCACAGAAAATTTCATTGTTAAAAGAGGCTAGCGGGCGTGCACTTTTACAACGCGTTCTATACGCGCAGAATACATTTCTCTGTGTATTATCCTGAATACTTTGACGGACAGTTCTGCACGCTCTGGAAACAAACGCGCTAGTTGCTTTCCCGTTATGAGCGCGTAAGTAATTGAACGTGCATATAAAAGTGCGTCATTTGAAGATACCATAGAAACTGACCAATGAATGTCGATGAACTTGCAAAACCAGTCATTGTGCGTTCATGTTCAAGTGTAAATACGTAGATGCCGCGTTGAAGAAATAAGTTATTCTTGTTTAAGTGGAATTTGTTGAGGCGAAGTACTTCTCCAGTCAACAACATTCCGAAGTAACAAGTATTAATAGTTTTGTAAGACATTCATTTACCTGTTTGATTTCAAAACGACTGAGCAGTGATCAGCACTTCTGCCCCGGTGTTTTGGCCTCCAAGAGGAGTCAACGCGCCATTTTAAGTTTGGAATCTATGCTTGTAATATCTTTGTCACAATGGAGAAAGTGCTCCCTCTTTTGGAGGAAGATGGCGGAAAATCTCGTATCATTGCAAGTTACACCAATAAATGCAGACAGCTGATTCGTCAACCAATCGTATACGCGCGTAAGTCTACTACACGTGGGGCGAAATCCACGCCGTTCAAGCATGTGTGCTTCATTGTTTGCACCCAAAATGACGTCACTGTGATGTCAGTGCATAAGGTCTGTAGACTATGAGTTTCAGTCACAGACTTCAATACATGGACTGAGGATTACGCAACCAATACGTTCGCCACCGTTCGAACAAATTTAGGCTTACCAAGATGGCCGCCGGGCTACTACCATTTGCCCAATTTGACGATGAATCTGCAACATTTCAGACAAAATATAAGTATGAATCGAAGAACAATATCACAGTCCTGCATTCCATTTGATGAATTTGACCTGAGCTTGCATTCTTTCGAAAATATTATAAGTTTCTCACACAATCTGTCGATATTGGCCACTTGAGCAAGTCCAAACTTTTACACACAAGACTATAGCAGGCAGCCATATTGGTAAGCCTACTCGTGTACGTACGGTGGCGACAATTTACGCATAGGACTTTAGTGCAATATGCTCTGCCCATGTATATAAGAAGTCCGTGGTTTCAGTTCAAACCACTCATTGTGCGTTCATATTCAAGTGCACATATTCAGAGACCGAGGAGCCAATTTTGAAGTGCGGGGGGCTAATCATTGAAGCCGCCCAATATGTTTAATAAAATAAATGCAGTTTCATTCGGCCCAAAATGCAGTTAAAGGCATATGAAAGAGTAACACGGCAGAAAAAGTGCATCTCCGCGGTCCCTGCAGTTATGTGTAGGCCTTATGCCACAAGGAAGAGAATAAGTTCTTCTTGTTAGTAAGTTACATGGCTCAATGCGTGTGCTAGCGATGAGATAAGCAACTCCGTGGATTGCCCTCTTGTTTTGAATTTTGCGGACCCAGGTTATGGGTCTAGGATATCATAATATATAGGTTGTTACTACTGGATAAGTGAAGACATTTCAGGACAGTTTCATACATTGATATTTTCAGTAACTCAACTTTTGTGTACGACACATGTAATATCGACCCTGGTAAATACTGAACAAATTACGTCATACTTAAACAGAATTGAATGTATACTAAAGTGAACTCTACACGACGTGACAGAAGACTTAATCACAAGACAGTATTGTGTACTTTGAACCAGTGGGTGACAAAGTGGCATACAGTAATTGTACATTTGATATTAAGTAATCGCTAACAAATATACATCTCTGGCATCTTGCCGCCAGTTATGCCTCGAAATTATTTCCATCGTCATGTTAGTGTAATACTTTTATTGGATAACAACCTTCGAATTACAATCTTCGATTTCCGTTTAGTTCAACTAAATTTGGAAGTCTGCGCAACGATCTACAGTTTTTGAAAAGTCAAATTCAGTTTATTTTATTATTTTTTTTTTGTTAGTCTCTACCTATATTGTAATATGTAAGTACTTTTTATCTAATAAATAACAAAGAATCTGTCAGCTAAAATATTCGCGGATGCTCTGAAGTTGCTAACAATATGTCACAAATACATCCATATTGGATTATCTTCATTTTCGTTGTGGTGGCTGTAATGGGATTCATTGCCAAATTTTTACGCTGCTTTGGCGAATGTACTGACGATTCGTTCATTGAAACGCCTGGCAGGGAAAGAATAATTAGTCCAACTACGACTAATGATACATCAAGATTCGGTCAAACAGAGTGAGTATACAACCTCAATTTATGCACTTCAAATTGGAACTAAGGTAGTGCTGATCATATCCATGAGATTCATACATCTTCAAAAGACAGATGCAGGGCCTGTAGAAACATCATGGGCCCTGGGAGTATCTGACGTGAATGCCAGCGTCCCCGGAAAGTTGACAGAGAAAAATAGTTCACAACGAATTCGATGGGCGGAGGATAGGGTTTCACGTACTTTTTAGCATAAATATGATTCAGGGTGTACAGGTGAAGCAATCGAAAAGTCATCGTTTTCTGGTCTTCGTTTGGAGATTTTCCTATTATGCAAATCTCCAAAACAAAAGCGAAGACCCGCAAGTAAACAGAAATTCATTTCATACTGTGTAAGATGGGCCGAGGGTAGGGTTTCACGTATTTCGTAAAGTAAATATGTCTACGCAGGTCGTATAGGCCGGGGGAAAACACGATATGCAGCAAATAATGATGTATTTCTTGAATTGTAGGTGTTATTTTCAACAAACTTGTACTTTTTCATTTCATTTCGGGCTTATTCCGATTGATTTACAGATTACTTGCTTCAAATGGGATATTGTATAGCCAGCAGTAAATTTACACCAAACCATTATTCTGTGATTGTGTGTGCGATCAATTAAAGTACGGCTAGGAAGTAACGACCATGGCTCGTGCTGTGTTATGAACATAAGAAATATTAAAGGGTTTTTGTTTAATTTTGGGAAATGTTCCATGCAACGAAGCGTCTATTAGCTGATTAGTATACTGAAACGTCCCTCAATCATTATGCTTGACAAAGGGTTTTTTGAAGACAACACAATCAACTTTAAGTCTTCAGTTTTTGCTCTTCATTTTGGAGATTTCTTGAGAACCGATAAAAGAAGACAAACATAATCCATCCTTCGTCAACAGTTCCTTTCGAAAAATTGAGGTTGGTTCCTGTACAGCACACATACTATTGACCCTGGTAAATACCGTGCAAATTATTTCATATTTAAACAGGACTGAATGAACATTTCAGTCAACTTTACACATGACAGAAGACTTAGTAATCATACCCGGCAATGTTGTGCACTTTGTTCCAGTGAGTGACAAGATGGCATACAATAGCTGCACATTTGATGTTAGCTACATAATCACCGACAAATATTTATCTTTGAAATTTTGCCACTAGTAATTATGACTCGCTTTATTCCAATCGACATGTATGTTAACATTTGAGACATCATAACCTTCGATCTAATCTAAAATCAGACGAGGGATCTACAGATTTTTGAAAAGACAAATTTATTGTTTTTGTTAGTCTTCATCTTTATTGTAATCTGCATGTTCCTTTTATCTAACCATGGAGCCATTACGGATCTAACCAACAACAATCTGTCAGCTATAGTATTCGAGGATATACTCTGAAGACTCCTTTTCTACAGCATGCTACAAACACGTCTATATTGGGTATATTGGGTAATGGTAATTTTCGCTGTAGCAGTGGTTTTGATGGGACTCATTGCCAAATTGTTACGCTACTGTTACCAAGGTACAAACAATTCATTCATTGAAATGCCTGGCAGGGGAAGAATTAGTCCAACTACGACTCCTGATACACCAAGATTCGGTCCCATAGAGTGAGTATACTACCATGGAGCTACTACGTAGTACAGGGATTGGGAACCTCCGGCCCGCGAGACCATTTTATACGCCCCCCCCCCCCACCCGGGGCAATTCATAAATGTACATTCAGAATCACTTGAAAGGTACTTTATAATAATCTTTTAGTCCAAGGTACAATCATTTTTCCTGCTCATACCACTTTCTCATATTTCGCGTAAAACTGCTGCGAAACACAACCAGTATTTTACTAACACACTAGTATCCATAGTGTAACATCTCCACCGTTTCGTTAGACACAAACCAGGTACAGGATCCTTATACACACATTTGGAGTTATCGGCAGTTTTGCGTCGAAGGCTACATATACAGAAGTGCAGTAAAAGTTGTATAGGCCTATCTATTGCATTGAGTACTAATCTAGGTGGGCCAGAGCTGCTGATAGCCGACCCGGGCCCCGGTACAAAATTTCAGTGCGGGCCCCCTCTCACCAAAGTAAGTGTGGTGTTCACGAGGAAATAATTCGATATGATATAATATATTTTATGACCAATTTTCCCGGGCCCCCCAAACTGCCCCTGGCCCCGGGACATTCCCCCTGTTCGCCCCCCTTGTCGGCGGCCCTGAGGTGGGCATTGTATTTATCCCGGTAGATTCGGGGGGGGGGGGGGTAAGAACTGTTCCTCCGAAGAGTGAAGTGAACGTTCAGTAAAAAGTGGAATAAAGTTTTTGGCGCACCTTGCGCGCCCTTTTCGTATGTGCTCATTAATAATTACTACTAAATCAAAAGATCATATTGTGATACTTCTGGTCATTCTACTACCTAAACATTTGTACAAACTCCAGAAGCCCTGGGGACTTCGGCCCACCAGGGCCTGTTTAGGGTCCCTTAGCCTGCTTCCCATAGGAAAACTTGTGGCGCCCTCACTTCTGCGGCCCGCGAGCGAAATATGACTATCAAAACGGCCCCCAGAGGAAACAGGTTCCCCACCCCTGACCTAGTAGCTCCATGCTTCTACGGTACTTATGCATTTCCAACTGGAAATCAGGCAGTGCTGCGCACATTCATTGCATTCATAGCCTACATCTACAAGTATCAGATGTAGAAACGTTTAGGCCCTGAGGAGTATCTAATGTAAAAACAGGCGCCCCAAAAAACATAGGGAGGGGCGGGGTTGTGGGTGTTTGGGGAAAAATTTAAATTCCTCAGAGCTTCCGGGCGTTACCCCTGGACCCCACGCCCGTCGGACCCGCTCTCGATGAGCCTTCGGCGCCACTTGCTTTTCCGTCTGGGTTTGCCCTCACTTTCAGACATCAAATCCTTCCCCTGCTCGGACTGTCGGGCTGGAGATTTATCGAAACCTAACTGTGAGGTTATTCAAAGTTCCGGTTTGTGGCTAGACTTCTGGTTGTAAAAATTCCATCGTATAACGAGTTGGGAAAACAAGCCAGTGAGCCACAACTGGAAAAAAGGCCGTCGGCCCGACTTAAACCAATTGGTTAGAATCTGAGCCGTAAAACCTCATCTAAGTCTTAACTCCATCGTATAACAGTAACAGTTGAACCGCATTATCTTAACCGTTAATAATGCCACATGTACGTATATGCAGGCCTGGTACCACAGCCTTAACGAACAGGTCAAATGCTTGGACGGTAGTAGACCTTATGCACTGACGTAACGCAAGGTCATTTTGGCGGGTAAACAATGAAGCACACTTCACGCACAACGTACACTTCACACGCGTGCGTAGTAGACGTACTCGCGTATTCGACCGGTCACAGATCTGCTGTCTGAATTTGTTGGTGTAAATTGAAATGATGCGCGCTTACCTCCATCGGGGTATCACTTTTTGTTCTTTGACGTCACGTCATATGCATGCAAGGGCGTCACCAAGGGGGGTCGGGGTGTGCAAACGACCCCCCTTTGAGCTTTTTGTTACCGAAACGATTAAAGGATACACCAAAAATCGAAATAGGTTTCTTCTGCCATTGTAAAGTATAAATTTCTTTTAATGTGTTGAGGGGTTAATTTCGCTGCAATTGCAATTACAGATCGAGTCCCCCAAATTACTATTTTCCGTTACCTATTTTAATGGAATAATTGACATGAACAGTATTTTCTAGGTCTTGAAGGAGAAAGGTTGAAAGTAAAAACAAAGTAAATAGGTAAAAGTCACATTTTGCACAAACTTACTTTTCTGTAGAGCCTGATAACTTAAGCAATTATGAGACGCTATTTATTACAGATTTGAACGATTTTCTTAAATTTCTTTGCAGTGCAGAGTTCAGTTTGCTTAAAACTTTGCTGTGATTTCTTATTTGAGGTTAGCTATTTTTACCTCTTTAATTTTGAATATTTCATTGTATTCCACGATCTTCCGAGGGTTTTGTCCACGGAATCCTTTGCCTCTGGATCCTACCAGTTGGTTCCCATGATAGGCCTCCAACTTTAAAAGAAAAACGTTCTGGTGCCATTGTCATTTTAAGACTTAAAAGCTTTCTCTTTGATCTCCATCCATGGGTTCACGTTTTGCTTTTATATGAAATCATATTTTGGGCATTATCAAACTAGCAATATTGACGATAATTTCACCGCATTATAGGCATTTGAAATGTCTAACTCCTCAGAGCTCCCGGGGCTTTAAAAATGTCTGGTGACGCCCATGATAAGATCTGTTAGCAGTGATTTGTATGGCATACTCTTGTAGAAATTTTACTTCTTACGTGTCTCAAACTGCTATACTGGTTCTCTCCATTGTGCATGTACTATTTATTGTATTGCATAATTTGCGCATTACAAAGTATTATTTTACAGCAACCTGTGTGTTCCTAGTTCTAGTTCTGTTTTGTAATTCTTTTGGCATTTGCAAAAAAGGAGTGGAATTTTTACGACAGCACTGAATAATGTTTACAAACTATAGCCTACGTAAACAAGGAAAACATATGAGATGTTATTTGCACTTCGTGGGTTAATTGCAGAGTACATAAATGACATTTATAAGTCACAGGTTTTCCCAGTTAGCATGTGCCAGAAAAACGGCTTGTTTTCGAGGGATCTGGCCCTATAGAGGGATTTCATGTGACGTCACGCGCAATGGATTCCCAAGCACTGAAGGGCAAAACACACACGCAGTAAGCGAACTTACAGCTCACGCGCACGGCATAACCGTGACACAATGGACGCGTGCCCGTCAAAACCAAAGAGACGCGCGATCTTGCCCTTCCAAAAAAAAAAAAAAAGGGGAAAGCGAGAAAAAAAAAAAAAAAAACGCGCGATCTTGCCCTTCAAAATTGCGTCTAGTTGATTAAAGTCACGTGACTGAAATCCCTTTGTATGTGATTTACGCCTAACTGTAACCAGGGACCTTTTTACTGAACAGCTCAATGCTGTAATGTACTCAGAAATTCTTTCTACGACCTTTGAAGCTATTCCATATACTTATCATCGATGGGCGTCGTTGAGAGATTTTGCGCAGCAATGGTGCATGGGAAAGGTATCTGACTCCACTTTTAAGGATATGATCGCCTCCTTGGCCCCATTTCTTATACGCCTATGATTCTTTACTCATTACTCTTGAACTTTACTCCTCATTTCACACCCCTGTCGTTTGCTTCTTTCTTATTTATGTTAACGTTAGAAGAGAACGGAGAGAAAGAAACGAACAAAGAGAAAGAAACGCACGAAGAGAAAGAGGAGAACGAAGGGAACGACAGCAAGGAGAAGGAAGAACCTCAACGGTGTCTACTATTTCAGACAGAATCGAAATCGCGATGTAAGTATATTGCGTCATACCTGTACAATTTTGAATGGGATGGAAAAATATAAACGTACAGGAGGACGACATTTCACAAGAGGGCAGTGGCGTAGCCAGGGGGGACAGGGGGGCGAGTTGCCCCCTCTGGAAAAATCTTGGGGGAAATTTTGAAAGTGAATATACGGTGAAATTTCCGCATGATCTAGTAAAATTTTAAATTTCTCAACCAGTACACTTTACTTATTTAAAAAAGTATATGCCACACTGGCACAACCAGTCCTCATTAAGGTTTTCAGAGATGAAATGATGACGCCATGCTTATAGTTGTACAAGTTATGTTTTACTATCTGTTTTATATAGCATGGGACCTCTGGACCTCTGACAATGTTTCTTGATAATTAAAGGAGCAGCATTGTGGTATATGCAGTTTGTTAGAATGGGTCAGTGGTCAAGTGCTATACTCTGATACTAGGGCAGGTCCTCGTAAAATTTGGACTGTTTGTGGTAAATGTGGTGAACTGATAAAGGGAAAGGTGTACCAGGGTTCACTTAATTACTGTACTTCACCCATTGTGATTCTAAACTACCAGTAGGACTCAAGAAAAATTCACCAAGACAAGATAAAAAAGCTTCCTAAAATAATAGGAATTCTTGGTGATGTATTCAGTTTACATTTAGCACCAAATGTGGCACCATTTTGCATCTAGCTCCCCTTACATGAGCAAAAATTTTCCAAAGGGGAGGGGGACACCCCTCCCCCACTTCGGCGATCAGTCACATCATCCAGGTCAGAGGAAAGCACCCAGACAAATTTTCGACCTGCGGAGAACACTGATTATTAGGAAGCAGATCACTAATTGGGGGAAATCTTGGTGCTCTTGCCCCCCCCCCCGACAAAAGACCTGGCTACGCCACTGCAAGAGGGCTGACTGTGTTTGCTCTGAAATTGCCCCATCTTGGCAAGCAATTATAACGTAAATATTGGCCTGAAATATGGACATTTTTAATGCCCCAAACTGACAATATTTTTGTTCAGGCTGGAGGGAAGGTGTTCCCCACCGTCCTCCATTCCCGGCCTCATACGTCTATGTGAAAAGCAAGATAGTCCTCATTTTCGGAGTATAGTTTACAGGATTACACAGTCCGTTACATCATCTGACCCATACTGCCAACTAATATGTAAGGTTTGCTCTTTATCATTCCTAGAAGTGCTAATGAAACCACAAAGTTCTAGATGAGTGCGGTGGCATAATAAGAAGAATTTACGTTAACAACTATGTATTACACAACTGCATAGGCGTATAGGAAGCTATTCGAGACGGGGTCTGAGGGTTGTTTTGGACAGTCGTCCGGGAATGCTCTCTCCCGTTTGGAGAATTTTTGAATATTTGAGGGTCCTTGGATGCAATTTGGTGCAAAACTGGGGAAATTTTTAAGGAAAATATTGCAAATATTTCACATTTTTACAGAGAAAACAAATAAGGGGTTTTCTGAGGGAAGGAATGCTCTCTCCCGTTTGGAGAATTTTTGAATATTTGAGGGTCCTAGGATGCAATTTGGTGCAACACTGGGAGAATTTTAAGGAAAAATATTGCAAATATTTCATATTTTTTACAGAGAAAACAAATAATGGGTTTTCTTCTTTGGATTGAGGGGACGGAAGCATACTTCCGCTCGCTACATTTTTGACTGGGGGCCAAAGTCCCCGAATCCCCTTCCTACACCCATGGATAACTGTGTTTTCAAGAATGCATGGCCTAAAGTGATTATAGTAACACATATTAACTGATTGTTAACAGATATTTTGGAAATTAGACCATTTGAATAAAGTGTATATAAAAGTGACTAAATTTCTGAATTATATTGAGCATTTTGTCGTAGTGTTGGGGAAGTACACTAAAGGCTCCTTTCGCAAGGATCTCTCTAAGTTTTATGGAAACAAGGTGCTATTCGGTGCTCGACAAGCATTAGTTTGCACTAGCAGTAGCGGATGCAGGGTATAAAAAGAAGAGGGGGAAGGGTTGGTAGCGAATGTCCCTCCTCCCGACAAGGGGACTTTTTGACAATTTCACGTATATTGTGCAATTTGGTGACTCTGACAACGTAAATCACAGACATTAATATGGCTGTAATTATGTTACGTTCAGAAACAGGATCAGCAACTTTTCAGTTGTATCCCCACTGACGCCTCCAGGGTTTGATAATGGGGGGAGGGGGGGCACCACAGAAAAAGACATTGCAATTCCAACCCAGATAAACCCAGAAAGTGGGTTTAAGTGTGCCAATGCTTATGTATTTTAAGTGTGCCAATGCTTATGTACATTTTCCCCCTGAGTGAGCGCTTCCTTTGTCACCTAGTTCACAGTCACCGTCCCTGGGAGGGGCCTATCCGGAATTGGACCTTTGAGAAATTATTGTTCTTCAAAGGTAGCTCGGATCCAAAATAGTGCTATCTTTGGTAAAGTTTCAAACTGATGATACGTTGAAAAATTCTCATAGGCCTACTAACGGTGAACTGGTCAGTATTTTGTTGGGTACGAGGGAAGGGTGTGGTGTCTAAGTGGAGAGGTAAAACTCCTCCCCTGAGAAATTTTCATTTTTTAAAGGTCCCTTAGATGTAAAACAGTGATATCTTTGGCAAAGCTTTGAACTGATTACATGTTAAGGAGTTACCATTATTTATTGATATTTTGTCTGTGGCATGGCACCCTCCAACGATGGTACCATGAGACTGGCACAGGGCCTCCTAGAAGATCTGGGGTAATGACAAAATGGGGACGTTAGTATGATGCTTTTCACCTAAATTCAAATGATACTACGAGGGAGCTAACGAAGGACATAGTAAAAACTTACCTTTTTCTAGTTTTGGACAACAATCCTAATGAACAGCTTTCAATGGGGAATGACCGAGAGAGGAGTAAAGGTTTAAAAAAGGGGTAGAGGACTAATAAGTATGTTTCATAATGCACATTGTCTGTTATTGTGCTTTAATGACGTTTGAATTTCTTGTGTGATGAGTAACATACTTCAAATCATGTAGGCCTACATCACGCTAACAATGTTCCTCATAATATAAAATTGCAACAGAATCGCCTCTTGACAGATGCATGCAAGCCTGAGGTTGGGATTGTGCCTCTTGCTTTCAGAGATCGTTCTCGCCAGAATAATTTCATGCATTATCGTCCTAATAATGGTCATCCGGCATGGAGTGTAAACCGTGACAATTATGAGCGAAAGCGTCCCGAAATTTTGCATAAAAGTTGTCATAAGACCCGAACCCGTACCTTTAGATGGTAAAAAAGAAAATATAGAAGCGAAGGTTAAAGTGAGCGGAGCACGCGGAAATTTTTATTATTTGTAAAGAATTTAGGAAAATTTTGATAGCGTGTGACCTGTTTGTGATAGAAGGTGAACAGAACAGCCTAGAAGAATTTTTTCACTGCTAAAGAAAGGGGGTTCGGACCCCTTGGACCTCCTGCGCCCGTCCCTTCTTCCAGTCACGGTCAGTTTGATCTCAACTAATTAAGAACTATAATACATAAATGATATAAATAGAGCCTGCTATATAGGCCTATTAGCTATTTTTCTAAGTAAAATGTTTCCTTAATATGTACCATAATTTAAGTGCTCAGGAGAACTATGAGACATTTACAAAAATCACGAATCAGCCACTCATGAATCAATGGCACTGCCATGAATTCGAAAGGGATGGGGGAAATCAAAAATGTTTTTAGGAACAAAAGACGTGAAAGTCCATTGTTTTTGTGAACTGTTTGCTTTTGTACAGTAGCGGGATGGGGGAGTGGCTGTTAAGGCATTGACTGAGGGAAAATTTCCCCATTCCCCTTCTCTCCTCTTGAGGGCGTCATTATCATAAATATCAAACGTTTACTAATTTATAGAATCTTCTTCCCATCCAGATCACAACCACAAGCAAGAGAAGAAGACATAGCCTTCGGACTGCAAGATCTCCCACCATCGTACGAGGATGCGATAAGGATGCAAACACTTCCTGAATGACTCGAAACTGTCGAAAAGTATTGTCAATTCTTCGTGTAATGCAGGGGTCCCCAACCTTTATGGACCATGATACAATTAAACTCTCAGGCATCAAACCACCACCCAAGATGTCCCACAACCCCCTCTCCATGAACTATAGCTTGGCAGGGGGAGATAAGGATCTCATTCGTTCTAAGGGCAAAGCCCTCACATGGGAGCTCAGAAGGGATGTCAAATCTAGGGGTCCTCTTCCGGAAAAGGTGGAGATCAAAAGATCCTTACATGCGATGTCCCGAATTGTCCCCAACTTTACGATTTTCATCAGCAATAAATGTGAAAATAGTCGTCGCAGAAATAAGAGTGGGTTAGAGCTGATTGAGCGCTCACCTGCATCTTTACGAAACATCCAAATAGCGACCCACATAGGTTGCCGAACATCGGAGGGTCTCATGGACTTGTCTACACTTTGACTATCAAAGTCTGCAGGATAAATTGAACCGGGCCACGGGATAAAAGTGACACCATCTGGAGACTGTTCAAGTTGCAATTTATTTGGTGCAATAACATACTATGTTTTTGTTAAGTAAATTACAGCTAATCAAACCAGGAAACATGATAATCATCGTAAGTAAAAAGTACACTGTAAGAATACATGGGTCAATTTTGACCCGAAACTGAGTCAGAAGGAAACCGACCAAAACTATCAGGTCAAATAATGACCGAAATAAGGTTCGGTGTCGTTTGACACAAATAGGATAAAAATTTGACCCAAATGTTAGCAGTGACGTAGCCATGGCGGCCAAGGGGCACTGCCCCAAAAGTTCTTTTGTAATACATTCTTTCCCCAAAAATAATTTCAAGGGATGTGTTTAAAAGAAAAACACGGGAAAAATTTTACTTTGACAGACGAAAATACGAGATTTACATTACAGTATATACAAACTTTGATAAATACGACCAGCTTGAAAATTCATCAATACGGCCAGTTGGTAGGTACGATCTCAAGTGAAAACAACAACGAGAAATGATGGCGCCCTGGTCTAATTTGTCAAAATATAGCTTAGCCGCATGCATGCAGTATCAACATACCTTACCATAGTCATGTACAATGTACATTGTACATATAACATGCTGCTGCACGCTGAACCAGGCTTCAGAAATTCTGGCTACGCCAGTGAATGTTGGTTAAATTCCCCAGTGCACCATGTGTTTTGAGAGAGTATAGCCAACACAATTCTTTTAATTGTTAACAATATCCAATTTTTGAAGTTGTGATTAGTAGTGTTGTGCCGGAACGATGAGTAGATATTAACCGATATCGATATTTTCATTCTCGATACCGATATTTACGAAATAGGCATACTGAACACTAAAGCATACCGGTATGCTGTTAGGCACTATCACTTAGTGTTTTTTTTTTTTCACTTTTATGAGGTAAAAATATTGGAGCTTAAGTTATAGTCAAAGATTCAAGAATAACGTTAAATTGCTATGAAGAGCGAGAAATATCGGTCAGGTAGTCGGCATTATTGCAATTATTTCGGCTACCAATACAGGACGAAATGGAAAATAAGTGCCGGCATGGACATTTAATGCCGATAATCGGTCTAACACAATGCTTAGTTAAGTTTTGTATCGATATTTTCGAAATAAGCTATATTACCGGTGATCTATATTGCTATACTTTTCTATACTCAATATCGGCCAATGCCGATCGGATATACCGTTATTTGACAAATGAGCGTAAATCATTTGGCTATTGGACACCAGCAATAAGATTCGTTTCAGTTACGTATAAGTAAATATTGGCTCTTTAGTAGGTCATCAGAAAATAACCTAACTTTTGTAGGTAGTATAGAACTAAAATCGGTTGCGGTTTTGATAAATTTTAGCGATACCAATTCAAGATGAAAATGAGAAGCAACGGCCGGTGACAATATTGAACATCGATAATTGACGAGTTGGGAAATGTTTCCACGCAATGCAATATGGGAATGGGTCAAAGGTTAAGTGTACCACGCTTACAGTGTCCCAGCGCGGGTGTTGCATGCTGCGCACGCAGAGCTAAATACGTTACCGTTGTCATGGTACACTTGACCTTGTGACCTGACCGGAAGTACCGAATTCCCCAACTCGTCTATTGGTCCAACCATAGCTTAGTCAGACTCACTAATTACTTAAAAACCGTTGCATATTTTTATTTTGGACCATGAAGGCCTTATGGTCACTGCACATAGTTTTAGCTTAATTTGTTCTTATCCATCTTTTTCATATTTATAGGATAATACTTTAGACGAGTTGGGAAATGCTTTCACGCAATGCATCATGGGATGGGTCAAAGGTCAAGTGAACCACTTACCTTGGCGAAAAAGTTGTCAATGTACAGCTGACCTTGTGACCCTTCCGGAAGTACTGAATTACCCAACTGGCATATTGTCAATTCTTTTGCACGCCCAACCAAAGGAGTATGAGGCGGAGGCGGGGAGTAGCACTGTAGCTCCCATCACTTTGGGTAGGAAGTTTGCTGTTTTCTGAAGAAAAGAAACATGCTATTTGTTAGTAAAATTTCAGGCAAAAGTACCACCTTAACTAAAAAAGATGTTCCCGTCCGTCCAGTTTATGTTTATATACAGTTGAAAAGAAATAAAAATGCTTGTTATCGTTTTATTGTCACCAGTAGGTGTACGTTGTAAAGACATACCGTATAAACACGTTATCTTAATACCAAAGGTGATTACTGGTAATAGTAAACTACGCGGTAGTATAACAGACCCACACAGTATATAATATAATTCAGGTCTTGCATGGCAGTTGTTTTACGACGCAAAGTGATCACGAATGTGGGAAAAGCTGTTATAAATTACAACTTCACGTTGGGTAGCCAACCAACTCAACAAATTAGATCAATTTTTTTTTTTTTTTGAAAGGCCAGTTCAGATGGGAAACCGTAGATTCCTGCTGGGTAAAAAAAAACCCACCTTACTTTGACCCGACCGGTTGTTCCCCTTCATCGCTTCAAATGCTACAACCTTTGTCCACTCGGCCACAGGATACCCCGTTCATCTTGCTCGAATTAAAGTTTTGTTTTACAAGATTTTGTCTAGGCTTACCTTCTCCTACTTTGTAGGGGGTGGGTGGCGTGAGCCCGGGGGAAGTACATTGCATCAAATGGTTGCAATATGACGGCGTTCTCGTCATTCTAATGGCGTATTCACAGAAGGGAAGCCGGAAGGGTTACACGATCCCTTCTTCCTAAAAATACTTTATATTACCCAGTGGCGTAGCCACAAATTTTTTGCACGGGGACATTGACCGAAATTAAAAGATTACTACCTAAAAACAATTTTGCTAATTCCTTTGTAAAAGGGGACGTCGCTTTTGTTTTGCAAGCGTTTGGGGAGTTTGGTTTAGAAGTTGAGTAACGTCTTGGATAAGGGAGCAAGGGGAGAGGAACCCTCCCATTTGAAAAATTTTAAGAAAAACTTTGGCTTAGATACAAAATTGTACTATATTTGTCAATATTGTATGGTACTATGAACCTTCCAAAACAACCTTTTTATTGCTGTTTGAAGGTCAGGTCTGTTTTATTGTTAAAGGGGAAGTTATTGTGGACAGTTCATACATAGAAATGACCATGAGCAGGCGCATAGCTACGGGGGCCCTGGGCCCCCAGATGTTTGCTAGGCCCAGAAATTGTGTGTCCTGATAAAATTTGTAAGAATTAAGGACCGCGATCAATGCCGTGACCCCCATTTGGTACCTAGGCTCCCCTAAAATTTCATCCTAGCTACGCCCCTGACCATGGGCGATATCACAAGTCAGGTGCTGACTAAAAACTTTCATTGCACTTTCAAAAGGTTCAGCTTGCGGTCGAGGGGCCACTATAATGGTAAAGGTCCTGAGAATGCGCCCAGTAAGGTCCAGTAGCAAAGCCCAGCTCTTTGGGGTATTTTAAAAAGTTTGGTCATTAGAATGAAGTTTACCACCTTCTAAATATGGCATTGGTAGTGAATAGGCCACAAAAGTCATCACTGATCAGGGGTGGTGATTTTTTTATTTTTTTAAAAAAATCTTGATTTAAATCAATGATTTAAATCAAATAAATCGATTTAAATTGATTTAAATCATTAAAATATTGATTTTTTCAATTAAAATCGTGATTTAAATCGTGATTTTAATCGGCCTGATTTAAATCAACCAACCCTGTCACTGATCATCATAATAATTCGGACTTTGAGGTGGGATGGTAGCTGGTAGGAGAATAGATTGGGGGGAAAGGATTGAAACAGTTTTTAAAACAATAATTCCACTCATGTGTTCAGAAACAATTATAAGATAATTCCACTCAAGTTTAAGTTTTCAAGTTTTAATTTTGAGATTCCTCGTGAGGTTCAAAAGTACGCACTATACTGCTGGGCATCGAAAACAAAACCAAAAGAGGTCGTCACCGGGTAAAGGTATCTGTAACCCGGGTCACTGACGAGATGACCGATTATCATTTAGCTACTGGGACCAAAGTGTGCCTTTTTGAAAGCATTGAGCCAGGCTTTCCAACATCCTTCTGCACTTGTAAAGTTTCTTTGGATCTCTCGTATTTGGAACCCTAAATGAACAATTTGGGTAATACATAAGTCCCCCTCCCCTTCCTCTCCTCTTGGCCACGGGGTTATAATTTGTTGTTTCCGTTTCTTGGGGAGGTTAACAGCTTCCTGGAAACCCACAAGTACTCATAATAAATTCGAAACTGATACAAAGATTTGTGCATAAAGCTAAGATCCTGTCCACCATAAGTTGAAAAGCTTTGCACCACTAAAATGAGCGGCCATTTTGAAGGCAGAATATTTCAAGGAAGGATTGGACCACGGAGGTATTGGAGCATTATTATATAATATCTTTTACTGTGTTGAGAAATTGGGCGATACTTCGTTTGTGTGTTCTTTTTTGTTAGCCTTTTATGTTCAGTTAGGGGACACCAGCTTCCTAAAATAGGAAACATGATGATCCAGGGCCCTAGACAAGAGGATTAAGGGGGTGAGCTCCTCGGGAAAAAGTTTATGCCCTAAAGATATTTTAGTAATATTAAATTGCAGGATTGCACACTCCTTGCACAATTTCGGTCCCACAGCCCTTTAAAAATCCTGGTAATGTCAATACTGTACCCTCACTTGATCAAAAATTCGATAACAGACAAATATCCCGGGCTTCTCAGCTATTTTATTGTTGAACAGTTGAAGATGGTAGCATACACAACTCAATCCTAAATCTCCTACAACAATTCGGTTTAGAACTTTTATCCGGTCTCAAATGTGCGGTATTGTGCAGTCTTTTCAAAAGAGATAAAGAATTTGAACGTAACCGGCGGGGATTACCCAATAAATACAGTTCAAGTTTGTATTGCACATGGCACTTGGAGAGAAAATGGGGAAGGCTACGGGCTTCGAAGAACTTGGTCAACTTCAAAAATATGTACACATGTGGGTTGAAGATTTTGTTCTTTCAGGATTTGGTAGCCTAGACTTTGTGAATAGGGTTGCGAAACGCTTTATTCAGGAACTCTGCAACAATCAACCACCGAAAACCCCAAACACGAAATTCTTAGTAAGGATTAGTTGGTATGTAGTTTGCCTTTCATGAGCAATCATGTGTAGTCTCCTTAGAATGAGAGCTGGGTCAAGTTTTTGTTTCTTTTCTGGCTTAAAGAGACGTTCAACGCTTCATTGCCTAGCAACCGAAACTAAGCGGGTTTTTCCATCTCAGCTACAAGTAGTAGTGTTCGCATATAGGAAAGCCGAACTTCCTAGATTGTTTACATGTAGTAAGGACTGGTATAGAAATAACACATTTCCGCAGGGCTAGTTAAATCAGGGTACTTGGAGTACAAAATTGGTATGAAGGATTCCTAGCACCAATGCAGTTGTTGATTGCATATAAGTTGATGATGGTAAATGTGATAATTAATTAGATTAATTCTATTTCCCTCACAACATAAATGGATATCACCACTGAAAAAAGATTGATCTTGCATAGATTTACATAACAATTCATTAACATGAACAATGTCTCATGATTCTTAGCGTAACTGTAAGCTGAATGCGCTTCACCCTTCAAATGCTAAAAATAGGCCTTCACTTTTAATGAAGGTGCAGACGAGACATAGAGCCCCGCTGCTTTCCGATGTAATGTAACTGACAGTGGGAGTTTCCCTTAATACAATAGATTGCCCCTTTGTTCATCGCTTTCAAATTTGTCAATACAATGAGCCTTCTAGAGTGTAGGCTACATAGTTGTACAGTAAGAAAGCAATAATAACTAAACAGGCGTATAAATAAAAGAACTATTTTGTGTGTTGCAAACGTCCTGTAGATTATGATTGTCTACCATATACTCCAGTAGGCTCAGGCCTTCATAAATCTTTCAACTTACGTGACTCCCTGTAACAACTTGCATGGTCCAAGAATTGGCTGCACTAGACTTTTCAACTCTTTAGAATTATCCGATGTGCCATATCTGTAACATATCCCTCACAAAAATCCATTAAAAGTAACCTAAACTACTGAAGTAACTTTAATCCGGGATGGACACAACTGATGACAACTTACGGAAAGGGTTGAAACAACAAGTTTAGTATAGCACCTTAACGGTAGCAATAAATTTGTTTACAACAGTATGCTAATAATTGAACAAGCTCTTGTGATTGGCTAGCTCTTAAGGAGAAAGTGACGTATCTCCTTCTATTCTTTCAGAAACTGACCTTACTGCCCAAAATGTAGAAAATTATGTTAAAAACATTTATTTGGTTAATTTTACACGCGACACCTCAAAGATAAGTAACAAACTTTGGGTCAAAATCAAAAGATGATGTAAACAAACATCCTATCCCTTTTCACCGTATGAAATTTTGGAATAAAGAGTTATGTCATATGTTACAACAGACCTGTGAATGACACTATATAAGCAATCCAGTCCAGTAGCCTATTTATATGCAAGTAGTATATGCCTTAAAAAGCCTCTGTACGTGGTCTGACATTTTTATGGTCCAGGGGCCGTGTCAATTCCTCCCTCCCTGCTTGCCGAATACTGGAGTCATCCACGATGACGATAAGGATCGTTCAGCTCTCACAGTGAGCGTCCTTTCAGATGTGGGTAGAAGCGTCCTAAATAGCCTGCGAGCATTGAGCTTACTCAGACACTTGACACAGTGGGGTATGTTTCTCGATGACCAGCGTCTATGAAAGCGTGATTCTAGTCTTTTATTTTTACGTTCCAGTTTACAAATTGAGGGCGCCAATTCATTTTATATTGATAAGTGCTTACAGTGATAAACGGTTAAGCTCTAGCTGCTAAAAGATGCTAGCGCCCCCATTTCCATCTTGTTTCTATAGCTATCCTCAAAAAGGAAGTAACTAATGAATTTGATCGCCAATGACTATAACAAGGACGCATTTTTTCGTCAGCATATTGTCAGCTCCCTTTCAATCTTTTTCACTTCACTATCCCCAACCTGTAATCACTGATGGTTTTTTTTTGTTTCAAGGGGGAGACCCGGACAAAAGTCCCAAGAAGCCAGACCTGCTGTAGCCAAGGGAGAGGGGGCAAGGGGCTTAAATTTTCGAGTTGCCACTAGACTTTACAAAATTTTACGCATTCGTTCCTTAAAATATATTTTGCCCCCTGGAAGCCCCTGGAAGCCATCACGCCCCTTCAGTGCCTTCTTTAGCTTTGGGCCTGCCAGAAGCTCTGGAGAATTTACAGTATGGTGGGCTTGAAAACAAAATATTTAACTACCAACTCAAATAGCATTAAATGTGCAAAAGAAAGACCACAAAATCGCATTTTCTTTCTTAAAACCTTAATTCGGACTAACGAACGTCGATTTTATAATGTCATTAGATTGATAGTGGGGAGGATGGATGGATGGATGATCAAAACGAGGGTTGCAGAGAGACTTGCACTGATATGACTTATGCTGACCAACATGAAGTAATGAGAAGCGCTGACGTATTCACAAAATTGTGGGCATTAGAATGATGAATTTAAGCTTCTTTTAATGGAATTGTATAGGCACTGAACTGACCCTTCAACCCTCCAAATCACTATTTGGTACTGTTTTAATCATAGCCTTGCTACTGCTGATTAACAGCCGGCCGAGCCATGATGCAGAGGGTTTGAAAATGAAGGGGAGGGTAGATGATGGTGAGGGTCTCCTGGAGCTTGGAACAAAAGCCCCCTCCCCCCTTAATGTCGTACAAACAGGAAGTAAAATTGGAAAAACAAGAGGGCAATCCACGGAGTTTCATACATCATTGGTAGCACACACTCAACTTTATAACTGATGAATCGGAGACACGTCAATGTGGCAAATGTCTCAAAACTGAAGCCGACTTGGGGTCACTCAAGTCGATTCCGATCTAAGAGTGTGTGTTGACTAGAGGTCAAGGCCTAATACATGCCCTGTACAAAATTTTAGCTATTTTGAATGCAAGTTAGGTCCAAAATGGTTTAGTCTCCGGCAGACAGAAGTTCATCTGTGCGCATCCAGTGTTACAAAAATGGTGACAACATTTTGGTGCTTTTCATAGAGTAAAGGACCAGCCTTACTTTTGTCGCTGAAGCAACGCCCTGTTACGATTACGTAAGAGTCTAAAGGAAGCTAAAGGGAGCTTGAGCGAAGCGCGCTGAAAAACCGCATTTTTCATACTTTTTATTGATATGAGTAATAGAAATGCTAAGAAAGAAAAGTATCCTCAAGGAGAGGGGTCTTGCCCACCCCCTTCGCTAAGCGTCTGTCCCCAGCTCATTACGGTACTGAAAATGACACTTTTCGTGTCTGAAAAATTGCATCTAAACAATCTTTAAAGAGTCGGTAAATTTACACAGATCGATGGTGATAAAAATCTTGCTTGGAAAATTTCCGGGGGAGGGGAAACTTCGCCTAAGCTGCGTACGACCATTGGGGCATTGGTGGTTTCAATGATAATAGAAGACTTTGTACGAAGCTATGACAAGCAGGATGTTCTACAGGAAGCAACCCCGAGGCAATATTTAAAAGGGGTGCGCGCGAAGCGCGCAGAAGAAAACAGCGTTGAAACATTAAATTGTAACCTACTTTTTTTCTTTAGTTTTAAATGCAGTATTTTTATTGCCTTAAAAAATTTTCCTACTTTCCCCAGGTGCCTGTTCTTTCCATAGAGCAGGATATGAGAACCTATATCCTACTCCATGGGGGCTTTCTTTCATGTTGAATTTTGTCGATGGTCTGGGACAAGTGCCCCTCACCTATTTTACTACTGTGAAAAACAAGGTAGAGTAGATTTTGAGGGTTACAGACTATGTGATACTAAAGAAGTCAATGAAATCTTTTGTGGGTAGTTTTGCATGGGCATTATCAAGGGCATCGGCAGTTTAAGTGCCATGGAATTATTTTTTATTGGAGGCAGCATCTTGGGAAGTTTTGCCGTCGAAGCCTTTAACCGAGATAGCCAAAGGCTGGGACTAAGGGTCCTCCCAAAAATCTTTCTTAAATTTGGCTGCTTTTATGGCCAGTCTGGACCATATCTTGACAAAATCCTGCTTCCGCCAGGTGTAGTTTGAAATGCTAACGAAATATATTTCACATGATGAAATTTAAGATCATAGTAACAGTCAGTCAATTTGCTGAGGATGGTGGTAGGTGGTGAGAAAAGTGAACAGCAAGAGGTGTAGCGAGGGTTTTGTGTATGGTAATTTAGTCAAGGTGTACTACAGGAAGTGATAACGAGGCAATTCCACCAAAGTTTTCTACGCACAGCTAGCAGTACAGCTATATTAGGATCATGCGAAGCACGATGATTTTTTTCTTTTTGTTTTCGAGAATTGCGGTTCCGTATACATGGGATGGGTTTGTAGCTTTGTTTGCAAGGACCATGGTGAACTTTTTGACGTACATTAGTACTTTCAGTGACCCTTATTTCAGAGCTTCAAGTCACAATAGTGTGGCGCGTAGGACGAAGATAATTTTACGGTGCAAAACAAAATTTTCAATTGTATTAGTCAATTTACTCTGCAGGTGCGCGCGAAGCGCTCCGAGAAAATTTTTCCTAGTAATTTTATAGTTTTTGATATTAATATTTCCTTCATTAAACATTGCAAAGTTTAAACATAATAGGCTATTGAAAATTCTCTTATAATTTCTCTGTTCTCGCTTACTTTCGCTCATTTTTTTATCGTTTTTGATTCCTTGCCGAAGGCAGGCAAGGAATCTATGCGATGGTGATGTCGTGTGTGTGTGTATGTGTGTGTGTGCGTGTTCGTGTGTGTGTGTATGTGACGCTTAGCTTGTAAACACGATATCTCAAGATAGCAGTGACAGACACTTTTCATATTTGGTATATAGATTTGTCATGTTGAGAAGAAGAACCCTATTATTTTTGGTGGAGGTTGAAGGTCATTTGAGGTCACCGGAGGTCAAAAGCCGAAAACCTTGTAAACACTATATCTCAAGATAGCAACGACTTACACTTTTCATATTTGGTATACAGATTTGCCATGTCAAGAGAAAGAAGCCTATTGATTTTGGTAGAGGTCAAAGGTCATCTGAGGTCACTGGAGGTTAAGCTGCGAAAACCTCGTAAATGGCTTGTAAACACGATAGATCTCAAGATATCAATGACCGACACTTTTCATATTTGGTGTATAGATTTGTCATGTTGAGAGAAGGAACCCTATTGTTTTTGGTAAAGACCAAAGGTCATTTGAGGTCACCGGAAGTAAAAGACTGAAAACCTTGTAATCACGATTTCTCAAGATAGGAGTGAAGGACACTTTTCGTATTTGGTATACAGATTTGTCATGTCAAGAGGAAGGACGCTTTGGTTTTTGGTAGAGGTCAATGGTCATCTGAGGTCACCGGTGGTTAAACTGCAAAAGCCTCATTAACGGCTTGTAAAGTCGATATCTCAAGTTGGCAATGACAGACTCTTGAGAAGAACCCTTTTGTTTGTGGTAGAGGTCAAAGGTCACCTGAGGTCACCGGAGGTAAAACTGCGAAAAGCTTGTAAATCCCTTGTAATCATGATATCTCAAGATAGCAATGATAGACACTTTTCATATTTAGCATGTAGATTTGTCATGTGGAGAGGAATAGCCCTATTGTTTTTGGTGAAGGTCAAAGGTCATTTGAGGTGTCTGGAGGTCAATGACTGAAAACCTTGTAATCACGATATCTCAAGGTAGGAATGAAGGACACTTCATATTGATTTGTCATGTTGAGAGAAAGAACCCAATTGTTTCTGGTAGAGGTCATAGGTCATCTGAGGTCACTGGAGGTCAAAAAACAAAATTTCCGAAGAATTCCCAAGATCGTCATATGGGGTCACCAGAGGCCAAAAAGCAAAATTTCCCAAGAATTCCCAAGATTGTCATATGGGGTCACCAGAAGTCGAAAGCCAAATTTCCCAACAATTTCCAAGATTGTCATGGGGTCACCAGACGTAATAAAGCAAGAATTCCCAAGTGTCATTTGGGGTCACTACCGGTCAAAAAGCAAAATTTCCCAAGAATTCCCAAGATCGTCATCTGGGGTCACCAGAGGTCAAAAAGCAATATTTCCCAAGAATTTTCAAGATCCAAGATCCATTGGAGGTCAGAGGTCATTTGATGTCATCAGAAGTTAAATACCAAATTCATTGAAAAACAGGATATTTCAAGACAGGGGTGTTAGATACTTGTAATACTTGTAAATTTGAGGGATAAACCTCAGTGCAACAAAGTATCCCCATTCGGCAAGGAATCACTAAGCCTTTGGGCTTTCTGGTTATTTTTGAAGCTCTGGAAAAAAGTGTGGGGGGGGGGGGCTATGCGTGCACTCACGGTGTAGATTTTGCATGCGCGTGTAGTAGACTTACGCGCGTATCCCCTGGTGCACAAATCAGCTGTCCGTCTGCATTATTTCTCGGTGTAACTTGCAATGATACGTCATTTTCCTCCAACTTGAAGGAGGGAGCACTTTCTGCTCTGTGGCATCATATGCATAAGGTCTATAGTCAGCAAAGGCTACATAGTACAGAGAACTTCAGGGAGTAAAGAACGAAGAAAATAACAAATAAAAGAATATTTTCAAATATGTACAATGTTTAATATACCGTACGAAAAGGGTGAAAATGAGAAAAACATTGCGAGCAACATAACAAGCCTGAGAGACGATATAAGAGTCTCCGCTATCAATAAATCCCTTGAAGATATTTCTGAATCTAGTAAGTTAAAGTCAGTAGGGTCTAATAGATGAAAATAAGCACCTGTAGTTTAAAGATTTCCTACTTTGATAATCTTGTTACCTTTACCTGTAATCAGCATACTTAATCTACGAAATTCGATATTGGTTAGTTAGATGAGATTTAACGACACACCAACACGAAGGTGTTACATAGCGTCAACGAGATAAAAACGAGATAAAGTTTAAATACGGTTTAAGTTCAAGTTTGGTTCGAATACAGCTCAAATACGGTGCAAGTCCTTCCCTTTAGTCGCCTTTTACGACAGGCGGGAAATATCATGGGCATATTCTACAACCCCCAGCCCACAGGGGGCGAAATCCGCTATTAGAACCTATAAGTTGAGTCGATCGAGTTACTAACTCCATCGGTATGTCCCTAGTGGAAACAATTTGCAACAACTTTACAATGGTAAATTTACAGAGTATCAGTTTCCAACATCAACCATTCAATCAATATTTTCAACATTCTTGCATGGTGTTGTAAACCTACATACCGTAAATGCTGTTAAACTATTGTCTTCATTGAGACAATCTCTTTGATTAGCTTTTCGTTCCAAAATTGTGCAGTTATTACTGAAAATTTATCAACACAAAATGTAGCCAAAATCGAAAAAAGTATCTTGCACGATGACCTTCAGTTTTCTCCTTCGGTTAACGAATTATTTTCAGTATTTTTCATTCATTTTTCCATTTTCATGTACATCGTTTCAATCGTTACCCAGTAACTAGTTGCGCGATTATTTGTTAAGGAGTGGGCCTAGTTCGCACCATCTTGTGAACACCAAGTGATTCCCCCAACGCTGCAATGTTAACCAATAACGCGCGTTATATCCAGTCCTACATTTAGATCAGTGGTACGAACACATAGGCTTGGTCTAGCCGTCTAGGCCTAAGTTAGGCCTTACTATAACAAGTTATAGTAACCTAGCCTCAGTGGCGCCGCCAGGATTTGGTGATTGGGGGCAAAACAGATGTCATAATGCCACCTCAGTTTCCCCCAAGTCTGCTTAAATGGTACCATTTTTTGGCGCCCTAAGATTGCACACAACAGTGTGGAATCCTTTTTGTCACTACATAAAGATGCCTTCCTGGGGGAGGGGTCTAAGGGAGGGGGGGGGGCTTTGAAAAATTGTTTATTTAAGGTTGCCTAGATGCAAAATGGTGCTATCTTTGGGGTATTTTTTAAACTGATCATATATGAGTGGAAAGTATCCTTATTTAGTGAATTTCTTATTTTTGGTTTGCATTATAAAATGGTATCTAGACTAATACTGACAGACACCGGTACAGTGCCTCCTGGAAGCTCTGGATTAATTACATAAAATGAGGCACTGATATGATGATTATTACCTGACATCCAAATGATACTATAGAGCAGGAGTGCCCAACCAGTCGATCGCGGTCTACTGGTAGACCGCGGACTGATCCCAAGTCGACCGCGATGGGTGTAGGAAAAATGAAAAAAATAAGGTTTTTCTATGTATAACTGTATGAAAGTGTATGTTTTGTAGATATCGGGAGGGTGGCTTCTTAAAAAGTAGGCCTTGGGTCAAAAAAGGTTGGGCACCCCTGCTATAGAGTATGACGCCGAACAAGTTACAACTATGGTATGTTTACTAAGTTTGAATGAAAAGCCAGACGAACATCTTCCATTGATGGGGAATGCGAGGGAGAGTATAGGAGCAGGGAAATGATATGAGACCCCCCTGACAGGTAAAGCAAAAGGGGTTAAGGACTAAAAGGCGCGTTTCAGAATGTTTTCTTCGTCGTAAGTGTATAGTGAGTGTACCTTAAGTCGGTCGGTGCCTTGAGTCGGTCAATGCACACAAAATGTAACACAGGCGTGCTGTAGCCTTCAAATAAACATATGACAGTAGAGAAACTCCAGCACGATGTGACAATAACTCAAACTCTGTCAAAAATAAGCATTTACTCCCATTTTTAGAAGAAATTTACCCAGCCTAGCCTACATGTAGTGTTACCTAAAGTTAGCTTGAGACCTTCTTCAAATGGCCTAAAAAAATTATTTTAAACAATTCTCCAAATCACTGCAAATGGTCTCCTTCCATCATTTTATGATTTGTGTTTGTATTGGTGATATCATTATTGGAATATATTTTGATAACACCCTTATGGGCTTTCATAATGTTTGAGTGACCGACTCAAGGTACCGTTATTGAACCTAAGGCATCTGAAACTTGCGGTGGAAATTTCTCTGTCTCTTGAAAGTTTGCCAACGAAATTCACTCTAACTTTCAGGATTTAGAGAAAACACGTTCATGAGAATAATGGATAAGTTTAAATTACATATGACTACTTTATAAGTATGTTTTTAGTGAAAATTCCCTTAATTGACCGACTCATGGTAACACCATCATATTAACAATCACCATCTATACCGGCAGAGGCTGCGCGCGAAGGTCGGTAAGAATTTTTGAAAAATGTATAACGGCAAATATACGCACTTTCAACCTTCCACATCATGCTACAAATTAGACTGAAAGATCCCATCTAGGCCCCTACAGATGCTGGGGATGTACTTCTGTTTTTCGGAAAAGTGTTGTGATCAGAATAGTTGCATGTGTTATAACCTTAATAATGGTCATGAGTTGGAGTGAAAACCGTGACGAATGCGCGCGAAGCGGGCCGAAATTTTTCATTAAATAAGATAGCCATGACAAAACCTGCATTTATGCTCTGCATCGAGACACTTTCAGTTCCCCAACAAAGTCAGTCCGCGTTTACCTGAGAATTCGTAAACAGCTTTCAGCTTTTGTTGTTGTGCTTCTGCGGGAGTTGGTACCGGAAATTATTGATAATTAGGTCAATATTGAGGTAAGGTTTGAAGCGCGAGGAGCGCGAGGCAATTTTGAAAATTGACGAAGGGTTTGCGATAATTCTGATAGTTTGAGAACCATTTGTGATAGAAAATGGTTACAATAGAATAATCCATCACTCGGTCGAAAACACACCTCACCCTACCCCATACAGAAATCTATAGCTTAAAGGCCTTTTGGGATCATTTTAAAACTTTCAAAAAAACTTTCTGAAATCGATTTGGGGGGGGCACGCGCCCTGCCAATGCCACCCGTGCCGGCGCCACTGCCCTGCCTAGGCCTAGGTCTACTCCTGGAGATTCATGCATCTTTAGTCCAAAACCTAGGCCTAGTCCATGCCTAGCCTAGGCTGCTCGATGCAAGTAACTTCAATCACTTGGACAAACGCAGGCGCGGCTCCACGGGGGGGGGGGGGGCAGGGCAGGCATTTGCCCACCCTATGGTTTTTCAACCCAAAAAATAAAATCGTCTAAAAAACGTTTTAAGACACATAATTTTGTAGAGGGTGCATCTATCACAATATTAGTTAAATTGTTCGTTACAAAATACCTGAAACTTGCAATCCCCGCACGGATAACGTTTTCTGTTTTCTCCATTGTTTACGTGAATGCAGGTTAAGTATTACATAAACACTAACTAAGGCCATTATACATAACGCGCAAACAAAAAGAGCATAGGAACCGAGAGTAAAGCTAAAACAATACAGTAGTATACCCTAACGCCAAGTTATTGTGAGACCTTACACATATGGTGTCACAGAGCAAAACGTTTTCCCTCTCCTGGAGAAAAGTTGCGAATCATTGCAAGTTACACCAAAAAATACAGACAGCTAATTTGTGCAACAGGGGATGCGCCTGATCCATGAATCTCTGTCTAAGCAAAACCCCAACGCTTCCAGTAACTCGGAACATATTTTCGTCCGGGGGAATCTTCGGTCTTTAGTGAACCTTCGACCAAGTTGTGACCATTTAAAATTTAGAACGTGAACATATATATTGGGGGTATCATGAGTCAATCACTTAATGAACATTTTGAAAATAGAAGTATAAAAAACATTTAATAAAATGAATTAAACTTTGAAGTAATATTATATGTCTCCCTTATTGCATACGGGTACGAAGCGGGGGGCTGGGGGCTAAAGCCCCAGTCAAAAATCTGGGGTTAAGAAGCATACTTCTGCCCCCAATATCTAAGGTCAAAAACCCTTATTTGTCTCTTCAGTAAAAACTGTAAAAAATTTGCAGTAATTTTCCTTAAAACTTGCCCAAAATGTCGCACCAAATTGCATCTGAGGACCCTCAAATACCCAAAAATTTTCCAGACCCCTCCCCAGGACAGCGATCCGACACAAGGTTCAGCCCTCAGTCTCGAAAAGTTACCTACGCCTATGCCTTATTGTGCTTTATTTTGGTGTTGTCTCGACTGAGTAATCCATAGAAAACGAATTTAAATAGTAGGTGCATGGCCGTACAACACAATCTTTACTGTATGAAGAAATCTTGAGTCAATCAGAAATAGAGCAAAGAAAAACAGGGCGATGCCACATGGGGCAGGGGGAGGGGGGGGGGAAACCGCCTCCTATCATTTGCAAGAACAGGGGAAAGAGAGAAGGAAAAGAACAGGAAAAAAGAAAAGGAGAAAACGAAAGAGAAGAAGGGGAAGCGAAGGAGAAAGAAGAAAGGAGGAGGGTGGGTTAGGCATATATTTGATCCATATAATTAGTCCAGAGCTTCCAGGAAGCCCTATTCCGGTGTCTGCCAGCCTTGAGATACCTTGTATAATGCATATATGAAGCAACGAAAATATTCGTAATAGTTCGTGTTTCTGTCGACTCAACGCACGTATTTTTGAGTGAAAACATACCCATACATAAAAGGGGGTGGCTTCAGGAGGTTTGTTGACTACATACCCTTCTCTTTGAGACTTAGACAACAAAGGTTACTCTCCTCTTTCACTAACCAAAACTAAAAATTCAGTAAAATTATTAACACTTTTCAGCCATATATGATAGCTCAAAAAATACCAAAGACATCACCATTTTGCATCTAAGCAATCTTAAATTGATAAAAATTTCTCAAAGGGGAGGGGACACCCCTCCCCTTAGACCCCTCTCCAGAAAAGCATCTTTCCCCCAAGTAAAAATCAAAATTCAATAAATTATGAACACTTTCTTACATATATGATCAGTTCAAAAATATACCAAAGATATCACCATTTTGCATCTAAGCAATCTTAAATTAATAAAAGATTTCTCAAAGGGGAGGGTACACCCCTCCCCAGAAAAGCATCTTTCCCAAAACAAAAATCAAAATTACTAAACTATAAACTTTCCAGCCACATACGATCAGTTCAAAATATGTACCACAGACATCACCAGTTTGCATCTGAGCAACCAATTAACAAAAAATTTCCCAGTGGGGAGGGGCACACTCCCTTCCCTTAGACTCCTCCCCCAGGACGGCGATCATTCATCTTACGCTTTGCCCCCGCCCTATCGAAATACCCTGGCGCCGCCCCTGGACAAACGTTAACGTTAACTAACCTAATAGCCTGGCCTAACGTTAGGCCTGGTCTAACAGGCGCGGGTCCAGACATTTCGAAAAGGGGGGGGGGGGGATGAAAGCCCCCTTGAATATTCTCCTAGGCCTAGATTAACATTATGCTAATTGTCGCGTATTTGTTATTATTGATGTGGCGAAAAAGGGGAGCTGAGGCCGGTAAAGCTCCCACCCCCACCCCCGTTGGATCCGCGCCTGGCTAAGCCTAGTGATTTTCCTTCAAGTTCTAGTCTGAAGCCTCGGTCTGGCGTTTGCCGTTAGGCCTAACGTTAGGGTAGGTTTAGCCTAGGCCTAGGCCCTAGGCTAGGCTATGTCAATATTCGACAGCACCAGGCAGGCCTGGGCTACTGTAGGAGAATTAAAAATGTCTTGGCCATTCATTTCATAAAACTACTTTAAAAACGAAAAGAAACTTACGTACGTTGCATTCTGGATGAAGCGCATCGTTACCTTGCAGTTTAAAATTAATAGGCCCAGCTAGGGCCTAACTGTTAATGTTACTTTGTTAGGCCTTACGTTAGCTAGGCCTATATATAGTGAGTGTACCTTGAGTCGGTCGGTACCTTGAGTCGATCACTGCATACAATAATGTAAGACAGACATACTATGGCCAACAAATAAACATATGACAGTGAAGAAACTCCAGCACAACATGACAACAACTCAAAGTCTGTCAAAAATAAGTATTTACTCCCATTTTTAGAAGAAATTTACCTAGCTTAGCCTACATGTAGTGTTACCAAAAGGTGGCTTGAGACCTTCTTTAAATGGCCTAAAAAGTTATTTTAAAAAATTCTCCAAATCACTGCGGATGGGCTTCTTCCATCATCTTTTGATTTGTTCTTATAATGGTGATATCATTCATGGAATATATTTTGATATCACCCTTATGGGCTTTCCTAATGTTTGGGTGACCGACTCAAGGTACCGTTCTTCAACCTAAGGCATCTGAAACCTGTGGTGGGAATTTCTCTGTCTCTTGAAAGTTCGCCAACAAAATTCACTCTAACTTTCAGGGTTAAGAGAAAACATGTTCATGAGAATAATGGATAAGTATAAATTACATATTACTACCCTATGTGTATGTTTTTAGTGAAAATTTCCTTAATTGACCGACTCATGGTAACACCATGCTACTTTTTGTTTTAGGCTTAAAGCTAGCACCTATGTTAAACGCTAGCCTAGCTCCTAACTTAGGCCTAAACTTTGGTTCTTGATTTGAGTCTTCAAGTTCAGTAACTGGTCTAGGCCTAATCACAATGTTTGACATGTTGCAGATTTCATTAAAAGTCCGAAAGCAAACAAAATTATGAATCTATCATCAATTACTTCGAAAATCTTACCAGGTAAACAACGCACGTTAGTGATTCATATTTTGCACAATTCAGCACGTACTAGAGCCAGAGTAGGATATGGCAACAAGAGTGCTCACTCCCCGAAACAGCTGTGATCGCATGGGGACTCGGCCGCCAGCGAGTTTTTTTTTTTTTTTTTTCACTGGAAGCACTATTCATACGAAAATTTTCGTGCAAAAGCTTAAAATTCCCAATCATTTTACAGGAATATGAGTCGATGATCTCAGATTGACATTTGGGTGGTTTTTTGAAAACGTACATACGCAGACTGTACATTCCGAGAGCCATTTATATGGCTTTGTATATACGCCAGTCGGCTCAAGTTTTCTTCGTACGAATTGTGACTACAGATACGCTTATTCATACGAAAATTTTCGTATGAATAGTCACGTTTTTTTTTTTTTTTTTTTCGTAGGATGAAAATAGACCCTTTTCCCAATAGGAATTACAAAGGATTGTGGGATAGAATTTTGGTGGGCATCATTTTTTGCCACAGCAAAATGCCATTGATAACAACATTGCCTACCAGAACTCTATCCCACAATCCATTGCAATTGCTATTTGGTCTGTGGAAGGATCATGCCAATAGACCCTAGATGTAAAAGTTTAAAGTGAAATGTGTAACTATTCAAAATAAAATACATTTACAATTCTGTCTAAGAGGTACGAGGTTTGGCCAGACGGAGACAAGAATGGTATTTAGGGGAACTTTATAGCAATAGATACCTAATGCATCGACGGCACTGCATCAACTGGTGGTGCTTCTCAGCCTTGTCTTTTTAATTTAATTTCCTTTACTTAGTTGAAGACTTTTCCCCGTTCTTTCCCTGAATATATTTACGAAATCTGAACATGTGTTGTTCTCAATCGTTCTCTTTCTCATACTAGCCGGTTTGAATGTATGCGAAAATATTAAACTTAATGTTTATGAAATTGTCCCATCTACGATTTTGAAAAAAATGTTGCTGCAATGTGGTTAATGGCTCACTTCGTGAGAGTGAAGATTAAAAGGCAAGCAGTGTCCGAAAGAGCCTGGACGCCTTATGACTAACAGCTGGCAGGGATTGATGATGCATGCGGGAGAGCCTAAGGAAGGAGGGGAGTTTGGATTATTGCGAGATTTTACGGGGCTAAGGCCACAGAAAGTGAGAATGGGCGTAGTACATAGGATGGAACTGTACGAATCGCGCGGAAACTGAATTGCATTTTAAGAAATTTATAGCGACAAAGGTGACAGAAAAATAAGACCCTCAAGGACAGGACGGTTGGCCTGCCCCCTACATACACTACGTGTCCATCCCACGGTCAGAAATGGAACTTCCCGTGACTTTCTAAACATTATTTTGGAATCTCGGGAATTAACACAGATCGATTCGATAAAAATTGGCTTTAAACATTTCGCGGGACTCGAGGAGCACTGACACTGCCCCACTGCGTGCGGCCATGAGTGTAACTATGAATGTGGGTCCTCTCCTGAAATAAAAGACTGTCAGTCGTGGGTTTCTTGCTTATGGAGTTTAAGGTACGCAAAATGCATGGCATTGTATGGTACTGCCAATTCTTTTACATTGTCAAGTGACTAGTAATTAACCTGAAGATCATGTGAAGGTCAATTTGAACAAAAAAGTCAAGGCAATTCATCGATCGGAATTCAGGTATCCTTACACAATCACACCAATTCACATTCCTCCTCAGTTGACCCAAGGTTTCTGTGGCCTGATCAAGAAGCACTTTCCTAACAGAAGGGCCATCATAATTATCGCTATATTTATCGCGAAGCGCTTGGAATATTTTGGGCGAAACTATCTCCTTCATTGTCGGAAATAAACCTTTCCCCCTAGCTTAAGTGCAGATAATGATCACCTGTTGAGTATTTTGTTAATACGGCCTCAAAAATAACTTCGGCGATTCTGAGATCCTGTTAAATAAATTAAAAATGTCAATAATACAGCGTCTGTGAAAGAGAAGAAACGAACCTCTAGAACAGGCATGTATAACCACGTGTCAGTGTTAATACGATATCATACTCAACGACAATGCGTCGTAAACCATGTGACACATGGGCGTGGATCGAGGGGGGACGCGTCCCCCTCACTTTTTTGAAACGGGGACATCTCCAAAAAGTCCCCCTCCCTTTTTCAAAATGATGAAAACTAAAACTGTGAAGAAGATAATATAACAGTAGATTACAAATTGACACTACATTTTAAAAGCAAAATTGTGCCCTAATATTGCACCATTTGCCATCTAGACACCTTCCAATTTCCATTTTTTTTTTCACAGGGGAGGTGGCCCCACCTCATTTCCATGTTTGTGATCTTTACTCATTGCTCGAAATAAGAGACTAAATAGTAAAGTTACTTAAAAATTGCTAACGCCGACGTCAAAAATAGCGGTGGTGCCCCTGTAGTTTGCCGTCGGTTCTGTGCCACAAAATTCTGTGGCACTATTTACTAAAGCTCCTAAAACTAATTTATGCTATTTGAAGAAAATATTGGAAAGGTTCGTTGAGAGTCGACTACTATGCAAGGACAAGGTGTACCACAGTGAAATAATGAAAAGATTGCTACCAGTATCACCTCTATCTGACTTTTGAAAAAGCTTTGACATGCACAGTCCTGGTCACTTCCATATCAAAATTTTATTAGATATGAGTAAACATGCTAATGACAGGGGCGTAAATACGGAGGGGGATGGCCCCAGTAAAATCAAAGGTCGGTCTCTGCGCGCCGAAAAGTAGGTCTCACATCCAGTTCAATGTGCTTTTGTAATAATAGACCAGACAAGAACAACATTTGAAGTGAAAATATTCCCCCAATTTTCTACTGAGTGCCCGATTTTTTGATCGAATGACCCCAAAATGTGCAAAAAATTCTCGCGCGCTTAGCGCGCATGTAGTAGTTTAGTGGAGCCCAGTTAAATATGCCTTTGTAACAGTAAACCAGACATGAAAAACATTTTAATTGAAAAGATTGCCCGAATTTCCTACTGAGTTTCCGAATTTTTGATCGAATGCCCCCAAAATGTGCAAAAATTTTCGCGCGCTTCGCGCGGAAGTAATGGCTTAGTGGTCTATTTTATGCACCTGAACTGCAACGAATTTCGGGCAATTTTTTGAGATTCGGGCAAAATATTTTCTATCCCCAAATTGGAAGAGTCCCGTACGCCTATAGGTATTACTACCGTCCTGTAAATTGTAACTGTCTAGAAAATTTGGATCATACAACTATGTCAATGGGAGTCGGTCTCCAAGAAATGTAGTTGGTCCCAAAATAGTTCACCCCCTGCAAATTCATGTATATACGCCCCTGGCTAATGGTTTACTGTTCACTTGCTTCACACAGTGTGATCTTGATTTACCCCAAGAACTAAGTAAAAAAATCACTAAAGCTAGGAAGATAAAAAACTTCATAAAAAATAAAAATTCTTGGTGATATATTCAATTTAAATTTAGCACCAAATGTAGCACCATTTTGCATCCAGGCAACCTTTCGTGAGCAACTTTTCCGAAGGGGCGGGAGACACCCCCTCCCTTGGACCCCTCCCCAGGACGGCGATTCGCAAATGGTGAAAAGTCCCCCCCCCATCTTTGGAGATGGATCCACGCCCATGCCGGATTATGAAAGAGCAGGTCAAATATCCCTTGTCCACGTAACCCTAACGCTAGTATTAACTCCAACCATGATTTTGAAACAAATTTAAAATTTTTTGGAAAACCGATTTTTCCATCCTCATCCTACGAAAAAAAAAGCTAGCCGGCCGCAGTACAGTTTGTACACACGTGCCACGGACTTCTTATATATATATATGGACAGAGCATGATGCACTAACGTCCTACGCGTAAATTGTCGCCACCGTACGAACATGAGTAGGCTTACCAATATGGCTGCCTGCTGTAGCCTAGAGAAATCTTAAGCTTTAGCTAAAGCTTAGGATTTCTCTGCTGTAGCCTTGTGTGTAAAAGTTTGGACTTGCTCAAGTGGCTCAGTATATCGACAGATTGTGTGAGAAACTTGCAATGCAAGCTCAGGTCAAATTCAACAAATAGAATGAATGACTGTGATATTGTTCTTCAATCCATGTTTATATTTTGTCTAAAATGTTGCAGATTCATCGTCAAATTGGGCAAACAGTGGCAACCTGGCGGCCATCTTGGTAAGCCTAAATTTGTTCGAACGGTGGCGACCGTATTGGGCACCTTATCCTCTGTCCATGTATATGGGAAGTCCGTGGTACGCGTACGTAGCATTGTTTTTTTTTTTCCTCTTCTTGTATGGAACATTGTCACGCTGTTGCAAATGAACGCTGGTCAATTCTGACGGCGGAACTAACTGACAAAGGCAATGTGCCTACAGTCACGTAGTTTATGATTTTACAAAGGTGTTCTCTCTGCTAACTGCAAACATTACGTACCCAAAGCATATGAAGAAGATTGCAGCCCAACCAGTTTGCACACAAAACTGTAGTGACGATACAAACATATTTGTGTTTGTTACTGTGCATGAAAAGGTGGGGATGATAGGCCAGTAGTGGTTGTTTTTCACTAGGTCCTACTAGATACCTTAAATGGGACCTTAAGGGGGACCCCTCCCTCTTTGACCCCTTCCCCAGGACGGCACCTTTATGTAGTGACAAACAAAGAATCCCCACTGCAGGCTATTTAATATCCACGGTGATGGTAACTGCATGATTGGTAGGACTAGGCCCTGGCTGTGCAAAGGAAAGGGGCCGATCCACTAAAAGGAGAAGTCATAAATACAGTATCTCCAGGATTAGAAACTATCCATGTTGTCTAAACAGTTCATTACACACACTCACTATAGGGACTAGCTTTCTATACTGATTTCTGTTCTACTTTTGTACTAAAGTGGCTCGTTATGATGCTGTCTGGGTTATCATAACAGAATATTTTAAAGGTGAAACCTAAACTTTAAACCACATTGTTAGGGCTCAAGACTAAATATAACGATCTGAGTATGGCTTTAATCTGGATCTGGAGAACTGTATCTAAGAGGTTTGTTAAAGGCCAATCAATTTCTGGTAAACATTCGGACATAAGTGTTGGAAAAACAAAGTTGTTGTTCCAGATCACCATTTTTATTGGAAGATATTTACTGACTCCTAAATATTGCATTATGATTTGAAATGGCTCTCGAAACTCTCGAACTCTCGAAATACCATCATACAGGCGTTGCGAGACACTTCGCCGCTCAGTTGTAAGTGGTGGTCTCCGTCTGGTAGTAGCCTACGCGATCTAGACTGCTGAGCGTGGGTAATTGTCCTTGAATGACTCACTTGAAAACTACGCGTTACGCATTCAGGAGAATAGACATAGTCGGTTACGCAAGCAGCTCTGTGGGTGTATGAGACTAATACTTGAACCATACAATTACATTCCCGCGGCACGTGACCCTTCAGCGCGCTGCATTTTGTTACTGTGGGACGCTCCTTCCAGCTAAAGCTTAGGATTTCTCTGATGAGATCTATATGGGAAGTTTTACGCGTACAAAAGTCAACTAACGCAACCGCGTTCTGGAGGACAAGCAGCAAACGCGGACGCTAGATCAGGGAGTTGCTCTGGCAACTCCCTGGCTAGATCATGTACTGGAGCAATGTGGTGCGTGGCGTGGTGTCCTCCAGAACAACCAGCGCATTCACTGAATTTGACCTTTTGAACTATAAGAGCTTATGCACCTACGTCACGTTTCTCTATTTTTCCATCCAGGCGTACATTGTGCAACAATTGTTACTAAGGTGCTATCGTGAGCGCGTATCTTTAACACACCTACTACGTATGGCAGTTCCATCCAGTAAGCCAAACTGAAACGCGCTGACGTCACGTGCATAAGCTCTATACACCTTATCCACTGACGTCACGCGACGTTATTTTGGAGGCAATCAATCAAGCACGCTGTACGAGCGACGTAAATTTCGCACGCAGGCGTAATAGACTTACGTGCGTATCCCCCGGTACACTGCAGCTGTCTGCATTTGTTGGTGTAGGTTTCAATAATACGCGCTTGTCTCTACTGGAAGAGCACTTCCTGTTCTGTGACGCCATATGCATAAGGTCTATAGATCAGAGAGTTGTGCACCTCTAGAGGTTCTTCACTGACGCCAAAAATACCTGCGATAACAATAAAGTCGGCCATAGCGGTCACCAAACTAATCGCGCACAACATGAACCCTCATGTACCCACAAAGTATTGGTCAAAACTTAAAATGTTTAGTGCCTTCTTTTCAGAAACTGTTTCCTTCATAATTCCGAAAGTTGTTCCATAATCGTCAAGGAAAAGCACAGGCCCTACAGTTTATTATCGATTTCCTATAAGTTTACAGTTAGAGCTAGATGGTTTTCTAGAATTCTTGAGAAGAATATATTGAACTTGGGATTCCACATACTAAACTGCTCACTTCATATTCGATGAGTGACTAATGATATTAGGATACTTTTTTCTTTCTTTTTTTTTCACTGTGATCGTTACAAAGCAACATAATATGTAACCCATACGCAAGCCTATACGTACACGTACCTACAATCATCGAACCGCCTTGTTGACTATAAGTTTGTCTGGTTTTACTGTTTACTCAGGCGCGTAGCTACGGGGCCTGCCCCCCAGATGTTAGCTAGGCCCCCAGAAATTGTGCTTGTCCTAGTAAAATTTGTAAGAATTAAGGACGGCGATCAATGCCGTGACCCCCCCCCCGTTTGGTACCTCGGCCCCCTAAAAATTTCATCCTAGCTATATACGCTCCTGTGTTTACTCCTGTGTTTTTATTTATTAATTTTTGTGACCTTTCATATTTTGTATGCTTATACTTTTTACTTCTTATAACTTTTGTTTGTAACCAGGGCCTCGAGTTGAATCAGTTTCACAGCTTACCGAGTTTCTCAACCCTGTTTTAAATGTTTAAATGAAAATAAATTAATAAATAAATAAAATATGCTTACAGTATCTTTGAAAGATATATACCATAACACCATCAATCATGTAATGTGTGATTTGCTTATAAATATGCAAGATATTCTCGATCATAGAACGAAGCATCTCCTTTCATGTAAGCTTCGGTCTCTCTATCACATTCATGTTTCTTTGCATTTATGTAAGGTCTAATAAAGTCCTCTCCGAGAGCCTGTCGTAACACTTCGTCTTGCTCAAGCTCCCAAAGGGCATCTGAGAGTCTCCCTGAAAATTTATGCGCTCCTGGTAGGACATGTGCCACACTGTGTGCATTGCCCTTAACCATTCTTTGAAGGGGAATCTCGTTAAGAATTCCATCCAAACCGGCCGCTATGTTAACAGCCAGGGTAAGATAAGGATTACAAGCAGAGCCAAAAATTCTATTTTCGATGTAAGTTTTCTCTGGGGTAAGATTTTTTACTCGAAATGAGCAGGTCCTGTTATCTATGCCCCAGTCAGGATACTGTGGAGTTGCTCTGTCAGGAGAAGCAAATCTCCTCTGACAACTGGCTGTGGGACACCCAAAGATGAGCATAGCAGGGGCGTGGCGAATGAGACCAGCTAGCCAGTGCTGCATTATTTTAGACATTTTATGGGGATTTTCAACATCATAGAACAGACGTTCCTTTCCCTCTAAGTCCAAAAGGGAGTGGTTAAAATGACCACCAACACCACTAGAGTGAATGAAAGGTTTTGAGCTAAAGGATGCTAAGTAACCTTTCTGTTGTGATAGTTCTCGAACTGTTTTCTTCAACCAATATGCATCGTCACCAGCCTTCAGCCCCAAAGATGGTTTAATCGGAAATTCATATACTCCCTCTTCCCCTTCTGTGTCAATTTGTTCAACAACTAGGTCCATACTTGATAGATTCTTATGGATGCTAGTCAAATGATCCCAATCGTCGAAGAAATTTTTTATCCAGTGTCCAGTACTGTCTGAATGAATGGGTAAAAGGGTTTTTGAATCCAAAAGAGAAAATTCATATTCCAAAGCAGATAAGATGGATAAACCGTAGTCTTTCAATCGCTCGATCTGATGTCTTGCGACGTGTCTCGTAAAGAAACCAACAGGTTCACCTGACACTGTGTAAGGGTCGACCAAAACAGAGGCAACGCCCTTCCTCCAGGGGATTACTTTAAAAGTACTAAAATCTGGGAAAAATGTGAAATCGGAAAATTCCTCTGACAGTGGTAAGTTGGACATGGGAGGAATGTCGCCTTTAGGTAAACGAATCAACTGCATCGCTGGAATAGAGAATCCGTCTTCAGAATTTTCTAGAAATCTATCAACGGGCAAGACTTTCCCTCGTGAGATTCCGTGGAAATCACTACATTCTAAAAATATGTATTCAATTTTGTCACGTTCAATTCTATTACGTACCTCAGAGAGGGCTTCGTTTGAGATAGGCTGTGCACACATGTTACAGGAATGTGCAATTGAAGGATCGAAAAGCTGAAAGAAAATCGGAAATTTTTGAAAATTACTTGAAAATTTTCCATTACAGGGACAGGAGATAGGATACATTATTTGTTTAAGAGCATGACAATGTTAAGCTCGACTTGCTTAATGGGAGGCGCTCCTTCAAGAATGCAAAAATACACCCGATTAGTATCGTCTGGAACCCTGACCAGTTTCCCAAAATTTACAAAATGTGGGATTGATTATTAACAAAGTTTTCAGAGTCTGACCTCTGATGACCACAGATGACCCTTCCACCAAACGTAATAGGGTCCTTCGTCTTGATATAGTTAGTTAGATGAAATTTAACGACAAACCAACACAAATGTGTTTATATAGTGTCAAGCAAAGTTTAAATACAGTTCAAGTCCTTCCCTTTAGTCGCCTCTTACGATTGGCGGGAAATACCGTGGTCATATTCTACAACCCCCAGCCCACCAGGGGGCTTCGTCTTGATATAATGTACCCACATGGTAAGTATGAAGAGTATCCATGATTTCCATATGGAGATAAAGTTAATAGGGTTTTCAGAGGTTAACCTCAGATGACCCCTTTTGACTTTTGACTTTCAAAAACAATACAGCCCTTCCTCTTGAAATAATACATATAGCCTAAATGGTAAGTATGGAGGTTATCCATGCTTCCTACCTTGAAATATTGTGTTAACAATGTTTTCAGAATTTAACTTCTGGTGACCCCTGATGACTTTTGACCTCCACCATAAACAATACAATTCTCTTCTTGAAATGCATCTGCATAGTAAATTTGAAGAATACCCACGCTTCCTATCTTGAGATATAATGTTACAAATGTTTTCAGTGTGACCTTGGTGACCGTAGATGACCTTTTACTTCCACCAAAATCAGTAGGGTTCTTTTTCTTTACAAAATACATCTGTAAGTTAAGTATGACAAATTTGTACGTTTTCTCTCTAAAGACATCTATTAACAAGGCTTTCACAGTTTGACCTCTGATGTCCCCTGATGACCTTTGACCTCCATAAAAACCGATAAGTGTCCTTCCGATTGATAAAATACCTTGGCATGCTCAGTATGGAGAGTAAACATGCTTCCTATTTCGCGATATCGTTGTAACATGGTTTTCAGAGTTTGAACTCTGGTGATCATAGATGACATTTTACCTCAACCAAAATCAATAGAGTCTTTCTCCTTTAAAAAATGCTTCTGCATGCTGAGTATGACAAATTTCTGCGCTTCCTATCTGGAGATATTGTATAAAGTTCTCAGAGTGCGACCTTCGATGACCCTTATTACCTTCAGACCCGTAGTCAAGGTGGGCGCAGGGGGGCAAAGCAGGGGAAAGTTTTCGCCCCCCTAGAAGATCAAAAATTAGCATTGCCGTAATGCATTTTAGTATGTTTCGCCCCCTCTGGAAAATTTTTCACCCCCTAGAAGCTTTTTCGCCCCCCTTCAGCACCTTGTCTGGCTACGCGCTTGATTACCTTTGACTTCCACCAAAACAATACAGACCTTTCTCTTGATGTAATCAGGGCCTAACACCTCCCTGATGTAATACACCAACATGCTAAGTGTGGAGACTATTCATGCTTCCTGTCTTGAGAAATGGTGTCAACAAGGTTTTCAGATTTTGACCTCTAGTGGTGACCTCAGATGATTTTTAACCTCCACCAAAAACGACAGGGTTCTTCCTCTCATATGATATGCATCCTCATATCAGGTATGAGAACGATCGGATTTTCGCTTTTTTGAGATATCGTGTTAACGGAATAGCGTCACAGAACACACATACATACACACACGCACACACACACACACACACATATGCCATCATGACATGCATAGGTTTCTCTTTCATCGAAACCAGAAATATCGGGTTAAAGGAAAAATCTTGGGGTACATGGCTGCAGACTTTCCCCGTGACTACGTACTGGTCGCAGGTACCGTAGATAATCATCATCAGCCTAAATCGAATGTTTCTGGTATTACTCGCCCATCGCATTTGTCTATGAGGTCAACTTTCAAAAGAAACAATTGCGTTAACAATGCACTGACATGGCTTAAAACAAAAGTAACTTTTAATGTTATTAAACTTTGCAGTCTCACCAGTAAACTCAAGCAATAGCCTCTATCTCTCCAAAATGTTATGCATAACAAGAGTTAAGGACGTTGCATAGTTTTTAAATGACAAAAGTATGCGCCAACAAATTATTTTTGTACTATACAAAACAACGGAATTTCTCATGGTGAAAACCTTATTTTTTGAAAATAAGTTACCATTTGGTCTTATTTTGCATTACTCATCATTCTGTATCTATGTATCACGGTGTTAAATAGATTCTAATTTTCCATACCACAAAAGCAATATTTCCATTTAAGAACTGGGGGAGGGGGTGTTTTCACGGGTGGGGGAGGGGGTAAGTTTTCACGGACGAGATATGTTAAGATAAAATGCAGCAGCAATATCAACCTTCAAATATTTTCTGGGGTCGAGTTTTTAATAGGGGGCGCTTTACCGAATTTTGATCAACCTTTAGTTTTTGAAAGTGTACGCTTAAACTCGGGAAAACTTCGTTTATATCATGAGTGTTTTGCTTCAACATGTTCCCGGTACATTTGCTTAGAACAGATAATCCTTCGGGGTAGTACACTCTCGGTCCACTCAAGGGCGGATATACACTGTCACTTTACCACCGCTGGCGTAGACCTATATAAGAAGGGTCTAACCTCTAATCAAGTTTGGATAAGTTAGAAGGATACTTATTCTAAGCATTCTGGTAAAATTTGCATTGAAATCCGATGGGTGGTTTTCAAGATATAACTAGCAGTTACAGTTGTCACATTTTCAACACATACAACAGTCAAGTATGACGTCATAACCTCACTCTTTTGTCTTTCTTTAAATTTTACAATTTTCTCCATGATAATCCTATGTTATCGGAATATGAATGAAATTAATTTTTAGCTTAAACCCTTCATTGTTTACAAAGTCACTAAACTAAAGGAATACACTTCTAGACTCTATCCTAAAACTGTCCCCAAGGACAGCCTCTTGGTAAAATGGCAAAGGTATTTGCCAAATTCTTAAAATTAAAAATGTTTCTGAATGAGTTGTAAGTTGATCCTAGCATGGCATGAACTTTTACAGTTCTTTACTGTACACTTTCACTGGTGTCCATCTCCAATTTGGAAAAATTTTTTAGTATCTTAGAGTCCTTATATGCAATTTGGTGCAACATATTGTCAAATTTTAAAGCAAGTACTAAAAATGTTTCACTTTGTTGCAGAGGTAACTAATCAGGGTTTTTTCCTTGAATTGAGGGGAGCATACTTCCGCCCACCACAGTTTAACGTTTAGTACGCCTATGGTTTGCTCTCAGAAGTGAGTATGGCTGGCCTTTTGCCCCCTTAACATTTAGTCAACTCCCTGATTCGATCAAGAAATCCGGCGGAGCAAATATTTTTTATCTTCGTTTCATACCATCATCACATGATCTAGAGGCTCGATCTGTACTTCCCTGTAAGTGCAAACCGTCTAGTTCCTTGTGCCATCGGCAAGGAATCAAAAAGCACTAGAACCAATTAGCAATTTTGTGAAGACGTAAATGTAGGCCTAAATGTATGTCAATTGCTGCGAAAAGTACTTAGGCAACGGTGACAATACCATATTCATAGTTACAGGAACCCAGGTTGAAATTGCTCTTACCTGCAAAGTGAAAGGCTACGATAGAATTGAGAACTGCGAAATGATGAGAAAGAAGAACACAGAGAAATCAACAATGGGTCAACTCTCTAAACGGACATCACGATAATGTAGACGACAATGCACCTGGCTGGAACAAAATTTGTGCTCTATCGATTTTACAAACCCACGTTATGAGCAAGGCTAAATACTCCTTACAAACGCATCGACCTGTCACGTTTGAATGTGTGGAATTTTTAGGAGGGTAGCAATAGTGTGTTACCACAGCTGTGGGTATACTCCAGACAGTTGCCATTCAGCACTCATTGACCTATATACCAGTCAATAATAATAGCCATTCCATACCTTACGTATGTACACTGGCATATGAAAGAATTGCACTGATTTACCCTTTGCATAAACAGTCTCAGTGGTCTTTCTTCGGCAACTGGAACGTGCAGCTCACGGAGATTGGGTATTTCTTCCATTGTTGCATTTCAAAACACATAGACTTTCAGATGAAAGAAAACAGAGGCCTGTTATCGCATGCCAAAAATTTGAAATAATGTTAGAAAAATGAAATACTGGTGAAGGAGAAACAGGACGGAAAATATTGTACTATTTGTTATACTTCCAAAGTTTCACGCGTTATAAAGCTTTGAAAACAACATTTGTAATATCCCTTGCTCTTCCGGGCCAACAGATGTAGCTTTTAACTTTCATAGCTTTATAGCGCTTTAAACTGAAGTATGAACCGGCCTTTAGTCGTGGCTTTTCAAAGGGGGGAAGGGAGTGGTTTCCTTAAGGTCGGTCTTACATAACTTCACTTGCCGAAGGCTACGGGCTTGCTTAAAGGTCAAAAGCAGTCGCCCCAGACTTATTTTGAAACAATAGCTAAATGTCACAAATTTCTTGTTATTTCTCTTCTAAGTATCTTTCATAATATTTTTGGACATAAATATTGCATTTTCAAGGTAAACCAAGCAGTTGCTCCTTGTAAATTTTACAACTGAGTGAGAAAAATACTGTCACATGATTCTCAAGAGCCATTCAGGAAATAGGATAGTCTACTATACAATTCTTCATCGGGGTGACTGCATTCTCCCTTTAAGACTCCTCTGATGCACTCTGGTTTAATTTACCTGTTCTGTTTTTGTTGTATTTTTGTGTCATTGCACCATTCTTCTTCATAAAATATGTTTTCATAATAAACGTTCTTATTTTTCCATGAAGGATGCTCTCATAATTCAAAGTCAAATATAGAGCAAATCCAAATTGACAAGGTTGGAATCTCCCACGTTCATTTTGGAGGCTAAAACATCCCAACTGTCATCCAATTTGGCCAGAAATCTATCCAGCCAATCAAACTAATTATGTATGGTTGGTGACATATTAAAATACTGTTTCCATTTTGTATTGGTCGATTTTTTATAGGGACTACACAACTCGATAAGCATGACACTGTATAGACTGTGTCAGAAGTAGATTCCCTTATATTGAAGTTTACACAGAAAGTAACTGAATGATCTGAGAGGAGTTATGAATTACTGAGACATTTATTGCAGATTAACAGAAAATCTAGTTATCAGGCTCTTTAAAGATGATAGAACAAAGTGATATCTCTAAAAAAAAATTATTTTATTTCACAAGGAGACACTTCATAAAACTAGTTACAGCGAAATAAATTAAAACTACTTTTATCGACACCACACAGTGTTATGTGGCGTGATCTGTAGTTCACACGGCGAAAAGCCAAGCGTTCAGCAAGATGCAACAAACTTTTCGATATGAGTCTTGACGGATACCGGCGCATTTTAAATCTCCACTTATGATTATTATCATTACTATTTTTATTATACACTCAAAACCCAAACAAACGGTAAGCAGATAGAAAAAAGCTCACTGCCTCAAGGTGTTACAGTCGGGGTACACTTAGACGTCAAATCGGGGCTACATGTATTTCAATCGGCCAATGTGTCTTGTTTTTCGATGTCATGAGGGGGCTGCAATCATAGACAGTTCACTGATCAGGGAGGTGTTAGGAAGGAGATACAACATTCTTTAGACTCTTTGAAGCAATGTTCGTTTCCGACAGTAATCTTGCCTTTCTTCTCAAAATTCTTATCTCAATACCTAGATCAACAAGGATCAGTGAGGCATTGTCAAAATGACCTTGAGAACTCACACCCCTTACGTTGAACTCATAAACTTTTCGTTGCCAGCCGTCATGCAAAAATGTAAAATTTTAACCATTCGTAGTTATTCGTCGCACTAAATATCATTTCATTTAAAGTCAGCTGAGAATTTCTTTACGACTTACTTTCCAATATGTCTTAATGATGGGGAAATTTGCTAAAAACTTAGAGAAATGTATAGGCTTGAACAATATTTCCAGCAGGTGACGTATTAAAATCGTAGGGGTACAATTGAAGTACATTATTTAAACGTTTGTTGCCAGTCGTTCTACTAAAAATCCTGATTGAATTTTGTTCATTGGCGGAAACAAACCTTACTTCAAAGCATGTATACACAATGGCCTTTGTCTCGGGATTACTTGGAAAAGAAAGGGGGAGATCATCATTAAAAGGGTTTAGTTAACAGAGATTTAACAATAGGAACAAAGAGACCTGTCAATCAAATGGCAGTGCCTGAAAAGAATTAAATCATTTTCAAGTACATATTGTCTGACAGATTTGGTCGTTGGATCTCCTTCCTGTAACACCTCCCTGCACTGATTGCACCCGTCCCCTACTAGAGGACGGTAGGTCCCTTCGATCTGTCACCGTCTTTTCCTTTCAACCCCTTTCCAAATCAAGGTGCAGGCTATTTTTCTGATGAGCTCCTTCTTCAGTAGGATGGGTTACGCATTTTTGTGGACTCCAAAGGGAATGTTACATCTTTTCAAGTTCAGAATCCTTAAAGATTTTGATTTGCTAACAGTTGATCATACCTTCCAGGATTCCTCAACCAAAAAAACGTGGGTGGATCAAAAAACAAGAAGAATGCAAAGGAAAGGAAAAGAGGTATTTTTTAGTGTATTTCCTAAATCTGAGTGAATGTACTGTGACATTATGAGCCGATAATAAATATGAAAATAAAAATCGACCATCCTCTCAGGTGTTCGTATTGAAAATTCGATTCAAATATTCTGTAAACATTTCCCGCGGCAAGTTCCCTCTGTGTGTTCCAATAAGATTTATCAAGTGTCCGTAAGTCTCCTCTTTGAATCTATGAAACACGCCCTCCAAATCAAGTTCCTTGTAGAGCCGTTTGACCACGGCCACTTTCTCTTTGTCTTCTACTCCGTAATTGTCCTGCAAGAATATAGAAAAACAGATTGGAAGCTTCTGGAAAAGGCAGAGTTGTGTTGCAACGCGACAGAAGCACTCTCTAAAAGGTAAAGGTTATGTTGTTAAGATATATTGAAAGAAATAATCATTCGGATCCGAAACCCAGGTACTGTCCACAGGTACTTTTTCTCTCTGCGGTAACTTTTTAGTCAGAGACGCACAAGGTAATTTAAAGCTAGAAACAGAACTTTTTACGTGATACATAACTATAAGTTTGTGTCCAACCAAGAAAACTAACATGAGGCAGTGGTGATGCCAAGAATTAAGGGGCGGGGCAATTTAAGTTCTCGACGGGGACCAGCAACCCGCAGCCTAAGAAACAAAGACGGCTTGCCCGAATGACGGTAACTTGAAATTCAACATTGTCGTTGCTGACCGCGCTCGGAAAATGTTATCTCTCATTCGAAAAATGGCGCTTTTGTTGTGAGCAATTTTCAAATTTTGCGTTTACATTGAGGAAGATCTTAGAGGTTTGTTGAGAAACTTGCTCTCCTTCCGAGGCAGTAAACTGCCCGGGCGCCTGACCGCCTTATGGGATTACTTATTTATCATACCCGGTAAGAGTCACCGATAGTTACCTCGACGGAAGGGCCAGTCTTTCCGACGAAGGGCTTTGCTCTCTGCCGCCGGGTGGGGAACCTTTTCCTCTGACGGGCAGTTAGGGTAAGGGTTTTGGATAGTCATAATCCACTCGCGGGCCGCAGACAGCGAGGGAGCAACAAGCTTTCCTCATAAGGCGCAGGTCATAGGGGTCCCAAGCAGGACCTGGTGGCCGGTCTAGGGGAAAAGCCCAGGCAAGGAACTGGGGTCAAGCCCCGGGAGGCTTCGGAGTTTATACAGATTTGAAGGCAATAGAATCTTCATTCACTGTCTGTAAATGATATTAAAGGTGCGAGGCTGCATAGACCAGAAGTTATCACAATATAACCATTCGTCTTTTTATTTATGTATTAATAATAATGAATGAGCACATATAAAAAGTGCGCGAGAAGCACGCTGAAAAAACCGCGGATTTTGAAACCGATTTTTATTTTTCACTGTACATTGCAGATTTATCCTCTTTTAACGTTTAATTCACTCTTCGGAGGGACAGTTCTGCCCCTTTAATGAATCGCAGTTTCGCATTGTAAGAGATCGACTTTTACATGTGATGCCGTAGTGCACTTCTGTTCAATGCTATGTAGCCTCCCACGCAAAGCTTCTCTTATCAGGCTACCACTAGACGTACAAGGATTCTGCTCCTGATTTATGTCTCACGAAATGGTGGGCACATTACATTGTGCATATACTAGGGTTTTATAGTAATAATATAAAAACTCCCTGATATCCGAGAGCTGTCATTAGAATGACAACTCCCTGCTAATATACTGGTAGTGTTTCTCAGCAGTTTTACGTGAAATATCCTGAAACGATATCTGCATGGTAAATGATGGGTACCATGGGTTAAAAAGATTATTATCATTTATACTTTTCAAGTGATTTTGTATTTGCATGTTGGACTTTCCCTTGCGGGCTGGACGAAATGGTCTCGCGGGCCGCATACGGCCGGAGGTTCCCCACCCCTGGATTAATGCGTAAAATAAATCAGAGGAACACACCTCTGGTATAATGGAGTGTCTGAATATTACCTCTGGCTACATCTCGAATTTCGTATACGTGTCCAGTAGTTAGTAAATGAATTAAAATTTTAAACAAAACTTGACCATCTAACATAGGCTTAGTAAAGTGATTATTTTCCTGCGTGCGTAGGCTCGTAGCTGACAGCGCTTAGCGTAGGCTAGTGTGCCGTTTCCTGACTCACACACTGACATCAACCTGCCTATCGCACTGTATCACAAGTGGTCGAAAGTCGAATACATAAGTCAGCACACCTAACTGGTGAGCTATTATAACACGGTGCAGTAGCGTGTTCAAAGGGGGGGGGGGCGGGGGTACAGGCCCCCCACTTCCGAAGTCAGTCGGGGGAAAATCCCTTAGTCGGGGGATTTAAGGGTTAGGGGAAGAGAAAAAGATTGAAGAGACACACTGAGCACTCAACAGGGATGGCGCCAGGTGGGAGCAGGTGGCCGCATCGGGCAGTCTTAATCGATACGCGACGGCGCCTGAGAGAGGACAATTTCTTTAATAAGAACCCAAAAGTTTCGGCGCGCTACGCGCGCTGTACTGTCACTCCAGGATCTTCAGCAGTTCCATTCTACATTGCTAGATAGCACAGGTACTGCCACCCTTACCACGAAACATGTAGGCAGAGCACACTGTTTATATGAAGGTCGAAAGTTCCATCCCATGTCGCTAAGCCTAGTTCCTATTCTCTTGTGTGTGACATGCGGTACGGTCAGTTTGCGAGCGACTCACGGACCAGTTTGGCTATTTCATAGGGTGTACTCCTGGTGTTTCGATAAAATGTATGTTATCCTTGATATGGTCTAGAACCCCTACAGTTTTTCATTTTTTTCCCCTTTATTTTCTTAATGATCACATATCTTTTTTGTGTAAGCCTACCAAAAATTTTCGCCCCCTTTGCAATTCAAGTTTCAGATTCCAAAGAACACTACATATAAAGTGCGCAACTCGACTCATGAAGAATTAAGTGATATTATGCAAAATATGCCCTGAAATGGCATGGGATAGTAAGCCATATCCCCCTGTAACCACCTCTTCGACAGAGGGGCTGTCGAAGCTTGGGGTCGCCGGCATGGCCCAGCCCTCTGCCGGGAAATTCTGTCGCCATTTATGATCGGTTTACTTATTTTGGCTTTCAAAGGGTCGTTTCTGCAATGAAACCCAAGATTTTCGGTACGCTTTGCCCACTCTTCCTCAGTTCTGTTACTTATAGCTAAATATAGTTCAAACCATTTCCACCTTTTCAAGTAACTGAAGAAGTTGAATACATGAATTTAGGTAAATATTGGGTATTTCACCTCATATCACCTCATTTAGTCAATCTTCTCTTGGGTCTGTAGTACGGTACGGCTGTAGGACACGAGGAGAAAAGTACAATGTAAGTTATGCTCGATGGGACCAACTGCCAGGACAATTGACCTTAACTGGCTTTTAATATAAGTACCAACTCTTTTTAGTGTAAGATAACCCCAAAAATTTTCTCTCGCTTCTCGCGCTTTGCAATTTCACACTTTACATTCTGGGCGGAAAACATTTAATCAGCGCCGAAACTACGTTCCTCTAGTATATACAAATTTTATGAAATATACGCCCCACAATGGCATGGTTTAGTACACAGATTTTCTTCAGATCCCTCCTCACCATCCCCTTGACGGCATCGGGGCTGTCAGGGCTTCGGGTCACTGCCTCCGCCCGTCTAGCCACCCGTCGCGTCGGGCAAAATCCTGGCGCCATCCCTGGCACTCAAAACTTAGAAGTAGCCTACAGAATGAAATTAGGAGAGAATTTTTTCATTATGTGGTCGTTAACCAAAGGATAGAGCTCTTCCAATCGCCCTTCAGTGAATAATCAGACAGGATGCTATCAATATCGATATCTGGCCTATGGTGCAGGTAGGCCTACTATCATTAAGTTTCCCTCGCGCTTGGCGCTAGTCACTTTAAACCATCTGTAATGGTAAAACTATATAGGTTTAAGGATGAAACAGTGCTGTTAACTTTTGCGATCATCTCAAGCAGCCTTCTTGACTGGTCTCGTGATCTTACAGTTCTGTCAATGTAAGCTATGCGACACATACTATAGCATACTGCAGCTTACAACGCATAGAGGACAACTTGAACTGTCCGTCATTGACATCGAATTGCACAAAATCTGAAACAAACGAAACCTGATCAATACGGCCTCTAGAACCAATTTACGGCGGTCTTATTACCTTATATTGCAGGAGCTTCCGGGGGCTTCGCCCCCTGGAACCCCACCGGGGCTCTGCCCCTGGACCCGGCTAGGGGCCCTAGCGCGGGCCCCTGGACCCCACGCGTGCAAACTCGCGCTTCGCGCTCGTGGTGCACCTTCGGTGCACTTGTGACACCCCTCCATGTCATTCGGATGAATCACAGGTTGTGCCCCCCACCTCCGAAATCCTGCACACGCCACTGACACGTGCGTAGACATTCCTTGGTTACACTCTGTAAATGACATTATGATGCCTAGTAGGCTAATCAGATTACAAATATTACAGCGTGATCATTTGTTTTAATTGATTTCCTTAGCTCGCACTAACGGCAGGTCCATTTGTGATGTCTGAAGTATATATAGTAGCAAACAAGCAACTGAGAAAACGCGCGCGAAGCGCGCCGAAAAAATGTCGTTTTGAAAGCACTTTATTAATGTTTAACCTTCGCATTTCATTGGAAAGTTGTTCACTTCTTTAATTTTAAGCCCACTCAAGGAAAGGGGAGGGCCTAACCCATCTCGAATTACATGTTTTTTATTTATTATTTTTATTTTTGAAAACTGAAGACCATGCTTTGCAATTTTTTTTTTTTTTTTTTTGGGGGGGGGGGGGCAAGTGCCCCTATGGCGAGCCGCTAATGGTCTGCGTCCCATTCTTCCATTGCAGGAAAGGAGCTAAACAGAGATTGTTGGTTTGATCCCTGGGCCTCGCACGCTGGGAATGTGAAAAATGAATCCAAGTTTTTCCAAAGAAACCACGCGGGAAACACATTCCATCTCTGTTAGAAATCAGAATGAAATTTCAGTATCAGAATATATCTACCGGAAGTGAAACGTACCTACATTCTTTTTACTTTCACATTTTCTTACATTTAAATCACCATTTAATGGAAATTACCTGGACTTGATAGAAATGTCCCATCTTGAGAAGAATAGTCTTGGCATTTTTATGAGCCTCGGGATCAGAATTACCAGTCTGTGGAAGCGAGGCAAAAAAAAAAACCAATAAAATATAATATACATTAATGACTGAATGTTTTATTATTGATACATAAATGTCCTTCAGACTCGTGGCGAGATTTGGTGATAGAGGAGGCGATGTATGTTAAAACTTTTTAAGGGGGTGGGGGAAAATTCTAGGGATGGGCTCTCACCTTTGCCTACAGACATGCTGCCATGTTTACATTTATCATGAAAATGGGACATTTTTTGTTTAGACTTTTCGACTGACCTTTTGTTTTCTATTTCGTTTGGTTCATCATTGTAAAACTTTCCACAAATTTGAAGCCTTCAGGAGAAGGCATTTTTATAAATGAAAAACATCCATTATTTTAGTAGTATGAAGCAAAAAAATATTGTTCGGCTTGTTAATTTTTGCCCCAAATAGTTTTTATCGTTTTAGAAAATCCCAAAGAAACCTGATCTTGGTGGTATTTTTGAAGATTGGTTACTTTGAGTCCCACGTCACTGCAGTTTGATGGTATTCGAGGCAACGTTTCATCGTTTTTACCTAAAAGTAACATGTTTTGGTAATTTTGTTAGATTATTTGTATAGATCGCGCAAAAGTCGGAAATTTCCTCGCATTGAGGTTTAAATGCAACTGGATGAATAAAACAAGTAACATAAGTGTACTTTGTTATACAGTCATTGTTCCCCTCTTGTTGTCCTTTTATATTTTGAGGAAAAAGAGCACACCAGTTAGGCAGACATTCCTGAAATTTTTCGTCCAAAATGGTGAAATCTCATTATTTTGTAAATTTGTATTATTTGTAGTGAAATAGTAAGAAGAGTCTTTCAAATATGAATAAAATGACAAATTCTACAAAAATAAATTCGAAATAAAAACATGATCACTTTTCTTTGCACATTATTAATAATTTTCCAAGACTTTATCTCAGACTTTTTAATAGGTTGCACGTTGAGAAGCACTTAAATTTATTTTCAGGAATTTCTGGCCTGGAACAGTCATCTCATATAGTAAATTACCAGGCTTACTTACCATGTACATCGCCAGAGCTACAGGAAGGTATGAGGTATAAAAGGCTGTTTTCCATTTTACCATTGCGTCATATCTACCGAGCAAATGAGTATAGGATTTAATTTTAGTTTCAAAGCATGTTCTGGTGACCAAATTTGATAGTTATAAAAATGCAGTAAGATTTTCTATATTATAGGCAGTGAGTAATGTATGAGGAAATGGCACCTTTTTCTGGTGGGTAAATGTGCGTAAATCAAGAGCGCAAACTGTTTAGCACAGACAATCTAATTGCGTCATACCCTGTGTGGTTGCTGGTAGGACGTGTTGGCACATAGATTGAAACAGAAATTTTTGGGAGAGGTGTTGAAATTAATTTTTGTACGCATTGTATAAAGAGCTCCCATTAGTAACAGGACTTCGATACACACAGAGTGTGGTCAGATTATTTGCAAGAGTTACACTTTGTTGGTGATATATTTATCACTTCTTCGTAACTATGTTTTAGGATGGATTCCATACCTACGGATTCTTAGTTGGGTCGGTTAGAAGGTAATGGTGGTTGCGACGTATCTTCGTCAGAATAATATAGTGTTCGCATAATCGGTGGTATTTAACTGGTGAACCAACGCTTCACATGACACGCATTGGTCCTAGTGTGCCTGCGAAAGGGTTATTGTTGCGTTATGATAAACAGAGCACACTTAATAGTGTGCTCGGAGTAGGGGAGCAAAGCATGTAGCGCCGCAGCAGAGAAGCGTAACTATGTGGGTGTAATGCAAGCGAGCATGTTTTGGCGAGCCTTACAAGTTGAGACTCTCTATCTTTGTCCACGAGATCTTCCTTTCCTTAGCCTTCGTAGTCCCATAAGGCAATACAGACTAGTAACGCCAATGCAGAAACACATTTGACCCTACTATGGTGGTATTTTATCCGCAAGAGTCCACTTTTTCTTCCTATATTCTGATAATATTTAGCTTTATTCGTTGTCTCAATCATAAATTTTTCGCTTAGGTTTTTCCAATAATTATCCAACCCAGACCTACGGGTGTGCTCTTCTCGGCGCACACACATGACGCAGAGGGAATAACCAGATTGTCATTGCGTATTAAATACCGCTTAATTACATGGCGTTACGACCTTGATTTGGGCTAGCATTGCACGGGGGCTTTATCCAAATCTTGTACGCATGTCCGTCTAGACCAGCCGGTAACATGGAATGTGCTTTCTTGGGGAGTGGCATTTTCTCTAATTCTTTTGGCTCATTTGAGTGGAAGAGCCTTCCAACACCTCACAAGTACATACAGTGAACAGACGTCTTGGCCCAGAACGATGAAAGCAAAACCATGTAAATCAAAAGATGCGTAGATTTGTTGCTGGTTTGTGTTGTTTCTTCTGATTTCACAATCACTAGTTTTCCTCTGGTACGATTTATATCATCAGCCGATTTTGCAGCTTTTGCTGGTTATGGCTACTAATGAAAAATTTTCGAGATCGGTCACGTATTAAAGATGCTTGTTTTTAGTATGCGAGCGAGAAAAAGCTTATACTGTAGCTATAGTAAGTCAATGCGTATCGGTATTCCTTCTGTATTAACTCTTCAAGTTGAACTAGCGCAATGTTTATCAAGCAACTAAATTGTTTAGGCTGCATTTTGCGTAGCATTATTATCTTGAAACGTCTCTTCGGTGGGAGAGGTTTAATAAATCTCACCCAGGTTAGTGTTGTTAAAATTTCCCTTTGCTTGCCTATATAGCGCAGCGCAAAGCGGAAGTATCTGTAATATCCCTCACCAATGAAAAGTCATAGACAAGATTCCAAACAGCTATTTGCAGGGCTGTAACACCCGAGTCCGGACTCGGACTCAATTCCGGACTCGAGTCCAGTTTTTCCTGGACTCGGAATTGGCCCGGAATGGGAGGTCCTGGAATCGGAATTGGCCCGGAATGGGCTGCAACTGGACTCGGACTCGGAGGCGAGTCCAGCCGAGTCCACTTAAAGGGGAATTTTCATGATCCCAGACAGTTCCAATTCTCCCAACTATGCATCTTCTAGCTCCTCCCATAACTGTATGAAGCTCTTCCTTGTGCAGGAATAAACCTGTTTTATTGCTTAAGGCCATGTCCTGGTGAGCATACAAGGCTATAAAATGTAATAAAAGTACTCTCTCTGCCTTGTGTGGAATGTGAGCTACTCTGCATCTTTCAAATTTTCAAACTTTGATGTCAATCAAAGAGCAGTCACCAACTGAGAATTTTGATATACATACACTAAAAATATACTTTGGAGTGATGACTGTCTGTCTTTAAGTGAAAATTTGCAGATGCCCCCCTAGCATATTAGCCCATACTTACCATTGGGCTATCAGCCTATTGTCTGGGAAAAGTGCCCCTGGGGATGTTTGCGACAGTGGGGGCATGGGAGTTATTTATTGAGAATCAGCTGGGGTTGAAACTTACTCATGTTGGAATTCTGTAGGTGGGGCAAGGGCTTTTTCTTGGGAAAAGGATTTGCTAAGTCCTCCTGGGGCTCCAGGCTAGCCAGGTGTACATGGGAAAATTAACTGGTCTGGTACATCTTGTAACCAATGAACTATTCAAGAATGTATGAAATAAAGAAGAGAAGGTTTTAACAAAAATGGCCCTCTAAGTTAGTTGGAAAGTGCTACATGATACATGCCTGGTTGAATGTGTATCATGCCTAGTTCCTGTAATGCATGGCAACAGTGGCATTAACCATTGTCATTACCCAGCTACAGAAATTCTTTGATTGAAGAACTGACACATTCCTTCAGGTTATTCAACTTAAATTGATTTATCTATTCAAGCAGTGACCACTAGTCTGCAAGATGTGAAGTTAAATACAACAAAAGTGAAGGTTACTGTTGGGCAGGGTTGGAGTCAAGTCCACCTGTCCCAAGTCTGAGCAAAGTCTGAGTCTAGGGTCAGAATCCAAGTCAGAGTCCAGAAGGCCTCGAGACCAAGCTGTGTCCCAGTCAAACCAGGATCCGAGTCAGAGTCTGGCAGCATTTTTGAATACATCTCTTTTGATGGGGTGTATGTGTAGGTAGTGGGGGTGCTCACTGACCTGACTACCTGAGACCTATAGTGTTATACTTACAACTCAAAAGCAGTCTGAGAATTGTGCAATAGGCTATCAGTGATTATGCCAGGACTGCCTGAGGGGGCAGGGTGCCCAAAAGTGAGGGGAAGGGGGAGCAACCTGAAACCTGACAATGGGGAGGGTTGTGAAAGCACATCACTGAAATATAATACAGGCATCACCTAGGGCTTGATTTTTGGCCTTCAGAGGTAAATTTTTATCAATGTCATCATGGTAAAAGTGAAACGGCTTGAAGGCCAAAGTGCATATGCATGGCTGCGGTGTCTCTGGTTATATTCCAGGCTCTTTAATATAATATATATAATAAAGCCAACAGGACAATGTTTGTCAATGCCCATGCAAAACCAGCTGCAGTCATATATATGTCTTCATTCATGTATAGTGCAGTGTATATATATTGAACCAATGAATCGTATACAGCACACATAGTTAAGTTCTAGCTTGAACAGAATGAGTTCTAACTGTTAGGCATAGGCCCAACAATATACTGCGGTTCAAAGTCTTTATGCTGGCTGCATGAAAGTTCTACAGTACATGTCCAGTATATGCAGCAGCTGGTCTTGTTGGCAAGTGGTTATGAGCATTAGCGCTTGCTAGATAGATTTAACCTAAAAGTTTTTAAAAAGCCTCTTACTCATACTGTGTCTGCACCGTGTACCGTCCATTGGGGAGATGAGTTGTTCGATCATGCTGCAGTACTATACATGGTGATGAACTCATTAGAACTGAACCATAAAAGTTAAAACCATACCATTCAATGAACTGTTTTCCCCAGGTAAGGCTGTAGTATACTATAGGTAGTAAGGAACGACTACGCTGAACTTTCTAGCAGAACTGGTACTACATGTACAAATCTATAGTCTTGACTTACTGTAGGTGCATTCTGTTAATACTGTGTGATACAACATACACTGTACTTAAGATCATGTAGGTCTATATACTAGTGCAACTGGGGTCAACTGGATCTGAGGACTGCCTTTAATTGTAACCATGCAAGATTTGTGATGTTGGCAATATAGGCTTAAAGGCCTATAGCCTACTCTCCCAGTTGATCCCCATCCGGCCCCCACCTGCCCTCTGGATAGTAACCCTCATCAAAAGTATAGTACAAAGGTCCTTGAACTACAGTAAATTAAGTTTACTAAATTTAAGCTCCATTCATGCACATGACTGATCTGTACTAGCAAAATTCATATGTACATGTACATATGAATTTTGCACATCAACAGAAGCTACTGACCTAGGCATATGCTGTTAGGCCTATTGACAGTTTGTTTACACCTTATCTGGATAAAACTTACAAATGCAAGAACCACCCCGTTTGTAGCAGTTTAATACTAAGCCTTCCTTAGTATATAGTCCACACAGTATAGCCTTTTTGTAAAATTTCTTACAGAAGACAGGATGCAAAAAAGTATCACCTCCTTCAGAGCCCATAATAACTTTATGGTTTGAATAGGAGGATTTTAGGAGATTCACTGACAATGTTCTGCAAGGCAAGGCACAGACCTGTGTTCACTGTCTGCATTGAGTAAGGTGTGTAACAATCAATAGGCACATATTGTACCAGTGAATGGATTAGGCACAACTCAAGGTATTATTTAGGTACCATACAGCTATAGTGCAGTTTGTATTTTCCTTGAATCTTCCAGTGCTTTGGAGATTTGTATAGTCTCCTCTTAAACTCTCAGACCCAGCAAATCTGACTGCTTTTGTTGTAAAAACTGTTAATTTGCTTTGATTGTACTGTAAATAGTAGGTAGTTGCTCCAATACATCCTTGGTTCATACAACAAGCCCATGGTTCAAGTTGATTAAGCTATTCAAGCACTGACCATCAGCCTTTAGGATTACAAGGTGTGAAATCCAATAACACAAAATGGCAGTGAATTAGCTATATGTTTATAGGCATCAGAAAATGATCAATACTAATTTGCCAAAGTTGTAAGTTTTGTATACTTGAAATCAAGTAGTGTAACAGGTATGAAAATTGCACTTTACTTCAAACCATAGAGATGCATGACGTGTCAGTACAGGCATCAGCAGACACAATTGTAAGGATGTTGCGACATATTTTTTGGGGGGATTGGGTGCAGGGGTGGGGTGGGGCTACAATATGTAGATTTAATTTGCAGCTGGGCTTTAATATATTTTAAACTAACATTTCAGGGGATACCTATGTCTTCACTACTAGCCTTTATGAAATTTGTGCAATTTTTAAGGGGCTAAGAGAAATTTAGGGGTGGGCATGCCCCCCAGAGAAGGGCACCTGATTACCAGACATTGCGGTGGTTGTGTTCTAGTACTTTGTAAATATTCCAGATACTGTATATGATACTCATATAGAGTGGCTACCAAACTTATTACTAAGTACACCTTATATTATTCTGACATGTACCCATGATAGTAACTGGTGGTGCCTATAATTACTTAAATGACCATGTACCTGCACCCATACCACCTGGTCAGATCCTGTACCAGTGCTCATTAAATTTCTTCAAGTTTGAACTTTCATATACCTACACTTGGGTATGAAAGTTCTTGAGTCGTGACCTGGTATCCATACTCGTGTTGTGTTACCCCTAGTCTGTGCTCAAGTTCGTGACCCGGGACTTGCACCCATACCAGCTTCTCACGACCTGGCACACATACCATACCCAAACTCAAAACCATGTACTCATGACCAGTACCCGTGTCCGGGCTCATGACCTGTTACCCGTACCTGTACCGGCCCCCATCTGTACTCAAGGCCCGGTTCCCATACATGTACCCACGCCCATGACTTGGTACCCGTACTCATGACCAGCTGGTACCTGTACCTGCACTCATGCTCCTGTATTCACACTACACCGCGGCGCTGCCAATTTCCAAGGATTTTACTGCACATTTACTTATGGGATGGACTCGGACTTGGCTCGGACTCGGGTCCTCTGGACTCGGACTCGGCTTGGACTCGGGAGGTACCGGACTCGGAATTGGCCCGGAATTGGGGTCACTGGAATCGGAATTGGCTCGGACTCGGATTAGGTGGACTCGGTTACAGCCCTGGCTATTTGTCGCAATCTCTCTCACCAACCCACTTATTGCGTAATGGCTAGATGGGACAGTGGTTTGACATCATCGTCTAAAACTAAAATGCTTCGTGTGGCTCAATGCTTAAAGCTATTAAAGACCAGGGAGGTTTTAAGTGTTAAGACTAATTCCCTGTTCAGCTAATTTTGGATGTCTGAACGCATGGCGTCATCCCAACTTGGTCCTTTGAACCCTTCAGGCATCAGCAATTCTTTTTTTCGTATATCGTTATCTTTACAATGCCTCAGGACATAAACATAGCTAAATGTGCAATGTGTTTAAGCCGTAAGCAAAGTTTTATCTGTTAAGAAGTACTTTATCATACCCCCCCCCCCAGTCCCGCTTAAGTTCTACGCCTATGGGTTAATTCAAGAAGTAACATTAGGCCTATAGTAAACGATTACGAGACTAGTCCGAATGTTCAGATGACCAATCACCTTTCTTGTGTGAATCCATCAAGAACGTTCCCGTGGTCGATCGATGTACCCAAATCGAGTGCTTGGCCAATGTTGTTTGATAACCAACCTACATCGGAACAAAAGGAATGAGTAAACCACATCCTATAAACAATAACTTTGCATCCATATTAGTAATGGATCCCCCATGAAACAGAAATTTAGCGAAATATCGTAAGGCCCCATTCTGGGGTTTACTGAATGATTAATTAACACGAATGAATCGGCGACAGAGTCATATGGACCCTAGTATACGTTGACGTCACTCCGACTTCATGTTAGAAGATAAAGAAGCTAGCTAGATGAGGCACCATGTCAAAACAGTAAAGCTGCAGCTACCTCAGCCAAGCTACATCCACTGCAGTAATGCTTCGTGACTATACACATTTCAATAGCAGGGTGCACACTACAGTAACAGAACTAATTTGGGGTGGGGGGGGGGGGGGGTGGGGGGGGGGGGGGGTGGGGGGGGGGGGGGGAGGGGGGGGGGGGGGGGTGGGGGGGGGGGGGGGGGGGGGGGGGGGGGGGGGGGGGGGGGTGGGGGGGGGGGGGGGGGGGTGGGGGTGTGGGGGGGGGGGGTGGGGGGGGGGCGGGTGCGTGGGGGGGGGGGGGGGGGGGGGGGGGGGTGGCCGGGGTGGGGGGGGGGGGGCAGCAGGTGGGGGGGGGGGTTGAGGGTGGGAGCGGGGGGGGGCGGTGAGGGGGGGGGGTGGGGGGGGGGGTTCGAAACATAGGTGTAGGAAGCGGGTGGGGAAAGGGAAAACCCCCAGTCAAAATGTGGGGAGAAACTATGCTTCCGTCCCCTAGATCAAAGGACAAAGTTTAAATCTCTTCTAAAAGAAATGTCAAAAATTTGCGGTAATTTACCTTGAAATTTGTTCAAAATGATGAACCAAATTGCATCTAAGGACCCTTAAATATCCAAAATTTTCCAAAGGGGGAGGGTCCCCCTTAACCCCCCTTCCCGGACGGTGATCCGAAACAAGGCTCGGCCCGGCCCCATCGATCTCGAAAGGTTTCTCCGCCTACGGTTGAAAAATATAAAAAAGAAAAAAACACCATCTGGCATCTATGCAACCTTAAATTGACAAAATTTTCTTAGGGGAGGGGAACCCCTCTCCACTTAGACCCCTTCCCCAGAACGGCCATCTCATGCACCCAACCAAAAGTTAGAATTCCACTGGAAATTTTTACCCCTTTTATTTTGGGGGACAACATTTTCTAGCCATATAGATCAGGATTCAGATCAATAATTATAAAAAAGGCAGCACCAATTTGAATCTGAGCAACCTTAAATTAACAAAAAAATTCTCAAAGGGAGAAGGGGGGGGGGTGTGTTCTACTTGAGCAGAGTTTTGACTCTGTTACACCGGCCGCGCCACCACGTCTGACCTGAGCCCCTGACCTGGCTGGTACTGATTATGCCCACCCACTGCACGCATGTCTTACACTTCAGTGAACGATACACAGAATGTAGTTTTCTTCTGTACACCCTCTAGCAAGCTATGAGAACACTCTCCTAGCCTCCGTTTTGGAGCCTGATAATACCTCATAGACGTACATTCTCAACATCAAATTTATCATTGGTTTCGGCCGAAGAATCCTTCTGTGGGAAACTTTTTAATAAGTGTAATTTAAGAAAAACATGAGATTGCCGGTCTTCGGTACTTACATTTGAAAGTGGACTAGTTAGAGGGAGAACCGGCTTGGGTAAAACTGGGGCCAACTAAGGCCATTTTGCAGGGAAAAGGAAGTGGCCGTGGAAGCCGACTCGATCGGAGTACTTTCAGTCAGGGAGTTGTTACTTGTATGGAGATGCATCCGTCGCCAAGGTCACACAGTAATCTGTCTCTCTAGTGCATCTAGTCTTGGCATTTCTATAAGGCTTACACTGGATTAGGTAGTTCATACAATACAGTGGCGTAGCTAGATATTTTTTTTGGGGGGGGGGGGGAGGGGAGCGATAGCAAAAAAAAAATTCCGTGTACCGCGCGGAAAAAAATTAGTTTAAAATATCTCCGAGATTGCCTTAAATCACTTCCAGGCCTTGTCAGTAACCATTTCGATGTGTAATTCTGCTTAAGAACAGAAGTGTTGTAGGTAAACCCCTAAGAATATAATTTTAGCTACTAATTTTCGTTGTAAGAAGTTTTAATTAAGGTGGTAAAAATTTCCGACAGAGGCATTCGGAGGCTTTGTAGGGGGGGGGCGACCACCCCTTTCCCCCCTCTAGCTACGCCACTGATACAATAGATATTTCTCGTCTGCTACATTTACTGTAAGACTGGGCTTTTCGCTACTGCCACATCACTACCAGTAGCTATAGCCTGAGGAAATTAAAAATATTGCATGTTTGAACGCTCTTTGACGCGGATGAGGGTATACGTACCAGTGAGTTTTAATGTATAAATGTGAACATGATTCCGGAAACTTCCGGAAACTTCGGGAAACTTTCGAGATTGTGACAAAAATTAGACTTCTACCTCCGCAGCTTATTTGCATGAGGTTCATCGTACTATAGAATGGGGCAAACCTCATTGGCATAATTATTTCAATTAAACAGCCGTTTCTAATTTGTAAGCACATGCCCCTAAATTGGCGGCGGTTTCAACCTAAGCATCAAAGCATTGTTCTGAGAAGGTCAATTGTGACAGGATTACTAGTGTTGCTAGCTTACTGATATCAAATTGAAGCCAACGAATAAAAGGAAAAAATTCCTTTTAGCCGAATGCATAGCTTATCATCATTGATAATCTTCTCAGGATCATGAAGTGGGTAACAGGGTATTAGCATAAATTAAAACTTTCCGTACAAACTCCTTCCAATTAACAACTCCCTGCATCAGGCAGGCATGGAGTTTTCATGCTGCAGTGAACACATGATAGCCATGCCAGAGGACGAGACTAACTCGGCGGACTCAAACTCATAGACCGAGGACTTAGCTGACGTTGAAAATGGAGCCCCATGTTATGAAGTACACCGAGTTTAAAACGGATGTGATTCATTCCCAGGGTTGGGGCCAGGAATAATTTGGTTTTCATTGAAAAATCTGCAGCTTTTTATGAGTAAAGTCAAACATATTGTTGGGGCCGGCGACGGCCTGTCAACGGGATTACATATTTTATCATACGCAATTAAGGCACCCAAACGAAAATAGAAATTTCCCCGGCCCCACACACACACACCGGGAGGCAAAGTTCCCAGACGAGGACCGGTGATGTCCTCCCTGCCCTGCCCACCCCTGCTGGCGCAGCACCCTTGCTCATTCCACTTAAGTATTCTTCTCACCTGTAACCTTTGAATGCACACAAGTCTGTAAACACATACCCGTAAACCAGGGATGGGGGCCTATGAGGTGGGGACGAATTGAAACCATCATGGTAAGTACCCTAAATATAAAATAGGGCCTTACATTCACTGGGTTATCGAAATTTTGGGGAATTTTAATATTATGAATTACTTTCGCAGTTTAAAATGAAGTAAAACAAACAACTTCCTTTAAAAATGATTTTTAAACGATTTATAGGCTATGTTTATTACAATATTTTTCTGCAGCGCGTTGGAAGCGTGCACCTATCATGCGCGTTAGTTGTCTCATTTTCCCTTTTCTTGCATGGAGGACAGCTTGAGCAGGATTAAAACCCGGATATGCAAGCATGAACCCACTCCATTCCCCCACCACCCAACTTTCCCTAGAAACCCTAGAAACTACAATCACTATTAGTTTCTAACACGAAAAACAGAGATATGGGGCAAAAAATGCGACTTGCGGTCATCTGCCTGGGACTTCATATTTTATGGTACCAATTACGACTCCCAGACAAAATTGGAAATTTCCCCGGCCGCCGGGGGGGGAGGGCAATTCTTCCCCGACGGGGGGAGCATGGCTCCTTTCCCCACTTGGCGCCATCACAGACAGAGGACAATACCCCAGTCGGGGGAATACCCTCGCCCAACTCATACTGTCCACTGTTCGGGGCGTCAAAATGGAATCCCAACAGTGCTCAGTCAGTGGTCCCAACGGTTCATTTGTGTTTGCTTGTAATGAAGCCAGCTAGGTGCTTTAAAACATGATGGTTCCAGGCTGGACGCAAGAGTTGTGGAAATTTTTACGGTATCTTTTTGCATGAAAACTGTATATTTTGGTTTCATCATGATACAGCGACGGGTACCTCCCCCACCCAAAGAAATGCACAGATTTTCTCTGGTATAAGGATGGGCGATACACGGCATTTTAAAACATAGATATCAAGACCGACGCTAGCCGCTTCAAAATGGATCTTTATTTAAATCAAGTAAGGTTCACCCTTTCAAGAGTCTTTAAAGATCCGCGAACTATGGAAGACAAAATACACATTTTGGCCAGGGAAAAAAAAACGATGAATGAGTTCTTATCTCGTTCCAGCATGTTGACTGAGATCTTTCTTTAGATGTTTTCCCAAAAGAAATTCCTGCCCACGGTCATATTCTAGTCCCTACACTCCGACACCCCGACACCATCTCAGCCTATTCTCGGTATATAGCTGCAGGCATGATTCGATCAACCGCCCCTGAATACCTTAGCTTTTGTTGTGTAATTCATGGTGCTGAACTTGAAATTTCCTTCCTACGGACTACCAAGGCATGTTAGATTCAGAACTGTTAATTATGACCTTTTGTGTTTTAGTTCGCTATTTCCCGTACTTCAGAGTGCGCTGACGGCAGGGGTGAAAAGGTCATGCCCCAAATAAAGAAGTGGGGGAGAAACCATCATTTCGGCTTCAAATTCATTACAATAATATACAATGAAAACTGAAGTGTATTTGATATAATGGATAGCTTTTGCAATGTAAAATTAAGAAATTTCAGAAAAGTCAACCCGTGGGTGTCCTGTAGGCTAAATGAGCAATTCGAAGAAAGTGCAAATGCAGTACTAGACTACGTCATACAGATACTGCATAGGTATTGGTCAAATATTGTAGTGACCATGATACTTGCCATATTTGGGACGATTGTTGTAAAAGGCTTCATTTTTCTTCCTCTCGTAGGTGAAACTATACCACTGTCCCGTCGGGAAAATCTCGGCACCACCCTTGTTATGAAGACTATATCACAAAAGTAAGAGGTTAGAGTATCTTCAGGCCCGGATTTTCCAATGGGCCAGATGGGGCCGGGCCCAGGGCCTCCAAACTGGAGGATTGAAAATATAAAATGATGAGAAAAAATAAAAGAGATAGTCTAAGACAGGGAGAGAGTGCCAAAGTGGGAGAGTTGGGAAAAAGAAATTTTAGGTTTCAAGCTCAATGTGTCGAAATAAGATGGAGCCCCCAGGCAGGACTTGTCCAGCGCCCCCAAAAAGGTAAATCCGGACCTGAGTAGCTTACGGCATTAATTGTAATTTACGGTAGGCTGATCTCTGCTTCGGACTCGGAACCTGTGAACTCGACTAACAACACAGACGATCTCCCTCTTAACTGGCTATGGGCCAGCTCCTACGATCATCCATACTCTCCACCAACAAATCCCCTGCATCATAAAATCGACAGACTGTAGTGCGGTCGATTTCATAGAGAAAGTAGATAGTGGGATTTTATGGTGTGTCGATTAGGTATTCAACTTATTTCTTTGATTCGTAAATGCTTTAATCTAGTGCCCACAATTTTGTGAATACCCACCGTTTTGAGGAGCTTCTCCCTTTGATTACCCAGGGGCGTAACGATACCCCTGGACTCCACCAGGGGCCCTAAGGTGGCCTTTGACCCTGAGGGGATTGCTTCCATCTCCCGCTGGACAGAAAGGCGCCTTTGGGTCATCTTTGCAGCGTGTCCATTAGCTCAAAAAGAGTTTTGCACCCTTGTCCAGACCCTCCCTCATCTGCTCAAATTTCCAAAACCACCACAGTAATGTTACTTACGTTATGAGGTTCTCTTCCAATACCCTCCTAGCCTGCGTAGCGGCTCTGTGGCTGGCGCCCTTCGAGCTGGACTCCCTTTTTCGTTTTTCTTTTTTTATTCTTGTAGCGATAGGCTGAACGAAAAAGTTTGTCGTATCCATTCCGCGGGCTAATCCCCTCCTTAACCCTAGTCTTGCTCAAGCCGGTATTATTAGTATTACAGTAGTTGTACACACTAACGAACGTCTGTGCAAGAGCAATTGTGAACACGCCCTCTATTAGCCTTCAAATTTCATTTCTATAATATAATAATATAGTAATGAAAGAGATACTAGAGTACGTACAGTCTGGTTGACAAGAGCCCCCGTTGTAGGGATTAGTGTGGATAAAGTAAGTGCTGTACATTTACTAACGTCTTGACCAAGACTACCTCAACCCCAACTCCTTGTCGACATCGTTTCCGCAACCCGTTTTCCATGTCGGGCAACTCAGTTAATTGATGATGCTGTGACATGGTAAAGAGTTTAGGGCCCCAACTTTAAGTCTGATCAGGGCCATGGTTTCCGCCGATTGGTTAAATGTAGTGACAGTAACCTCCACCAGTTTCCAGACCTTGAAAAAACATGTTAGCGCTTACGTAAATAACAGTATAATTATTCAGATTTAGTTTTCATTCTTTCGTAAATAAACAACAGAATTACTGCTTTTTCATTCTGTTACGTAAATAAACATTTTTAAAGTTTTTTGATGTCAACAAGTGAATTCCAGAGCTTAACCTCAGAAAATGAGACCCAAAGTTATTTCTGTCTGGTTCGTACTATTTCTATTTCTATTTAAAATTATGTTTTTAACCGGTGTTATGGCTCTCACTGTATTTCAGACATTAAGTTTTATTGCAAAGGTTTCATAAATAGCATATGGCAAGCATTAAACAAAACAAAATCCACTTTTTAAATTTATAATTTGAGACTATTTTCATGTTATGTAACTTGTAAAATACCCTCTTTTCAAAGTCTTTAACGAGAATTTTACAAAATCTCTACTACTTTCAACCACCTCCCCCCCCCCTCCAAAAAAAAAAAAAAAAATGTAACGAAAATTAATGTACAATCAGTTCAAAGCTTTGTGTACACCGTGTAGGCACTGCATGCGCGTGCACCAAGTTTGACGTCCAAAATGGCTGTACAGGTAAAACCGGGCCCATTATGACGTCGTGTGAAGAGCCTCTATACAGTATAGACGAAGGTTTCTTCCCATCCCCTTTCTCTTACAATTTTTTGCAAGGGTTTTGAAAATAGCCTATGGCAAGCTCTAAACAAAAAGAAATCCAGTTTTTAAATTTAACTTGTAAAAGAGTTCAGAGTTATGTTGTTCAAAATCTCAGCATTTTGCTTTACAAATAATAAATATGATCATTTTTGATAAGTAGCATGCAGACATTATTATTTTGGCACGTAATTTAAGCCGGCACGGAACCCTCTGGTCATTGTTCGTGTGTGTGGGTGGTTGGTTTTATAATTAAGTTGTTTTTGTTGTTTTTATAGTTTTGTTTGTTTGCTTGTTTGCTTGCTTGCTTTGGCCACACAAACTTACCAAGACCGGGGAGCTGTTACGGATGGAGTCCAAATAAATAAACTTCTTTGCCACTATGTGGTGTGCCAGCAATTAATCCCGATAATGGTTCTCGTCGTCTGCTAGATCTCAAACGTTCTTGCGTCACCAGTTGCTGTTATATTGCTATTCGTCAAGGAAACAAAACATATTTCATCCCTTTATGCGAGGTTACACATTTCAAAGGGTTCAGTATAACTCAAAACCACTTATTAAAAATGAATACATATTTCTCTACTTCAGGAACAATGCGGGAATTTGCCAACTTTTGGAAAAAAGTTAGACTAATCGCATTTTCCTGTTTCTCCATTTTGAGAACAGTACGGAACTTTTGTAACTTTTATTCAAAAAGTTAGACATGCCGGCTTTGCCGAAAACAGATGATACTCACAGTCATGGGCGTCCGCAGAAAAAAAAACGGGGGGGGGCAAAAGTTTTAGGGGGCCAAACTTTTTCATAGGAAATATTTTACTCCCAGAAAAGAGTTTAGATGCTACTTCACACAGTGTTGACAAAGGCATAGCCAGGAATTTGTCAAGTGCGAAGCCCATAGACAGACTCTCAGCGCAAGAAAATTTTGGCCCAAAATGCTTCCCAGATCGCTGGAAATGGCACTTCCAAGGTCTATTTGCCGCACACAAAAAGGGGAAACACTAGCAATATCGTAAATATAAACTTTAAAAAATACCAAAATTATGCTGGGGGAGGAAGGGGGGAGGCTGCTGGGGCCTGAGTGTTGATATTTTTATTCAATTCCTGTTTTGAGAGAAGAAATTCACACTAAGTGAACTGTTAAGAAATGTTGATGTTATATTTCCTTCGCTTTTTCTTTATTTTTCTTCGTTTTTTCAAGTTTTTGATTTTCCAGGGGGGACAAGGGGGCCCCTTGCCCCCCTCTGAACGCCCATGCTCACAGTACGTTAGGAATACAATTAGAATAATAAACGAATTGCATCACTTAAAAGTGCATTTACGGTCGTTTGAATTAGAAAGGTGACTAAAGTTTTACACTTGTCGGCAAGTAGATCACTTCAAAGCATTGTCTTAATTTAATCAAATCCGTTCGTCTAAGGATAGCACCTTAGTATCAAAGGATCAAACTCACGTTAATAGGTCAGACAAATGTAGAAGAGGAACTAAAAGACCTTTCAGCACATAGTGCAAAAACAATAAAATGGTTATTAACGCTAATAAAACTAAACACATGTTGATTGGCTGGAGTCGAAAGTTAAATTCAATGCAGAGAAACAAGCTCAATATCGTTGTTGTGGTCAGCAATAGAAAAATGATTCCCTGAAAAGATTCTTGCCGTCAGTATCGGTAATAAATTATCTTGGAATGTACATGTAGATTTTGTTTGCAAGCTTGTTCCCATGCAGCAGATTCGCTCTACTAAGACGCATTAAGCCTTTTATTATATTGATATTAGTACTTTTACATTGTTCTATAATAGTTATACATTACCTATGTTAGAATATTGTGGGTAGTTTGGGGTAAAAGCAATGCTTACAATGGCCACAGACACAGTCGATTACAGAAATCTGCTGCTAGAATTATTTCAAGTGCAAATTTTGATGACAGGTCAGAAGATCTTTTTCAAAATCTGAATTGGTCACCACTCGCATTTCGTTTAAAATGTAAAAGACTAACTATGGTGTACAAGGCGTTAAAAGAAGGGTGTAAGCTCAGAAAAGTTTTGATCTTTTATAGGGGTACTTATTCTTAGCATTCTGGTGAAATTTGCATTGAATTCCGATGTGTGGTTCTCAAGACATTAGCAGCTAAAGTTTTCACATTTCCCACACAAAGTGAACTTGAAGCAAGCACATATGATGTCATAGCCTCACATTAATGAGTAATCTTTTGTTTTTCTTTAAACTTTACAACCAATTTTTCTCCTCCAGAATCCCATGTTATCGGAATGTGATTGCATGAGATGCATGGGAATTTTTAAACTTTTACATTCCTCATGGGGAGGTCCTATATCTATTAACTTTAAAGTAAGCACAAGGAAACCAAGCATTTTTCATCAATGTGAGGAAGTGATATAACTGCTGCTTGCTGCTTGCCTCAAGTCCACTTTCGGTCACAAATGTAACTTCATTTGCTGATATCTCGAGTACTACATGTCCGATTTGAATGGAAGTTTACCCAAATTGCTTAGATGTAGTTGCTCTTTCACATATGAAAATTAATTTGTTGCTTAAACCCTTCCTTTATAACGGCTGATCTCTCAGTACTTTACAACACGTTTCAATAGTACAAACGATATTCATCATCATGATTCACTCAGGTTCACCACACTTAATAAATTTTTAAGAGGGTGGAAATACCACAGTATCATTTAAATACATTTTCCTACGTTGCTGCTAAGCAACAGCGTAGGAAGCGTGGGGGCTGGTGGGGGCTGAGGTAGGCCAAAGCCCCGCTCAAAATGTGTTGGGGCGGGAAGTATGCTCCCTCCCTCTCAATTCAAGAATGAAAATCCCCTATTTGTTTCCTGTGTAAAAAACGTCAAAAATTTGCAGAAATTTTCCCTAACATTTGTCAAATATTGCACCAAATTGCATCTATGGACCCTCAAATATGCAAAAACACCCCTACCCTTAGACCCCTCCCCAGGATGGCTATCCGAAACAACTTTCAGTTCCCCCAGTAGGGGACAGCTTCCTACTCCTATGCTGCTAAGGACTGGAACGAACTGTTAATGTGAAAATGGAACTCTTTATACAACCTTTTCAAAGTCTTTAAAGAGAATTTTACAAAATGTTTATCTCCCCCCCCCCCCCAAAAAAAAGAATGTAACGAAGAGGAACATACAATCAGATCAAAGCTTTGCAAATAATGCGTGCAACATTTATTACAGACATCCTATGATGTATAATAATGACTCAAAGAAAAAGGGTGTCAAAGAAAATAGAAGGTCACGGAGCTACCCTGAACCTTAGATCGAGCCCACAAAATAAAAAAACGTACACCTAGTAACGAGAATTTTTGAACATATGATGAGTTCACATCTTTTCCAAATTAGATGGCAGCAATTTGCATATGAGACACCTTACATGAAAGGAAAGGGGGCTCCTTCTTAGATAACTTCAGAAAAACGGGAACATTCGCTTGATAATGAGATTTCTTAGTACATAATTAATTCCAAGCTTCGCAAAGCAATTTGCAAAAACAACATCATACTTAGTATCAGTGTTAAACACTTCACTTGTACTTATAATATAAAACACTTCACTTATACTTAGTACTAGTGAAAAACACTTCACTTACTTTATATACAAAATTCCTCATTTCGAGGAAAGTTTATTATATACTCCCATTTCCCCAAGTAAGAAACATTCACTACCGTGTTGAGAATTTCCAACCATTGTATATTTATACAGCATATATACAGTATGTATACAGTATGTATACTAAATTGGGAGACATTTCCATTGACTTACACACTAATTTCTAACCTAATTTTCTAACCCCTAACCCTGAAACTATGGAAATGTGATATTTAGAGTCCAAAGAACATTCTAAAACTACATCCGACAATACAAAATGTCTAGAAATAGTACCTAGAACATTAAGAAGATGTCGAATGTTTCCCTAATAGCATCCTCATTAAAATAACAAAGAAAATTATCTCCCTAAGGTCTTACATAGATGTATATATATATATAGATATATATATATATATATATAGATATATATACTATATATATATATATATATATATATATATATATATATATATTATACGCCCCTAACAGCCTCTAGAAGAATTGTCACGACATTCTTTGACAAGCGATTCAACCCATCTTTTTTTCATTTGCTTCGTATTCCCGTTTCTCACTGTAGCCCCTAACTCGCTTTAAAGCATAGGCCTATTATCAAATGACGAGTGTCAAGTCGATCCAGGCAGCGACGGTATAGAGTTACCCTGCTCGGCCTACTTGCAACACTTAACGATATCAGCCTACCCTCTCATAAATAAATACAATTTACATCTCTTGTCGACAATATATTGAGGAAAGTGACAATCAAGATCCTTTCATTTCTAGTAATTCTTTTTTGAAGGATTCTGCAATCATCAGTCTCATCTTCGTCCTGTAACGAGGCAGTGCTAACCTGACAGATGGAGGTGGGGCCTACTCTCTAAATGTAAAAGAAGGAATTTCACTCTTCGACGATTGCCTACAGTGACCACTCTTTCTTCGAGTGAAAATTTCACTCTGCCCGGAGTGGTAATTCACTCCAAATGAGTGAATTACCACTCCGGGCAGAGTGGAATAATTCTACTCGAAACAGAGAGTGGTCACTGTAGTCAATCGAAGAGTGAAATTCCTTCTTTTACATTTAGAGAGTATATACGTACACAATCATAAATAGGTAGGCCCATATGTAGTTCAATAAGACAGATACGCCTGCAATTCGGTAAAGCTTCTGACAAAGTGCTTCTCATAGCCGCATGGAATATGATGGACGAATACCTGATGATTTTAATTGCAATAAAATGTTTTGACTAAACCGTTACATAAAAGTAGAAAAATATACGCAAATTTGACCATCGACACTTTCTATCACATATGTTGCATAACTTAACTTTGTCATCAGTCTCATTTGACCGACAAAATCGACTGTTTCTTGTATTTTTGCATAATTGATAAAATTTTATGCACTGACGGACTTTCCTTCTCAATTTTATCGGCCTCTAACGTAAATCATAAATGGTATCTTGTTGCAGCTTTCAAAGCCCTTCATAGTCTTGTAATTCCTTGGTGGATACTTCTAATTTGATGTGCACGTTTCTGATGGATTTTCAGCGCCTGAACGCTAATGTATAAACCGTGCCACTAAATCATTGCCGCTGGCTGTGTGTTAGATTTTGTGCTTGACAAACATAGTTATCGGCTGTTGAAATTTGTATCCAAATCGAACACGCTACCTTTACATTCACTTACACAGATACTTCAAGCAAATAGGAACTGTTAAGGTTTGATTGGAAGTGCTTTTCAAAAAGTCGTAATTGGCAGTGACAATGAGGACGCGCTCCACTCCTAATAAAAATCTGTTCCGGTTTCGTTTCAAGAGTTAACGTTTTTATTGTAGCGCATACAAACTTTTATCTAGCACATAACTTTATATATATGACCAAATTAGGACGACTGCGTTTCAGCCGCATTCCTTCCTTAACGATACCCTTTCAAAGTGGTGGCCTTGCAAGGATTTTTTCAGGAGCATTTAACGTTTGTATTTTAATTATGGTAGATGCACCGAGAAATAAGATTTTACATTTTTTTAGTTGGGTAGAAATATCAACAAAACAAGGTACGCATGTGGAAATACTGAAACTGAGTACAGTTTGCTTAACAACTTGAGATGAGAAAATTAATACTATCCACTTAATTGGGTCCAATTCTGGGTACCCCGTAGAGCGGACTCTGTTTGCTCAACTCCTCAGCTTCACAAACCAGAGATATGACTGAACAAGGAATATGCCGTACAGCCTGTACCATGAACCAACAGTTGTTGCAGGCAAACACGTTGTCAGTATGTTCACATCCGTACCCATTGCTGATGACGTCAGTTTTACCCAACCAAAAGAAAAGGCCATGACGGCTAGCATCCCATCGCAGACATTGAAGAAAACCTGAAACTCCTCCCAGAAGGAGTTACACACGAGACAAAACAAAGATGAAGCATTAAGGCAACATTACCATATTGCAAGCAAGGTTCGTATTGTCTCAAGAAGCTGACCGATACAAGCTGTTAACGTTCCAAGGCTAGGGATAAGACTGGCTACTTTATGGAGGAATATCCCGATCCGCGCGCAGCATTGGAACATCCTTGGCACGACTATACTAACACCTCTGTAAATATTGCACACGAAACCGATAACACGATAAGACTATAGACCATGGGTGGGGAACCTCCGGGCCGCGAGACCGTTTAATCCGGCCCGCAAGGCAACCCATGAATGTAAACGGAGAATCACTTCAAATACAATTGAAAATAATCTTTTACTTTACCGTTTATCCCGCTTATACCATTTGCAGATATTTTACAAAACTGTGCAGCGAAATAACACCATCTGACTACCAGATTATATTACCAAAACCCTAGCATGCACAATGTAACATTCTCATGACCATTTCGTTAGACATAAACCAGGTGTGGAATCCACTACTGGTGGCAACGATTTTTTTTTTTTTTGTTGTGGGACAGGCTACATGGCATTGACCAGAAGTGCACTATTACATGAATAGGCCTATCTATTACAGTACAAAACTCAGTGTTCCTGTAGATTCCGGGGTCAGAACTCCTGTCCCTTCCAAGAGTGAATTGGAATTTGAAAAGTTGATGACTTTGCAATGTAAAGTGACAAAAACATTTAAACAAAATGTTTTCACACACACATTTTGTTCGGCGCGCTTCATGCGCACTTTTGTGTATGATTATCACTTCTGACATATTAAATAAAAAGACAAATGGTTATATTGTGATATACTTCTGGTCTGTATAGCGTTGCACGCTAAAAGCCTTCTGAACAGATGGTGTATGAACATTTAAATGTCTGTAAATTTGTACAAACTATACTGCTTTCTGGGCTTGCCCCGGTTTCTTACATGGGCTTTTCCCCTAGATCCCACGATACACGCTTGGAGCCCCTTGACCTGGGCCCTATGGAGAAAGTCTGTTGCGCTCTTGCCGCCTGTTTGGCCGATGCGGCCTGCAAGGAGATTATGACTTTCAAAACGGCCGTTCAGAGGAAAAAGGTTCCCCACCCCCTGCTATAGACTTTCTTCTGCACTTTTCGTTACTAGTGTCTTACAAAAAAAAAAAAAAAAGTAGCAAATATGCGTATGCTACACTCACAGATTTTAAGTAAAATAAGAACTCCAAAACTTTTAAGGAGAAATTTACACACTTACAGTAAAAAATGTACTTATCTTGTAAAATAAAGTAAAATTACACTTAAATAATGTAGAAATTATCCTTTTCTTGAGCTAAGCTAAATTACAAACAATAAAGCAATTTCCAATGGCCTGCATTAATTATGTGAAAAGTTTTACTTAAAAGTTTGGGAGTTCTAACTGTACTTAATCAGTTCAGTTGATTGTTCTGAATACTGTAGACAAAAAATGACAATTTGAAATACTTGGCCAGTGTGTGGAACATGAGAATATATACCTTTGTACTGGTTGGCGCTATTCCATGCACCCAACTCCCACCCCATTCATTTTTCTTACCAGTGGCGCCGCCAGGATTTGGTGGTTGGGGACACCACAGTTGACGTCGTAATGCTACCTCAGTTAAACCCCCAAGTCTGCGTAAGTTTGTACCTTTCATGCGTCCCTGCGATTGTATACAGCAGTGTGGAATCCTTCCTATTCGCTACATAAAGGTGCCGTCCTGGGGGAGGGGTCAAAGGGGAGGGGGTGCCCTCTCCTCTTTGAGAAAGTTTTGTTAATTTAAGGTTGCATAGATGCAAAATAGTTTTATCTTTGGGATATTTTTGGAACTGATCATATATGGCTGGCAAATTTCCCGTAACTTAGTGAAATCATAGCTAATATACACATCCCTGGTTGGGAAACTTTACGTGCACCATATAGGCACACACGTAGAAGCCGAGAAGCTATGTTGAGATGTACACAAAAGTGCATCACGTGACATTGACCGTGCACACGATCGATATGGCTTCACTGAGTCATGTGCTGTCGAGTCATTCTTGGAAAAGAAATGGAAGTTGATCCAAGGGTTGAAAGGGGGGGGGGGGGTCAGGAAGTTTCCGAATCAGTATTTGCGAACTTTCAAATAAAGAAAAAACCGTAGCCCCGCGTTTCTTGTTTGAGTAGAAAACTACCTACTCAGCAACAGAGTTCTAGCTAGAGGATTCAGAGTGCCGGCCGGTAAAATGCCTGTTTGTTTTGAAATTGTAAGTTGTATATATGGATTATGGACAGGTTATACACTCTAGAATCTCTAGCATACAGTACAGCAGGGGCCTTTCAGAAAGTTTTGCTTGCATATTAGCAGGGTTGGGAAGTAACGAGTTACAAGTAACGCCGTTACTGTAACGAGTTACATTTTGTGTAACGGAACCCTGCAACGAGTTACATTTGCATTTCAGTAACGGAGCAAGTAACTAGTTACAATTCTGTGTAAAAGTAACTGTAACGGCGTTACATTTGGGTCCCGTTACTTTCCCGTTACAAATAGTCAAAATGACCACAAATTGCATTTTCTTTGAGCTAATAACAGAATAACAGAAAATTTTCAAATTGATGACACTTTGGTAGTAAAATGTAAAATTATTTTCGATATAGGCTATTTATCATTCATCGCTATTATCGACGTCGCCCTCACCGACATCAAATTTTATTCACGATTAGAATCAGAAGTTGATATTAGATGCACACGCTGCAGGCTTACAGGCCGGGCCACTTGATTGTCTATTGAACCAGGGAGTTGTCAAATAGCAACTCCCTGATTGAAATAAGTTTAAAATTGATCTGTATGTCAAAATACTTATTAGACAGATCAATGCTTATTATCCATGAGACCGATTTGTGCGATTATTTGAAAAATACTGAACGGTCCTCTAAGGCTCAGCTGACTTTATGTATTCTAAGTAAAGTCAGCTGGGCCTTGTTAACTCATATTGTCCTTTAGAGGACACAGTGGAGACAGTGTACCGTGAGAAACGGGTTGGCCCATGGGCATTCAAATACCAGCTTACTTTGAAAGTTTAATCATTGCCTCTTGAGACGTTAGGGCTGGACCCGTGTTCACCCTATCCGAGTCGGAGCTAACTGCGATTCTAGATTCCCGAATCTTTCGAGCATGGTACTACTCAGGATCCTCAAATTTCTGCCAGTTTTGATTCCAATGGCACCAATTCCGAGACCAGTCTTTTTGCCAGTGTATATCATATCACACATACAGATGTTTTAATTCTATCGTACATGTCCACCATTAATTAACAAAGTCATCGTTTGTACTCACTTCCATAGCCTGGCCTCCTGAGTAATTTAGTTGATTGTATGTGACAATACCTTAGATCTGTACATTGTGCACAAATGGAACTTTAAACACTTTTAATGTAACTTTCATATTTGAGAACTCGGCTGGAATGAACTCCGAGTCCGAGTCCAGTTACATCACATTCCGTAAAAATTTCGATTCCGGAACCTTCTATCCCGGGCAAATTCCTAATCTAGAAAAACGCTCTTGAGACCGGCATTAAGCTAACCGAATCCGGACTCTTGCGTTGGAGCCCAGTAAATCTATACGGTGCCAAGCGTTGGTAAACACCGTGCATCCATTTATGCATCTAATTTAACATGTATGGTATCTTTATTTGATGAATCAAACGTATGAATTTAGGCTATATCATATTCTTTTCAATGTCCGTAACTCCTTACACTGGAATAATAGTACGGTTAATATAAAAAAAACAGCAGAATATTGAAATGGTCAATGGCGTTAAAAGTATCCTAACAAAGCTAATTGGAAAGAGAAGTGTCCGACTTAAAGCTTTACCTATTGTAAAGGGAAAGTGAATTATGTGCACATGATCTGCATGTATAAACTGCATAGTATCACCATTTCTATGCACTGTTTTATATCGACACAATGTGAAACTTGAAATTTATGGGGAAATATCACTTAGCCCAACCTTAGCGGTGAGGTTTTAAAATTTTACTGCTAACAAATGTATTCATCCTCTTATTATACCATATTTATGCTCTTGAGGGGTGAAGGCTTTACTGCAGAAACAACGCTCTTCCCCTTTCCGGCATAGCCGCTAACCTCTCTAAATTAGCCGACTGTGTGATGGGAGTATAAAGATTTCAACCCTCAAAGAAGTACTTTGGTAACTGGAAAAGTTTTGGTTATAACCATATTCCTCTAACAAATAGTTTGCGTAAGCTCCGACACAGTATCATGATTCGCTGCTTCATGTTGAGCATTAGGAGCCTCTGCGACAATGCCCATTGAAGATCAGCTAGCTTCATTGACTTTCTTTGGGGAACACCTTGTACGGTGTATCCTTGAACAGTGACGACTGCAGAAACATGTCAAGAAAAGGCTGACGTCACAAAGAATATTTCAAGACGACTGATCACCTTTAACTGAGTAGAAAATCTATGAACTATGATTGTGTGATCAAAAGATTGTTTTTCACAAATTTCTTTATTTTAGGAGTATATCTGCCTATTCGAAGGGCAGGGCGTGTGACCGCATTTCGAATAGTACGTCGAGACCCGACGTCTGTGTAACATTGATCTGTGTACTGTTCATTGACGGTGCTATCGCGAATGTTTAACATTCGCGATAGCACCGTCAATGAACAGTACACAGAGTAGTACTGACTGTTCATTCATACTTAGTTAAAATCCTCAACTTCTATTGGTTAATTACGGTCAGGTGACCGTGCATTATCCTAGGATAACCCACGGTAAATTAAGAATGAAATCACCGGCGGATGAATACAATACCGTATTATATACACACTGTGTTTAAAAGATCACCTAGCTTTAGATATGGCTGGCTTGACACACATAGGCCTAGCCCAGGATACCTAGGCCTAGTTCTCACGTACACTTTGTTCCCTAAACTAGTATGGGAAGCCCCAAAGCTTCACAAATACTAGGTCAGCAGACTGCGGACTAACATAGGCCTAGCTGAGCATGATATGATATATCCAACGTTAGGGCTTTGATGTGACACTACTCACTAGGCCTAACGTTAGGCCTAGTCACATCAAGGCCTACGAAAACGCTTCCATTTCTAAGAAACACTTTTGTTCCCAAATCTTACGTGAAACCCTATAGAGGCAAAGGATCCATAAACGGTTATAATTCAGAGTCAAATAACCTACGCCCAAGCCTCAGTAAACGTTACAACTTACACAAAAGTTCCTTGTCGAGCACTGAATCCTCGAACGAAATCGGCGTTACTAACGTTATAGCTGTTAGGGCTGAGATCTCTAACATGTCCAAACTTTTCTCCAAATGTACGTTTGAAATGCTGTGACTGTTTATCTCCCAAAATCAGTAGCTGAACCCTAGGCAAAGTCCATCATTTGAAGTAACTTAAAAGCTCAAGAATACCTGAACAAGTCCGTTAGGGTTTGAACAAATGACGAGCAATTTTAAAAAGACCGCGCTACTTAAAGCATACTGGTGGATATGTCACTACGCGTACTGCAGTATAGCCTATACGTCGTACGTGCATGTGTTTATGTACCATAGAGCAGGATATAGGATATCCTGCTCTATGTTATGTACACAGCATGTGCACCCACAGCGTACACAACGTACCATGATAGGCCTAGTAAATATGCTCTGTGTGCAGTGCAAATGTACATGATACAAATACAGGATTTCGTGGCGTAGGGGTTACCATGGAGTCATAATACCTCTAGTTACGTTACCAACTGTTAATTTTTTGTCCTTTTCGGCTGTTGAAGTCTTTACAGAAGAATACCATTTCTCAAATTTAGTCACAGCGTTGTTATATTTCATGACTTATCAATATTTCATTGAATTCATTTTGTTTAATAGTAGGCTACTTTATTAATTGCGCACGAATAGGCCTATTGTTTTGAAAGGTTGTGAAGAGGTCTCATCTCTCCTCGGGGTTTTGATTTCAATAAAAATGTGGTTATCTGCAAACACAAATTTTCTTTCTTTTTACTCTTTTTTCATCAAATTCTTGTGTATGAATGAACAGGGTTAATCAACGCTGGACCGTGCATTAAATAGAGGATAATGCACTCCGGGGGTTAATGCTATCGCTAGATGCACTCGGGCTGCGCCCTCGTGCATCGCTTGCATTAACCCCCGATCGTGCATTATCCTCTACTTAATGCACGGTCCAGCGTTGATTAACCCTTTATTCATACGTGTGCACAGATTTTCTGTTCAACGCGTCGAACGCTTCCTTTTGACAAAAACAAAAAGGTGCATGAAGAGAAGTTAACACGCGCGCGCAAATGCTCGCTTGCATTTTGGCCAATGATGTGCCTTGAATCCTCCTACACGGTAAGCGTTTGATGCTCTGTATGTTATAAGGCTATTGTGAAGTAGGCCTTTTCATGAGTTGCTGAGGCAACTTTATAACGGCGCAATGGCATGCACGTTAATGCGTGATAGCGCGCAAATTAGCGTCAAAGAGGCTGAAGAGACGTTTAAGGCCCGCTACGGTGCGTTAGCATGTACATCATTTCCCAGCGTTTTCAATTCTAAATACGCGTTTCTACGGTTGTGGAATCGACTTGAGTAAGCTAACCTATATCATGTGACCCTTCATTATGGCGTCAAAACATTATTGTGGAATGACCCTTCCTATAGAGGTTTTTCACTGACGTCACTGCGTTCGCGCGTCTCTCTATTTTGACGGCCAGGCGCCCAATGTATAACAATCGTAACTAAGATCCTGCAGTCTTTTGCGCATGAGCAGTGACGGCCAGTGAGCCAAATTGAAACGCGCTGACGTCACGTGAAAAACCTCTATAGCATATAGTTCAGTGTGTGGACTGAAGCAACTCATTCAGCTCTCTGTGCGGCAACGCGCGTACTAGTTTGGCGTTGCTTTAATTGCCCGGAGGAACTACAAACTTTCAAGTCAGAAGTATATAAACAAAACACATAAGGCACGATTTATCTCTGTTGTGAAAATTACCCATTATCTTTCGAAAAACGAATAAAGTGACATTTAACTTCGCAAGCTAAATACACACTGTACCCATGGAGATAGGTCAATCCACCAGCTTTTTGCCGTCAGACCTAAAAATACGGCTCTGTTTGCCGCCACACTAGCGTGCCAGCGTACGTCTCCCACTTCAATTTCTATAACTAACTTTATAGCATACAGTGGCATGGTGCACACTGCAACGTTAGATTACCGCGCGCGCTGGGTTGCCATATTGGCCGATTACCGGTCAAATCGCGTAAATTTGAACCTCTTTGGCCGGTACGTTTTCAGCCACCGGCCAAAGCGATGTTGGCTGATTTTAAGCTGATTTTGGCCGATTTTGATTTCGGGGGTATGCAGCTAGTAATAAATGTATTCATCGCTTCTTATGCCGTTTGTGATTATTCATCGTACACAGACCAGGGAGCTGTTATCCGAATGGAGAGAGCTCGAGAAGTTTAATTTATGCTAATACTTTAAATAGGTCTTTAAGAATGAAAAGATTACCAACTGTTAGCTGTGAATAAGGCTTACAATGACTTAGGCCCTTTATTTAATGCTTTCAATTTGATGAACTATCTCCTTGCGACATCATTCATCTCTACTAATACTTTAACAAGGGGCTTAAATTAAGCAATGCTTTGATGTGTAGGCTGGTACCGCCAACCCTAAGATAACAGGGTTTTTTAAACTCAAAACGACTGTTTAATAGAACTAGATCAATACAAATACCCCTACCTCATCTAAAGAGACCATATGCAAATGAGCTAAAGAGACAGAAGTCTAATTCTGTGACTACGTTCTGACAAGTTTCCTCAAGTTTCCTGAATAAACAAGATATAAATCTATGTTCACAATTTCAGATAAAATCAAGCCGATGTGGTCTCATTCGCGTCACCGAGCGTCACCACAGAGAAAATATATTTAGTTTTCAGGCGACTGGCAATGCCATGGCAATGGATAAAGTCGCCACAGTTCTACTCATGATGTAGAAGACGACAAACCTCTTTGTGTTTACTTCGTAAGCCAGCTTAGTTCTTATAGAAATCTATAGAGCAAGATAATTGAATGACTTAATAGGTGACCTTGAATACGCAAACCTCACTTCAAAGGGAGCTGTCTTGAGCTCTCTCCTGTCGGATAACAGCTCCCTGCACAGAGCCACAGACCACACACAATTTCCGGCCCGAATAGGTCCCTATTTTAAGCACACGCGGGGAAAAGTAACACCTGTCCATAGAAATAAAAGTAAGGTTCTATGCACCTGTCAGAACTCTGGACCAATCAGACGCGAGCATCGGCTTCTAAGCAGCTGGTCTCTGCTTGCAGCAGAGTGTTAGAGACTTTTTTCAGGCATAATTCGAGGTTGCGTAATATTGCATCATACGTGTGTACAGGTGTGTGTCGGTGTGCTCGGTAAATTTCATTTGGCATATTTTTTACCGTTTTGGCTGATTTTCGGCACATAGGCTATTCGGCCGGTGAATGATGAAACAATCTGGCAACCCTGTGCGCGCGGCGTACATGTAACGTTATGGTATATACTGCAGCGCATCAGCTAAGTATAGTCATGGGGAAAGAAAAAAACATAGCCTAACCTAGGGCTAAGAGCTTACCTTAGGAGTAATCTTTGCATTCAAGTTTACAAACAGTGGGGATTATTTGGTGAAGACGTCATCCGTATTTCAAAGTTATAACTTTGGGAATCACTCCAAGCCGATTGAAATGTAATCAACAAGTTCGTCGATCAACGTTGCTCCGTTTGAGCTGCGAGGTAAGCCTAGCCTAGATTAGGCTGCCCAACGTTAACCTAACCTAACGACGTAACGTAACCTAGATAGGCATAAGCCTAACTTTCAGGCCTAGGCCATAGAGTAGGATATAGGTTCCTATATCCTACACTATGGCCTAAGCCCTAAGTTAAACTAACGCTAACGTTAACGTTAAAACATAGACCTAGAGCATGGATCCTGCTCTGTGACTAGGAATAGGCCTAACCTATAGCCTATGAGTTTGACCCGTTCAGCCATGTATGCAGGGATCTAACTAACTGTAACGTTAGCCATTGAGTTTAACATGAATTTCGGGGCTTCGAAAATTTGTTTTGGAAAGTTTAACTAGGCCCTAGGGCCTAGGCCTAGGGCCTAGGCTAGGCCAAATGTTAGGCCTAACGTTAGGCTAGGGTATGCACATTTTCACCGTCAAATTATTAACGTTACTAGAGGCTAAGTTAGGCCAGGGATTGAGAGAAACGTTTAACGTTAATATGTCTAACGTTACGCTAGTCCTAGTCACTCGTAACGTTAGCCTAGGCCGCTATTCCTTGAAGTTAAAGTTGAACAGGACCGTGTAGGCTACTACGTTAACGGTAGAACGGGAACGTTAGGCCTAACTTTAGGCTAGGCCTAGGTTACTAGGCCTACTCAGTAAAGGCACAGGTTGCCGATATAGCTCCCTGTACACGCTACACTGTGTATAATGAGCTGTAGGCGAACCAACAAAGGCCTAGCCTAGACCTAGGCCTACACAGTCCTGTACTGAGGACTAGGCCAAGGCCTCGACAAAAGGCCTAGGGGGGGGGGGGGCTAGACCTAGGCCTACCACTACCAGCCTATCCAGATCTGATTTAGAGTACGCTACACCTGCTTGGGACCCATAGGGCCTTCACCGAAAAGCACTGTGGCCAGTTGGAAAGGGTGCAACGAAATGCAAGGTTCGTTATACACAACTATTGTAAAACGGAAGGAACAGTTGCCAAGCACCTCCATGATGACTGGACGGCCTTGCAAAATAAATAATTTACATCTAGATTAACCCTACTTTACAAAAAAAGTCAAAACCTTATTGACATAGTACCTTGGGAACATTTCCTAGAGCCAGTGAAGCGGCAAGGCCTTCGGAGAAGGAGCACGCAAAAGTTCTATCAACCGTGTCGTAATAATGTTTACAAGTACTCCTTTTTCCCAACAACTATAAAAGAGAGGGACAATTTGCCTGAAGGGACTGTAAATGCCACCAATATAAACACTTTCACATCAACTTACGTTTTGATTAGCAACCCGTCCCCCGCACACCCCTGGGTTATATGCTCTTTTAAGAGCCCTATCAGGAACCGAGGCCTATAGCCTGGCAGTTAAGCCCATACAGGCATGTATGCAGGGAGCTTTGTAGCTTCAGCTTTTTGTTTTGGGAAGTTCAACTCCTTAGGCCTATGCATATTTTCACCGTCATATTATTAACTTACTAATTAAAACGTTTTACGTTATGTCTAACTTAGACCTAAGCCGACCTATGTTAGGCTAGGTCTAACCTCGTTATTTTATCATTATAATATTAAAGTTATTAACTGTTAGCCATTAGTCTTCTTAGCCTACTGGCTTAATTTAGGACCTCGGTCGACTCTAGGTGCAGGCTTGTCCTAATGTTGCTGTAGCCTGTAGGGGTCAAATCCAAAAGTGATCAACCTCGATGTTTAAAAATGAACTTAATTGATCAGTGGAAACTTTAACATAAATGTGTAGGGCACATATTGAAGTTCCTTTTTTCATAATTGAAAACTCCACGATTTCCTGTATTTCATGTGAAATTTGGGGAAAAAGTGAGAAAATTTCTATTTTAGTGCGACGGGATGGAAATAGCTTCATTCAGTAGCATCACTGAATGGCATTGATGTCACAAAGTTTCTTCTCACCAGGTAATATTGAATGTTAGCAGGTTAATGAAATTGCATGAAAGAGTTTCTCGATCCAAAGTATATACCATCAATCGCGACTTTTGTGGTACAGAATTCCGTCCCGTAGCATCTTGGGACCAATTTTTTCATTCATCTGCATAAAGGGTTGCAGGATGAGAAATAATTGTTATGATCTATCAATTAAAAATGAGTTGCACCACATAAAGTCATTTGCCTCTGTTTAACTCAGCTCATTCAGTTTCAACAAGGGATAGAAAATTCCATGACGGGACGGAATTCATTTCGCGACGGGACGGAACTCTCTTGTGATGGGACAGAAAATGCAGTGAGAGGATGTATCATTTTTCATACGTCATTTCATTATAACATACCAATTATGTTTGCTCTCTATCAACAGTGATGACATTATGGATGTTATGTTGGATCATTTACCCTCAAATTTCCTCTTGCCCCCCTGAGGCAAATTGAGGCATTTTAAACTATTCTGGGCTTACATGATATAGGGCCTACTGTAGGCCTAATTCTTGGACAAATTCCCAAATACTGTATGAGGTAAGAACCACTTCACATACAGGTACCATTCCTCTTCATGTGGCATTATTTTGGCAATGTAGACGCTATTCTGCCCTCTGAAAATTTCTGGTGGGCCACAGGGCCCCATCCCCACCCCAGCCTCCATCACAATAGCCACGGTTTACCATTGTTATCAGTGAAAGAACATTGTATCTCTGGGCCATGGGATACAATGGGTTGGATACATGCTGGTTGTAGTCATAACTCATTGCATATTAAAACATAGGTAGCTACCTACCCTTGATAGCCCACAAACCAATGAACATTGACCATTTTCCATTGAAATGTGTGGGCATAGTCGACTACAGTGTTCATACAGTAGTTTTCATAGTGTTAATGTAGTTACAGTATTATTGATCTGATTCTGGCCTAAATATTATAGATTTGACCAGTAAGCTTCAACCTATACTATAACTTGGAGTTAGTTGATCAACTTGCTAAAGAATAACATCATTCAAGTTCAAAATCAAATGTTCCAACCAGTCCAGCAAGTGTGGACGAAATGCCGTCCCGTCGCATGCAATTTTTGTTTTCATTCCAATTTAATCCATGAGGACATATTCATTTTTTAAATGTTATAATTGTATTTGTGAGAAGAGCTGTTATACTCATTAATGTTATTGAGAATTCATTTTTCTTCTAGTAAATCTGAAGGAATTGAATAAAATGTTCAGAACCTGCAAAAGTTTTGTTTCCTTCACTTCCGTCCCTTCGCAGGTGAATTTTTGGTTACCATGGCAATGGTGAGAGGAGGGGATAATTTGTTCTCTAATTTTATGAAAGTTCATTTGTCATTGGTCCATGTTATGAAACAATAGCAGCCATGACTGCTATCAATAAGGAATCCCACAAGGGAATGCACATCACTTTCCGTCCCGTCGCATATACGGGACTTTTGGATTTCACCCGTAGGTAGGCGCGAATCCTGAGGGGGGATTTTCCAGCTTTAGCAACCCCCATTTCTTCGGCACCACTTTTTTAAGACGGTTCCAAAGCTGTACTACTATTTATAAAATTTATGAAGGCTCTAGACCTATACTAATTTTGATTGCTATAGGCTAGATGCCAGGAAATATCATTTAATGGTGTCTACTTTAATTTTTTTCAGTAGAGCGTCAACCCGTCTTCGTACATTTGACGCCGGTAGCTTCGAACTTAGCCCTCACGAAATAACCCCGCCCCCCGAAATAAAATGAAAGCACTTTTGTTATTTAAAGTCAAAACCCTACAATCTAGAAGCTAGTTCAGAGTGCGTTGCTCCTGGACCCTACAGGGGCATTACCTATGGGCTCCACCGTAGGGCCCCCTGGACCCCTTCCATTCTGCCAAAGTAACATTTTCTTCTTTAACACTTACTACTTATTTTGGAAGCCCAAATTTCTACAACATAAATGTAAATATAAAAAAAATTAGATGCAACTTACTAAAGCCTCAAAAATGCTATTTTCTGCAATGTAGAGGCATTTTAGGAAAGATGTCTCTTAATTCAATACGTCCAAGTGATTGCGACGCTCTGCTTATAGTGTCAAACATGAACCTAACCCCCTCCCCTCCTTACAGACACACACACAAGCTTTGAACTCCCTTACCTCAGTGATGGCTGGCTAGTGGCTCTTGGCCCTCACGGAGGTACCTTGGAAAACTAGTGTGCCATGTGGGATCCATGTCGCTATTGAATAGATTTAACTTAAAAAATTGAGTGAATGACTAAGAAACTAAAATGGAGTCAGTTGCACGTCTGAAAGTTAGAAGTATCGCTAGATACGGAGCTGTCGTCGTTTAATGCACACACACGCTAGTAGGCCTAACAACTTTTAAACGTGCAGTTGACTCTTTTTTAGTGCCAAAATATGGACACATGTCATAATATATGCAATTAATGAGACCGTATACTCAGCCTGAGCATCACTGCCGATGGTTGCGATTTACAATCAAAAGTAAGAACCACCCGCATCTGAAATGAAGCGTTTATGTAATAACCGATGAAAAGTCATACTGTAGTCTCTGATGCATAGCTCGTTTAATATGTTAATACGTTTGCCATTTGATGAAACTTGAACGGTCCTTGATTAATCAAATAGCAAATTATACCTTTCAGGTAACTTTCCTTGTTCGTCTAACCGCATCCACACAAGACCATCTAAAAATTTAATAAGACACAGTTGTGGGATGCAAAAAAGACCCTCAGGTACGTTTCGTTATTTGTTTCTTCATGCTAAATTCGTTCTTAACACCGATTATTATTGAAGGGATTGCATACTGTGGGAAGAAGAATAAGCCATTAGTACTTTCAATGCGTGACGCATTTTCTTGAGATTTATGTCAGTCCGATATTGCAGGAAGCAAAGAAGGTAATTTTTTTTTTTTTTTTTTTTTTATAGCACGAATATATCTCACAAATCATGTCAAAGAAGTACCGGTATCAGTTTGTGAAGGTACGATCTGTGCGGATTGTATACGCAAGATGGCAATATTTCGCAGTGGATTTTACCTAACACTCTTCGGGATTTCCTTAATTCTGTTGATTATAGGACTTTGTGGAAACGTTGTGGTTTTAGTCGTTGGTTCAACAGCTCGTGCACGGAGAAGGAAATCTTACTTTTCGTTCTTGTTACTTAATTTATGCGTTTCGGATTTGCTTTCTCTGTTGAGTATCATCTTGCTTGCATGGAGTGTTATTTTTAGCAAGTCCTGGAAGCATGATGCAATGATGTGTCGTTGGTACTTGTTTGTGATGTATTCAGCAATGCTCAGTAGTGTTTACTTCTTGGTCGCACTTTCTTTTGAAAGGGTCTCATCTCACAGGATGAGTTTCCTAAGACATCCTAGTAGTGATCAAAGGAGAAGATGTGCCGTCGCGTTCATTATCTGGGGATGTTCGTGTATTTCCTCTATACCTTTACTGTTGCTTTCGGACGTAAAGCCTCTCTCTTTCAGTGAGGGAAACCATTCCCTTTGTTACGATCAATGGCCGGATGGTATATGGCGGACGGCATATTACATTCATTTATCTGTGTTAACTTTTCTATTACCTCTGTCAATTATCGCCTTCAACTACATGAGAGCATTGACAATTATCAGAAAAGCCATAGTCTTATCAGAGAAAATGATGACAAGAAATCCTTTGCATAATCAAACTCGCAGATTGACTACCATTATGGCAGTTTTAGTGTCAGCGTTCGTGATATGTTGGTTACCTTTGCACGTTGTTAATCTTACTGTCGTGTTCAAGGGGCACGGGAACAGTAACGCAAGAAACTTTTTAGTCGCTTACATGTTCACAGCAATCTTTGCTTGTTCTAACTCGTGTGTTAACCCAATAGTCTATGTTTTATTGTCGTCAAAATTTAGGCACGATGTCCGCACGTGCTTCATGTCAATGTTCCAATCGATTTCTCGGCACTGTGCTCAAGTTAGGCTACGATGTCGTCCATATTAGACAACGTCACAAAGAAATTGTTGCTAAGAAAAGGCCGAGATTATTGAAAGACTAGAGCACAAACCAAAGTCATTGCAACCAAAAGTGAGGAGGGGGCTACGACAGGCAAGGCATCCCTCCCTGGAGTCATCCTAATTAGTGCGCAATAGGGGTCACCAGGGGATGGCGTTGGGTACGTAGTGGAGCAGGGGGATATGCTTGGGATCAATCTTTTCAAGAGACGCAACCTCCTTAGTGAGCATAGGCGTAACCAAAAGAACTTGGACAAGTGCAAGCGAGCTCATTTTCTTTTAAATATAACTTTATTACAATTCAATCGTTGTTTTGCTACTGCTTTTTAATTTGTGAGTGAACTTGACCCTACTTAACATTTTCTGGCGACGCGTATAACTATTGCGGTTACTCAGGATTTGTATTTCAATGCATCTAGTGGTTAACAGTGCAACCTGTCAATTTGTGTAAATGTTGCCTTATGGATAGTGTACAGTATGTAATGGTATACTGGATGAGGGGGGGGGGGGACTTCTTGACCAGGAAAACGTTAACCTAATGCACATTGGCTGCACGGTGTTTCAGTGAGGGGTTAAAGTAAACGGAGAGGCTGGAATCATAATTGTACAGCATGCACCTTGATATTAACAAATACTAGGTGACCATCGTTGGATAAAATGGCAATCCCATTACTTGTGTGACTACCCAATACACATAGCATGTACAGTTTAAACTGATCTGTGCTACAGAAACTGTAACACGTGTTACGAGAACTGTTAATGGTGTGACATGAATGGAAATGTAGGCTTGAAACGTTAAACTTTTCCAAACGTCTATAATTATGTTACTTGCCAGTTTCGTATAAAGAGATTTGGGGCTGAAGAATATCACTTTGCCACCACTGACTGTATTAAATCACATGTGCAATGTAAGGAAAGAAAACATAAACTTTTTTATACTTTCAGAGCAAGATAGTATGAAAAGCAGTCATATTGGGTACCCATCGTAGGTTATATGAGCCCTTCATAGGCCCCATGCCCCGCCTAGTAAAGTTCAGTTCTGGAAGCATCAGAGATCCATAAGGATCAAGAGCGGCGATTTGTTCTCAATATTGGGGGAGGGGATATGACCAGAATTTCCAATAATTTACTGTGTGAAAAATCAAAGTCAGTGGGCGATTTCTCAAATATTGGGGGGGGGGGGGGTACATATCCCCACCCCCACCCCCGATCGCCGCCCATGATAAGGATATCATCATTTACATTAATATTAGCATGCTACGTCGCCGGACACCATGTAACATTGTAGCTATGGTTGTATGTATATTGTGAAAATTAAAATATTTGGACGATGGGAACGTTGGTTGGGGGGAGGGAGCAGGGAAACATGGCCGCATTTATGAATATGCTCAAAATTGACATCGCCACCCCCAAATTTTTCGTCTATTGAAACTTTTACAGTAATCAAGCACATATAAAAGACTGAAGTATTGGTGTGTCAGCAGGCCAGTTGGGCTCAGTTTTCCTATCCTAATATAGTTCCGCCACCAGTGGACTACATTCATATGTCTTCACATGTCGGTTACATGTATAGCTATGCTATATCACGTATTATAGTCAAGCTGATATCCCAAGTTTATCCTTTCAATTTACGATGTGGAGCTAGTGAACTGTTTATGTTAGGCATGACTTTTGATTATCTCCACTAGTATTTTATGTATATTGGTTCGTGCTTTAGCCAAGTGTATATCCCTATTTCATTTTATGTATATTGGTTCGTGCTTTAGCCAAGTGTATATCCCTATCTCATCTTCAAAGTTTACAATATGAAGCAAATAAATGAATTATATGAGACACCGTGGAAACTGTTACATCATGGAAAATGTTGGCATTGTCAATGTAGGTGTTAACATATGAACGTTACTAGATTTCTGAGAAAACTACCTTGAAAAGGTTACAAGATTTGTTATCCAGTTGCATATTTTATCGAGGATAAAGTACAATGATTTATTCTGGTGACGCACAGAAGCTATCAAATGATACACAAGAGATAGCAATTGATGTTGATATTTCAATAGCCATCGGTGTAACCTGTAAGAGACGGATGCAAATGGCTATAGAAATTGATATTAGAAGGCAACTTTTAGCTGGTAATACTCAGTGTTCAAAGGTCTGTGAAGTATTACAGAAACAGGTTTAATCAAACACTTAACAAAATTGATGGTAGACCAGGATCATAAGAGGTTATCGAGAATTAATGACATACTTTAGGCTTTACTAGTTACGAGTTGTTCTTATAGTATATTTAGTTTAAAGAGTTCAAGGGACAATGCATTCGCCCCAATTTTACCCCGTAATCCTTAGGCATGTATGGCTCTTATAATCATGTGACATTTTTTGTTTCTGGGGAGCTGAATTCACGTAGAAAAACTTTTGATTGTTCTTTGAAATTAGTTGTCTATGTTATGAAACATAAAAATCATAAGTATAAAATTAAGCAGATGTCTTTCTAATTGATTGGGCGACTTCATATTCCTTTTAAATGGAGATAATTAAGACGTAGTAAGCATTGTTTTCAAGAGTAGGAAGGATACACACAGAAGCAGACTCCAAAAATGAGAGCAGTAAGATTTCGTTGTGGTTCATATACTTTAAACTGTTAAAGTTAAATGGTAACACTAGGCTAAGTGATGATTACTAAATTTCAGTAATTACTGCGACAAACTTGTGACGGGTGGTCATCGTACTCGCCATTTTCATTGTTAAATCGTCACAAGTGAACATGATTCACTCTGACCGAAATGAGTTATTGCAAACTGATCAGGATAGATCTACTCTCTAAGAAAGACACAAGCAAGATGGAACTTGGGCTTACCCTTCTACCGCTGATCAGTTCTCGAAATGACTCGCTGTTCGTTTGACGGATTGACAAAATGTCCCTGTCGCAACTGAAATTTTTCAAGCTTTTGAAAAATTGCCCTTCTGCATGTGAAATGTCACTTTTAGGAAGCGTCGCTCTACTGTTTTAAAAACAGTGGGAATGGCCTTATTTTATAGGTCTAATATGCTTGGTTAAGTACGGACACGTAGAAACATGTTCTAGTAATCATCATGACGAATTGATCTCCTTGACATTGGTGATCTCTTTTACTTTCCATTTTCATTTCAACAAATGTCTAAGGCTGAAAGGCAATGACCCTAATAATGTGACACAATACAGCAACATTGCGTACAGACAATAATAACTGACACACAAACTACTTTTACAAAAATGCATCTAGAGTTCTGATTCAGATAAAATGTGTCTTTAGGCGATGAGGTTTGTAACATGAATACCGTGCCTCTGCAGAACAGGAGACATAGCATTTTTTATTTGCATCAAGTATCTTCCTAATCTTCATAAATAAAGATGTTTCACCGAGATTACTGTTCAAGTGCCCCTCTGATTGTTTGACATTTTGCCCTTCAAACGTCCACTGCATTATTATAGTATCTAATGCCAGCTTTACGCTCGTACTCGAAATATTATTACCGCATATGTGCTGTGCCCTACGTCTCATGAAACAACTCTCCAAACCATTGAGCATTTTTGTTTTCACAAAGCACACCATCTTTCATGGATTGCAAAGAAGAATCGTAACCGTTGATTAACAAAACCTTCATTCTTTGGCCAGATTATCCTGTTGCGCATACAAATGAAATTCGTGATTGAACAGGTTCAAAAGTCGCGTTGACTGCATTGATGAACTATCACTAGAATGTAGGCATCAAGAACACGCTCCCCTGGCTGGACATTATTCCACGCCACGTTATTTTAAAAAAGGGGAGACTAACGTACTCAATAGATACTGTAACATACAGTTAAGACTCCACGTTTCATTCCTTTTTCTTTCCTTTTTTCTGTTCTTTTCTTGTTTTCTCTTTACTGCTTTTTGCTTCCTTTCCTTTCCGTTTCCCTTTCTCGTTTCTTCAGTTTTCTTTTCCGTTTTCCATTTTCTTTCTCTTTTCTCTTTTTCTTTTTTGCTTCCTCTTTCTTTTTCCCTAATCTTTTCCTTTCCGCTTCCCTTTCCTTTTCCCATTCCCTTTCCGTTTCCCTTTTCATTTTTCTTTTCTTTATTTTTTTTTCTTTTTTTTTCTCCCCTTTTCTTTTCCTTTCTTCTTTCCTTTCCTTTCTTTTTCTCTTCTTTTCACATTAGTTTTGAATTATTTCCCATTGTCTTTCTATTTTGCAATAAACCCCTATAATTACTGTAGTTGGTTGCAAATGCTCTGATAAATATATTCTTTCCGAAGGAAATATAAAGAGGCTTGTATTGCTTCTTCGCGTTTTTGAATTTTACAGCAAAGAATGACTGGCTTCAGGCTAAGAGACCTCTTACGTGTCGCTGCAAAGGATGAAATGGTAGTAGCTTCGACACTCTACGACATTACTGGAATAGAATGTTTCACAAATTACAGGGAATGAACCTATACAAGGTTCTGTCTTTATTTCTAGTGCAACACATCCTAGTTAATGCACTACCACACAACTGATCTCCATTGTATCAGGGTCTACAGGTCCATGGACCACGCTGAAAAAGAAAGCCATGCAATGAAGGTTAACTTTTATGAAAAACATAATCGAGGTTATTTCTCATTTCAGAGACAAACATACAGACTGCACCAAACTTAACCAACTTCTCAGCTCTCAGACTAACATTAAGTCTGTCATGGCACGGCTGAGAGAGCGGATGCTTTTCCTAGTGGCTAGCCCCGAAGGGCCAAAACAGCAACAACTTTTCAAAAGAACCCACACAATACACAATGATAATAGCCAGCACTGACTTGGAGAATTGAGAGCTGAAAGTAACAACGCCAGTTTACATGTCATATTCCATTAAGAAATTAAATATGAAAACATTTGGCATTATAGAACAGTGGACCTCTGGACCCTTGACGGAGCTCGTATAATTATACCCCAAAACCTATTCATTAGAGTAAATAGTTTAGTACCGCTTTGTCACTGCCAGAATGCATTATTACCCTTATTAGGCATTACTTATGCATAATTATTGGCCTGTGAAGTGCCAAGGGGGAAATTAAATTATTAATTTGTTATAACAAATTATCAACAAAGTCTATACTTCGCCATGTCTAATGTGCGAACTACCATAAGTTTGCGTCCAACTGTAGGCATTTCTGATATAACATAGGCTTCGTACCCTTTCGCCATTATTAAGCCATTCAGTCTCACCAATAAAATTTAAAATCCAATGCAGTTGCTGGAATCTATGCCACTGTTAATTAATAGATGTTTCTGAAGCCATGAGGAGAGGGACAAGAAGTAATAGGCAGCCCGACCCCTTCCCTCTGACAGAGGACGCTCATATCACTGTTACAAGAAAATTGTACAAAATCATGCATGATTCTAAGTTGATCCAAACAAATTTACCCTGGACTCCTGGGTTTGAGGTCTAACTCTTACTCTGTACGGTACCAGCTAATTTGGCCATAAAGTTTGTCGTTTTTACAGTGGGCCAGTGAAAAATTGGTAGGGATAGTAGAATTAGAAAGTTACTGGCCCTGCTGGCCAGTGAATATTTTACCCTTAAGTCGAGCCCTGTTATAAACATGAACAATGTAGTGATAACGCTACATACGACGATTAATTAGGAAACATTTAACTTATAAAGAAGGTCAAAGGTATTCAAAATCATGATTAAAAGTAATGAAAAAGTTTTCAAAGAAAAAGTTGTTTACATTTTTAAGACGTATTTGTCGTTAGACTCCGTAATCGATTCTTGTTCCACTTTTCGTGTGCATGTACAAAGACCTAAACATTTATTACTATTCAATTATTTTACCAACACTCAAAATGGCTCTAAAAATTGTTAGATTTCATCGACTTTTTCATTTCATTGACGGACTTTCTTGGCAAAGTCGTAAGCAACAATCAACTGGGTAAATTTGTACTCTCAACGGAAGTGTGGCAAAATTTTCGTAGGAATACATACTGTAATCGAGTTAACCTGTTAACAGTTACAAAGATTCTTTATATGTTGATTCACGTACGTGAGCACGCCGAGTGCTGTCTTATTACTATCAATCGGTATAGAAGTTGATGCTATGTTTTTTCGAAGCGTTTGGAAAAGGCCACGTCTTCGATTACTTGGAAGTTATGAATGTATGTTTTCCTGCAGTGCATGGGAGGCGGTCCATATCCGAAAGCGTGTGTGTGTGTTTTGGGGGAGGGGATGCCTGGCCCAATGGCATTAGCTAACGATGTCGAAAGCAGTGGCGTAGCCAGGGGGACAGGGGCGAATTACCCCCTCTGGAAAATCGGGGGGATTTTGAAAGTGAACGTGAAATTTGCGCACGATCTGGTAAAAGTTTAAATTTCTCAACCAGTACACTTTACCTATTTAAAATTATATGCCACACTGGCACAACCAGTCCTCATTAAGGTTTTCAGAGATGGAATGATGACACTGTGCTTATAGTTGTACTAGTTATGTTTTACTATCTGTTTTATACAGCATGGGAACTATGGACCTATGACAAGGGACTCTGCCGTTTTACTGTATACTTCCAATGTTTCTTGATAATTAAAGCAGCAGCACTGTGGTATATGCAGTTTGTTAGAATGGGTCAGTGGTCAAGTGCTATACTCTGATACTAGGGCAGGTCCGATCCTCGTAAAATTTGGACTGATTGTGGTGAATGTGATGAACTGATAAAGGGAAAGGTGTACCAGGGTTCACTTAATTACTGTACTTCACCCATTGTGATTCTGAACTACCAGTAAGACTCAAGAAAAATTCACCAAGACAAGCAAGATAAAACAAAGCCTCCTAAAATAGGAATTCTTGGTGATGTTTTCAATTTACATTTAGCACCAAATGTGGCACCATTTTGCATCTAGCCCACCTTACATGACCAAAAATTTTCCAAAGGGGAGGGGGACACCCACCCCTCCCCTTAAACACCGCCCCCAGGACGGCGATCAGTCACATCATTCAGGTCAGAGGGAAGCCCCGGACAAAATTTGGACCTGCGGAGAACATAGATTATTAGGAAGCAGATCACTAATTGGGGGAAATCTTGGTGCTCTTGCCCCTCCTGACAAAAAAAAAAAAAAAACTGGGTACGCCACTGGTCGAAAGTATCAGCAACGGGTGCGCTCGAAGCGTTCAGAAAAGGTGCACGTTTAAAGACATTTCAGTAATTCAGAGTGTGATACATTGCATTCGAGATTTTTATCATACACACGATTAGCAAGTATCAGGTTTAATGGGGGACATGTGAGGAAAAATTGGGAGATGCATCCCAACTAGCGCCACCACTGATTATTGGTCTATGTCAAGGACAAAGAATGAATAAAGCGCAATTTCTTTGCGTGTGACCTATGTTTGAGTTACAAGCGACACATTTTGCATAATAAGTAACGCTGCCATTTATGAGAAAGGAAGAAAGTGACAGACTAAACCGCAAAATACCATGTCCGATCTTTTTGTATACTTTCTGCATGGAAGTACTACCTTCGAGGCAGTATTTCCATGCTTTCTGTCAACTGATTAATGCAACAAAATGACCATCTGAGCTCGTAGGGCACGAAAAATTATGGCTGTTATGTGCTGTCTTTACTAAAGATATCTTACGCTATAATAGACATATACCTTTAAAATAAGCAAGTGGTGGATAATTCGGAAAACATTAAAATTAATCAGATGTTTGCTGTTGCGTCATTCCTTTTGTTTTTATGAGCTATGATTAAATGCGGTGATACAATAGGATTCTTTCAATCTAACGAATGTCAAGGGGGGGGGGATGACCCGACGGAAAGTTTCAATAGGACAACAGTTGAGGACAGATAGTTGAAACTTTTGTTGTAATGGGAGCGTTTTATTTATTGTTTGGTGAAGCGGGGTTGATTGGGTCCAGTTGCCTATCTGAAAGGGAAAGGAGCGAGACAGGGAGGAAGAAAAGAGGAAAGGAAAGAAAGAGAGGAATTTTGGAAAACAGAGAGAGAGAGAGAGAGAGAGAGAGGTAAAAACAACAGTAAAAGAAAAGAGAAAGGGATGAGAAAAGTTGTTATTACTGACGAAGGAAGAGAGAGGGGGGAATGTACTTGGTAATGGAGGGAAGCACGGATGGGACAAGTAAAGACGTGAGGGCATGGGTGGGAAGAACGGAAGGCCTGAAAGCATTGGGTGGTAGGAAGGTGAGCAAGCTTGAGAGAGAGAGAGTGACGACCAGGAAAGGCGAGCCAGAGAAGAGCGTTAGGTACATAAGAGTATTAGCCTACTTTCAATGGGACTTCTGCAGCCCCCACCTAGGTTAGGCAGGTTAGGCAGATTAGGGGAGGGAGACTGGAGGGAAAGAATGAGCGACATCGTGAATAAGGGCGTGACGAAAGAAAAACAGGGGTTGAGAGGGGGAAAAGAAAGTTTAAAATTACTATTACTTAATTTTAACCACAGTCCTGGTATAGAGTACCTTTAATTGTCCACAGAATGCTGAATAGAGCCATTGAAATAGCCACGGGAGGGATTTGGAGGTCAGAACCTCACAAGAGTGGGTCGAGTAAATAAAAAATAAAGGAAAATAAAGGTAAGAAAAACCAAAGAAATAAATAGAAGGAACTTTTAATTCAATGCTTAACGTTTGCGATGTGAAATGAATGACACATTACTAACTTATGTTAAAAATTGTTGCTTTTCGTTTTCACAACTTCGTAGATCATACATCAAAATCAAGTTTGAACTATTAATTCGGGACGATCATTGTAATTTTGCCCCGACGATGTGGCTAAATTCGCGATTGACTGCGCCAAGGTTGACACCTTTTCCCCGCAAGCCCTGTGAGAATACGTGATACTTTCACACCAGTTAGGTGATCACCTCCCTGTTCCTGATATTTTTAGCACATGTACAGATCTCATTCCACGCAGTATTTCATTTCGTCCTTACAATAATTAATAAGTAAACATTAATATCTACAAAATTAAATTTCTCTCTGAAATATGAATTATAAAGGTATGATCTAGGTTTCACAAAACAAAGCAAAATCGTTTCCGAGATATCATGATAGCACTATATCCTCTAGAGGACTTGGAGTAAATTTGTTACGTCACAGCAATAAAGTTTCAACCATAGACCCTTTTCCAAATAGCAATTAGAAAGGATTATGGGATAGAGTTTTGGTGCGCATCGCTTTTTGCCAAAGTCAAACTTCATTGACAAGAACTACGCGTTCCCATCATGGGCGTCCGCAGAAAAAAATTCAAGGGGGGGCGAAATTTTTTAGGGGCCAACTTTTTTCATGGGAAATATTTTACTCCCACAAAAGAGTTTAGATGCTACTTTTTTCACACAGTGTTGACACAGGCGTAGCCAGGAATTTGTCAAGGGGGGGGGGGCGAAGCCTATAGACAGACTCTCAGCACCATGGGTTGGCGCTGAGCGCAAGAAAATTTTGGCCCAAAATGCTTCCCAGATCGCTGGAAATGGCACTTTCAAGGCCTGTTTACCGCATATAAAAAGGGAAAACACTAGCAATATCGTAAATATAAAATTTAAAAATACCAAAAGTATGCTCGGGTGGGGGGGGGAGGGGCTGCTGGGGCCTGAGTGTTGATATTTTTATTGAATTCCTGTTTTGAGAGTAGAAATTCACACTGAGTGAACTGTTAAGAAATGATGATGTTATATTTTCTTCGTTTTTTTTTTCTTTATTTTTTTCTTCGTTTTCAAGTTTTTGATTTTCCGGGGGCTTGCCCCCCCCCCTCCGGACGCCCATGGTTCCCATCCTCTATCCCAAAATCCATTGTAATTGCTATTTGAATAAAACGTTTATTGACTAGACGTATATTGAAGTTTTAACTGTGTGTTCATAATTAACATAGCTAACAAAACCACATCGCGGCGAAATTGATAGTATATTTTCTCAATGTTTGTTAATGACTGATACGAAGGAAAAAAACACTTGACGAAAGTTTGAATATATCGATCGACATGTCGAAGACTTTTTCAACTTCTATTCGGGGTAGGGGAAAAACTTTAAAGATGTTTAAATCTCTCGTCTTGTCGACGATTTATCCCACCCTTGTCACACCCTGACAGCTCTCACGAAAGGTTTCAGACGTAAACTAATACCATTTTGTGGACAAACCAGTTGGAAAATGAAGCTCACTTGATGGATTTTGTTTTGAAAATGTCAGAATTGTACCCACACCCTCCGGGTCAAAGACCTGTTGGCACAGGTCTCCATAATGATAAAAAGTGGCATCAACTAAACGTGATCGTTTGTAAAAGAAACTATGGTGGATACTTTTTACTTCCAAAATGACTAATTTATGAAATAGTCCTTTGTCATTAATTGTAAATAGCTACTACAGCCTAACCAATTTCTTTAGCGGCTCACATCACCTTAGTGCATTTCATTTCTCCTTCTGCATATCTCACTAAACAAACTTGACAGCTTCTTTCTCGTACAGTTAATTTATACACAGAATTTAAAACCATTTCAAGTAAAGTCCAGTCCAGCCTTAACTTTAGGTTTAAAAGTCCTACAAAAATAAAACGATTCCTGGTGCTCTAAGAACCGCCAAAAGTATTTGTTCCTTGCTTTTGGAAATGTTGGCAGGATTCGATTCTTTCATAACTAGAAATAACACTTGACCGCGTAGTCCCTTCATTCAATTCACAGTACCTTTCATCGACGTAGTAGTTGAATGAAAAACATTCCGTGTGTCTCCTGGAACAAATGAACGCACATTGCGAAACGGACAACACGGACCTCATGGTAACAAATGAGTGATTTGTCAAACAAAGTCCCAAAGCCTGTCTCACAAACTGTTTTGATTCTACGTGAAGTTGGTTTTGCTGTGGATTGTCTGAGAAACAAATGAGTAGCAAATATTAAGTTCTAGACAACGTCGTATGATTAAATTTGCTGAGTCTAAAAAATTTCCACAGACGCTTTTCCAAAATTAGGCTGCAAAGGATTGTGGAATACAGTTTTGGTGTGCGTCGTTCTTGTCAATGGCATTTTACTGTGGCAAAATCAGGCCCGTAGCCAGGAATTCTGATATAGGAGGGCACCGACACCTCATAGAGGGGCACCGAAGAAGATTATGTTTGTTGTCAGTAGTGCCACCACATGATTACAGTTTGCGGGAACTACAAGGGATTATATCTCAAGCTTACCACACATAGCTTAAATGTATCGGTTTTACGTGTGCACATACGCGCGAAGCGCGCGAAAATTTCACTCTTCTGACGAAAATTTTCCCTCCGCTTGCAATACAGAGACGTAGAAATTCTCCACAAGTGAAGAGAACAAGACAATAATCACGATATATCTTCAGCTCAGCAAGCGCAGGTGAAGCCGGTTGAGTACTTTGCGAACGGCGAGGCGGGACCAGGGGCTGCCATCGCAGACTTGGTGTGATCCAGTATGATTTTGTTAGGACCCAGAGGGGAATTCCCCGAATATGTGGCGAATTAACAATATGGGAACACCAGCATGGACCTTTGAGCAGGACTTTGAATGACAGTGAGAGCTCACCAATGTCTTCACAGTTCACAATTCAGATGGTCATTATGGTATTTCTACTTTGAACGAAATTTTGCACGAAAAAAAATCAGAAAAAGTAAATTTTGGAATAAATTTTTGGTACGAGTAAATTTAGCTTCAAACAGTATGGTCGTCGCGGAGAGAATGTTACTCAAGGTACTAGATTACTACAAGAAAGCCCCTTGATGTCCGGGATCTAACTTTGAGCCTTCACCTAGCTTTGGCTGGAAGAGTTCACTTGAATTTTTGTACTAATAATGTTCATGAGTGATATTACTTCGCTTGTGAGAATTACGCGCGAAGCGTGCAGAAATTTTGCGAACAAGTTACTTCTTCCAAAACTGCGTTGAACCCCTCCTTATGCAGACACAAACCTAGCTTATTGCTTAAGCCTAGGGCATATCCTGTTGGGCATACAATATGTAACCAGAACATTCTCTGCGCTGTGTATGCTGTGTATTGTGAGCTTTGATGTGAATCAAAGAGCATTCACCTATGACCAATTGAGAATTTTGCTTTCTCCCAACCAAAATGTATTTGGGGTGATGAGTGTCTGTCTTTAAGAACAAAACCAAGACGCCGGGCGACTGGTCGCGAGGGGACTGGATTCCCCCTTCCACCACCCCTGGACATTGAGACACTTTACGTTTCATACAAAAATGATTATCATGATGTTGAGTCTGAATTAAGAATCTTCCCGATTGTAAGAGAAAGAGGATGGAGCTTTTTATGGATTCAATTTTGTTTTTTTCGGGGAATCACACCTACACGAAAGAACAATAGCCTAATTGTGGAACCTCTACCTTTATAAATTAAGCCAACATATCTGAAACGGGTGTTAAAGCTATATGTAACTGAAGATGAAAGCGCTCGTAGCGCGCGAAAATTTTTGTAATTTTAGAACAAAAATGTCACAGAGAACAAAATACGTTCATTATTAAGCTCCTTTTGGGATCATTTTTGGTTACAAATCCCTTGGTGTCATACCAGGGCCACCGTTTACATGTACTAAAATTTTATTTTCGATCGATTTTCCGTATAGGAGGGCACAGTGGTCCGCACGGGGGGGGGGCACGGCCCCCTCGTGCCCCTGCCTGGCTACGGGCCTGGCTGGCGGCAAGGAATCAATGACGAAATTCTTTTCCAAAAGCTGTTACAAACCTGTTGACATGTCACTGAGTGAAACAGAAGCAGAAGTTTCGACAGTCGTTTCTGATGTAGTCTTAGCAGTAGTCGTTTCTTGTGTTGTTTCTTTGTCTGTTGTTTGAGACTTGGTTGTCGTATAACCTTCTGTGGTGATCGGTACGGTTGTTTGTTCTAATAAGAGAAATGATCGTTTATTTTATGCTCTATGTGAATTTTGTGTTTTGGCTTAAGTATCCCTTAGCAAAATGGCATCTCCCTACATTGTTCAACAAACAGCTGGATTATGCACTGTTAGGTTTCCAAAGGATATTTACCCAATTTAGTAAATTTACTAGCTTTTCATAGTATACCACTCAAAAAGTAGGAAATCCAATTAAAGGATTTGTAAACATAAACAGCTATTATTCTAGAACAAAGTCAGGTAGGAGATTCTGACGTAAAAATTACATAAAGCTGACGGCAAGGGATCAATGACGAAGTATTTTTCCAAAAGCTGTTACAAACCTGTTGATACGTCACTGGATGAAACAAAAGTAGAAGTTTCTGATGTAGTCTTAGCAGTAGTCGTTTCTTGTGTTGTTTCTTTGTCTGTTGTTTGAGACTTGGTTGTCGTATAACCTTCTGTGGTGATCGGTACGGTTGTTTGTTCTAATAAGAGAAATGATCGTTTATTTTATGCTTTATGTGAATTTTGTGTTTAAGCTTAAGTATCCCTTAGCAAAATGGCATCTCCCTACATTGCCCAAAAAACAGCTGGATTATGCACTGTTAGGTTTCCAAAGGATATTTACCCAATTTGTGCAATTTACTAGCTTTTCATAGTATACCACTCAAAAAATAGGAAATCCAATTTAAGGATTTGTAAACATAAACAGCTATTATTCTAGAACAAAGTCAGGTAGGAGATTCTGACGTAAAAATTACGTAAAGCTGACTGCAAGGAATCAATGACGAAGTATTTTTCCAAAAGCTGTTACAAACCTGTTGATATGTCACTGGATGAAACAAAAGTAGAAGTTTCTGATGTAGTCTTAGCAGCAGTCGTTTCTTGTGTTGTTTCTTTGTCTGTTGTTTGAAACTTGGTTGTCGTAGAACCTTCTGTGGTGATCGGTACGGTTGTTTGTTCTAACAAGATAATTATGATTGTTTATGTTCTATATGAATTTGTCGTTAGACTTAAGTATCCCTTCAGGGCGGCAGTAACCTGGGCGAAATCTTTAGGGGGCAGTTCCGAATGGTTTGCCTACACATAGTTAACACCCAGGCGAACCCTTCCTTCTTCACAGGTTCTGGGTACCATCGCGTGAGGGGAAGGATACATGTAAGGCCTGCAGGTTCAGGCTATCCTTGGCAAAACTTTGAAGTAATTATATTTTTACAAATTGTCATTATTTAGTGATATTCTTCATATTTTGTGGCTGCGCGGATGGCAGGGGGTGCTGTCTAAGAGGAGGGGACGACGTCCCATACTCTGATAAATTTTTGTCTATGTGTGGTGTCATGGATGCAAACTTGCTATCTTTCTAAAGCTTCGTAAAGCTTTGAATTGATTATAGGTTTAGGAATCCTCATTATTTAGTGATTTTTTTCTATCCCGTTAGGGAGTATTGAAGAGAATATTGCCTAAGGGTTTACACCTCTACTTTTTGAGAAATTGTTCTTGTTCTAAGTTTTCCTAAATCCAAAATGATGTTATCTTCGTTGAAGCTTTAGACTCAAACCATGATCTAAACTTTTAATTATTTACTGAATTCATCTGCTGTGGCACGCATGGCACCCTTACAAGGCTGGTATCCGGTACAGACTTCCCCTTTAGCGCTCTTAGTGCGACACTGGGGGAGCCAACATCAGTTGGTGCGTAGCCATATAGCGTATAGGCATTGCAAGAAAATGGGAGAAGTGATGCATTTTTTACTTTTACGTTTCAGGCTTTAGAAAAAAATTTAGATTTCAAGAAGGAAAGTTAGATTTCATTTAAAGGGAAAATGCAGTCACCCCAATTTGAATTGGTGTACCCGGGCATCCTATTTCATGAATGGCACTGAAAAATCATGTTACAATATGTTTCTCACTGTATCAGTTGAGAAATTTATGTTCTAACATATCATGAAAGATATTTGAAGTGAAATTTGTGAAATTTAGCTGTTGTTCAAAATAAGTTGGCAGCGACTGCTTATGCCCTTTAAATTAAAAATTACTTTATAAGTTCATTGACGTTAGCTGATAATTAAAGGTAATCATTGGCTAGTTTATCTTTAGCCAGTTTATGTGGAGATGTATTCAAGCGGCGTTTCTTGAAGGAGGAAGATGGTTTATTCGTCAGGCAGGGAAACCCACATAAAAACCCGTCCACGGCGGGGATCCGGGGATCTCCCCGGGAAAGTTTGGGGGAGAATAGAACTATTAGATGCAATTTCCCAGGTGTTTGGGCCTTGATATCATAATCTGGACAGTGAAATTTTCATCATTTCTGTATATCTTCTCAAGTAGGCCAACTTTCATTTACGGTTGGAAATCTCAGGAGGGCAGTAGCCCCCTGCCCCCTAGCTCAGGCTACGGCCCTGTCCTACCTTTAGCAAAACTGCATCTCCTTACATTGCCCAACATACCGCTGGATTATCACTGTTAGGTTTCCAAAGGATATTTACCCAATTTGTGCAATTTACCGGCTTTTGATAGGATACTTAGGCTATCACAAAAAAAAGGAAGTCCAATGAAAGGAATTGTAAGCATACACAGCTATTATTGTAGAATAAAACCAGGTACGAGATTCTGACGTAATGATTACGTAAAGATATAATTACCTTCCAACAAAGATGACTCACAAATAACGTGGAATGTATTTTCGCAGAGTTCTGTCTTCATTGTTGCAAAACCTCCTGATGACAAGAAGGCATCAGTGTCAGAAGGAATTGCATGTAATACTACGCAATCGAAATCAAAGGTGTTTCCGTCTGATGACCAAGCTGGAAAAATCAAAACACTTATCACAGTATGTCACACTTGGCTAGATCTCCAATAAAAGAATTGAAAGCTGGATAAATCGTGACACAATCGGCAAATAGCAAATACAATTTGATCATTTTAAGTATCCTTCTGTATATGTAAAGAAAACGCACACGGTATTTCCTAAAATTAAGGTTCACTACATTTACACAATAAATCGACACTGAATGTGGCTTTGAACGACGCTCACTTTCAAGAGAGTGTATAATCCTTTAAGTCCAGAGTACCCTCCCCTCAGTTTTTCAATAGATTACATTGACTTGTCTCTAATAATATAAAATTCACTGCGACTGGATGAAATAAACAAAAACCGTAATTTTGGATCCGCTAGCAACTTTGTTGGGAGCCGATGACGTAAGCGTTCACATGACATTATGTTTTAGTGTCATTACACGTGTGTTTCATGCTCAAAGAAGGAAAATGCTCTCTTTCAAGCTCGCAGATTTCGTAAATTTCTATTTAATATTCCATAAAACACAGATTATTTGAAGAAAACTAAGTAAAGTTTCATACGAAGTCATTTCTGAAGTATAAATGTGAAAATAAAGGATTTTAAATGCCATTTGATTTCTCATGGACTATTTGTAGGGTGTAGCTTGTCTTTCTTGAGTTGGACTGGTCGATGATACAAAATGGGGCTTGATCCATGGCGACTCAGAGTGTAAGTGCCTATCGGTCTACATATTTTCTCTACTCTCCTACCTGTAGGAAACAAATTATTAAATGACCACATTTATGCCTATAGTATTCCACTTTTGATTACTTGCAGAAAGCGTGAAGAATGTATGCAATCACACTGTCGAGTGTATGTGTGTGGGTGTGTGTGTGGGTGTGTGGGTGGGTGTGTTTGTGAAGCTTAGCTTATAAACATAATAGCTCGAGGCATGATACGAATGATGGATATTTTCCATACTCCGTATATAGATTACCGCATTGAGAAAAAAGAACCCTGTTGTTTTGGGGAGGTCAGAGGTCACCAGAGGTCAAAAACCAAAAAACATGTAAACACGATATCTCAATGTAGAGAGCGCGGATACTTTCCATACCTAGAATGTGGATATGTAATGTTTATTAGATGAAACGTATGGTTTTTGGTAGAAGAAGAAGGTCATCAGAGGTCACCGAAGATGAAATTACGAAAACCTCGAAAGTTGTTTGAAAGGACAAATCTCAAGATAGGAATGAAGAATACTTTTCACAAGTGACGAAACAATTTATTTGAAGAGAAAGAACCCTTTTGATTTTAGGGAAGGTCAGATGTCAGCAGACGTCAAAAACCTTGTGAACACGATATTTCAAGATAGGAATGATGTGCAATTTTCATAATTGGTATGCAGATTTATCATATTACGAGAAATTTTTTGGGTATATAGTAATGATCATCCAGGTTACCAGAAGTGAAACGACGAAAAAACGCTTGCAAACACGTTATGTCAAGATATCAATGATGGCTACTTTTCTTATTTGGTATATAGATTTGTAATATTTCGAGTAAGTCTCTATATTGTTTTTAACGTAGGTCAGAGGTCCTATGAGGTAACCAGAGGTCAAAACCCGACAAAATATAAACCCTATATTTCAAGATAGAAATGGTAGATACTTCTCAGACTTGGTATATGGATTTGTCATATTAAGAAAAAAAAATCCTGTTGGTTTTGGTGGAGGTCCGGGGTCATCTGAGGTCACCGGAAGAGAAACTACGAAAACCTTGCAAACTGCTTGTAAACACGATATCTCAAGAATAGACCACGGGCCGTACCTCCAACTGTGTCGTTTCGTGTCCAACGAAAAGGGAAGGAGGAATGTTTGAACCATTCGAATGATAAAATTATAGAAAACAAACATATACGGCATCTTTTTACAGGTAATGTCAAGGAAGATACAGGCGATGGATCTGAGTGACCTTGGCGGTACAACCTCACTTTAAAGAGATGTATCTCCATTCAAATAACAACTCCCTGGTCTGTACCAGAGCTCACAGAATACACATTTCAGCCTGACCAGCTAATTTGGTTGGCTATATGCAGATACAACTCCCTGGGCTATGTAGCAGATTGTACGGCATATTCCTTATTTGTTCGCTACGCCTTAAGGGGGAAGGTTGGCAAATTGTAATGTTTGTATGCTCAAACGGATTTATTTTTAAAGTACCAAACGCTTCTCTGGGAAATGAATTATCCAATGACAAACGTCAGTGATAATGTGACACGGTTTCATGCTGCTTTAAGGATTGTAGCCTACATTATGGCTCCTAATATGGACTCATACAATAGACAGACGTGGGCCGGGTTTGATAGCATTGAGGTGTTAGGCATTTTATTCACCGCTCTGCAGGCGTTAGACCTTTTTCAAGGGTTTCGCTACGTATAAATCCCGATGTGCGACCAACTTTCCTTTTTACATCATAAACAACCGATTTTGCAGCGCAGTAATTTTATATTTTCTTCATTTCACTAAAATCAAAATAAGTAAATGTAGAACAGGCCCTGTTTATATTTTTCAAACGCATGGAATGATTTGAAAAATTCTCCCGTCCCAATAGAACCGTGCTCTAGCCCAACAAGCCTGAGGCTCTGTTCGGTAAACTACCAGTACCCATGCCAAAGAAACCTCACAAAACAGTCAGTCAACTTTCCAAGTCTTTACGGGCTTACCACATAATTTAAAACATAAATGTTAATAACCCATAGGTTGAAATGTTACATTCTAAGTGGTAAACATTTAACTTACGCCAGTAGCCTGTAAAGGAATCGGATTTATTGTATGTATTCCCGTTTGTGCAAGTAAATGTTGAACCCGATTGTTTAGTGCAGTCCAGCCAAACGTGTAAGTCGTGCGTCTGCACGATTGACGAAAGGAACTGAAATTCTTCGATGGTGTCAATAATCAAAATGTTTTCATCATCTGAGCATGTGGTGCCAGATTTTTGTGCCTTTTCGTGAATGAGGTTGTAGCACGTGTCTAAATTCTCATAAGAACAAGATGATCCTGTAAAAAAAAAAACAGAATGATAATCATTTGCGAGTATACATGATGTAATCGTTATGACTATTTTGTTACCGTAGATGTCAGTAACTAAGCTTAGGCCTACCGGTGACCGATGCACGAACTACAAAAAAACTAAAATGTAGCCTCCAGCCGGGTATAGTCACAAATAACCTAGTAATTACCCAGTGACCCAGTAAAAACTGTTATATTTCCTCCAATAATCTTTCCCTGTTTGCAAATGTTAAAGTGTCTTACGAAGTATGCTGTGTGGTTCAGTATCGCAACAATGTATATGCTTATACAGCCTGACATGCACTAAGTGGCTTGGTTAGACTAAGGTGTATTCAGTACATTATATTTCTGATCGTGGTATAAACTGGTCTCGGCCTGGGAGAGAGTGGCCTCAACTGATACACTAGCCTCAGTAAACTTACGAAGTCGGTCCCATTGGTTTGTTTAAACACCCACTAATTATGGCGAAAAAGCTGCAGAGATCCTGCAGCAAAATATCTTTCGAAGCTTCTAAAAATCATTATTTGTCTTCATATCAGGACAAAAATAATTGATGTAAATTTAAACATGCAAATCGCACCTAGAACAAAAGTAAAGTTGTGGTTAATTGTTAATTTATCAAAGAATTCGATACAATGACCTAATCTTTGGTTCAAAATCACAGTGATGTCATCTTTGATTTAGGTCAGAGTGACGGGTATATCTTATGAAAGGTTACACCCTCGTCATACGCATAGAAAGAGGGAGAGGGGGCTTTACCACCAGTTACACATAGACAAAAATCCCTTTATGCCCCGATGTAAAATATATCAAACCATTCAATAAAAAAAATCAATCTTTTTCAAAGATTTCATCGAAAAACACAAAATGTAGCATTCATTTGCACCTGCGGTTGATTAAATATTTTCCAAAGGGGACGGACGCCTCCCCCAGGACGGCGGTCTGAAACTTTGGCCCACCCCTCACCACTCACCCTCAAAGAACAGTTTCCCATGCCTATTTATACTCTACTGGCAGTTTTGCGTCAGGTTGACATTAAATCTTCTAGCAATCATAAGCATATGAGTTAGGGGCATATATGCCCTCCCTTCATTCAAACAAAAAGCCATAAATCCATTCGGGCAAAATATGACCACTAAAATAGAAATTACATCTCCAACAAAACAAGATGTTGTTGGCTGCTTTATTGCCCAAAGAGATAACCTATTTCACTTTTTCCTAGAAGTCACAATTTTTTAAAATTCCGAAATGTGAACCGAAAAAAAAAACATTTTGCAGAAAAGGAAAATAACATTACTATTTTGCATCTTATATCCCCTCCGTAAGCAAATGTTTTCTAAACGGGGGGGAGGGGGAGGATAGGCGATTCGTTACCTATATGATGGTAATTAGGTAAGTCAGAAGGCAAACTATCGTTTTATCAACCACATGTTTATTGAATAACCGATACGACAGTAAAAAAAATCGGACAAGGTTTCAAAATTCAATATTCCGGCAAAAATGACCTTGCCCCTGCCGTAAGATGTATTGACTGCCGTTATAGGCTGTAGTTACATAGTAACAAACACAAACACATGCATGCTTACGTTCCTTTTCCTTGTTCACGCTTTTTAAGTTAACATTGATATGTTCAGCTGTTGATATGTTAGTTAACGTATAGCGATACGATAATTAGAGGAAAGAAGCCTGTACTGACGTAATTAACACCATGGTGAAGGATGTTTTCAGCATTTTATCGAATACCATCTTTGTGCTGTTTTGAAACAGGTGGTTTATTCACGTGTCATTACATGTTAGATTTAACCAACAATAATTGGGTCAGCCAATCTTACATCTCAGGCCAGAAGCGAAGGGGGTTGGGGTTTCAACCCCTAAGTGTGAGAAAAAGTGTCCAAATCACGTGTCTGTTAGGTAAATATTCCGATATGAATCCTTTGTGCCCCCAGTCCCGACAAGAAATCCCCATTACGTAGAGTAGCCTTAAGGCGGGGCCTTCCACTGAGTCTTTGCTATGCAGCGGTGACTCTTGTTCATGAGGTAACTGCAGCCCAGTGTTATTGACTCGAGACGCTGACTTGGACTCGAGTCGCACTTAGCCTATTTGACTTGGGACTTGACTTGGAGAAAAATGACTTTCGACTTGACTTGAATTAAACATGTTTAAGTTGGCGATGTTGAATGGCAACGTTTGTCTCTGAGTGTGGTGTGAAAACTATAAACTTCTCTAAGAACAGAGATGTAACTTTCCTTCATTTATCTAGATTACATTATACCGCGAGTAGAACGGCTATGGAAAAGACGAGAGTTCGAGAAAAGGTATGGTTGTAGCACTGATTGAAGCTACCATTCAGATGCATACTTTCAAGGTTCACCATAAACAGTTCACGTTCCGTCACTGGCGTAGCCAGAGGGGGGGGGGGAGGGCACGGGGGCCATGCCCCCATCGAATTCTGAAAAAAATATTTTTTAGCATTTAAAAGAGCGGCTCTCCAGAAATCAGTGACGTGACTGAAGTGATGATATGTCGGGATATACAAGATACCTATAATGAATCCTAGAACCGTCAAGTTACCAAGTTATGGTAACTAAAATAGGAAATCAGGAAAGCAGGGATGGGTCTGGTTTAAATGGTCTAGAGTGACCTTACTTGGTAGTAAGCCATAGCTGGTATGCAATTGTTAGACGCGTTTCGACCGTGGAAGATAAGTACTAGGTCTCATCAGTAGCGGTAGGGTAAAGTCGGCGATAGAATGCCAACGAGTTGTCACGTAGAAATTTGGTGAACCAATCGTGGAATCTGAGTATTTCTTGTATTTTTCAATAAGCTGTTGCATAGCTAGCAATAGAGAAAAACAAATCGGTTGCATGATAACAACAAGACCCATACCCTCCCCGAAGCAGTACTTCACTTGATGGAATGATTTAAGTGTTAAGGTTCAATGCTACTTTTGGGGTACTATATGTCCAGTATGTGCCAGTAACGGTCAGAAATGTCACGGGTGAATGGATATTTACGTAGCACAAAACTGCGGTGAAAGAAGCAAGGATGTAACTGGATGGAAAATTATTTTTCCAAAATAAAGTAGAGCTAATTCTTTGTAGGTGTGGAAAGTTTCCTGAATTTACAGAAGGATATGTTTCTGTTTTAGAAAGTTTCTCGAGTGCAGCATGATAAACCTTGATAGGTTATCTCCCTGGTAAAGTGAAAAACATTCTTTTGGGGGTTTTATATTAGCTTTGATAATACAAATGTCTCATCGGTATGACCAGGGAGGCGAAATTACTCATGATGTAAGTTTCTTCATGCAGAAGAAATTTGGTAAAGTTGCTGTGACACTTTAAATAAAATTGTTACAAACGCATAGCACGACCAGTGTTCCGATGGGTTGGAAGCGTCGTGTGCGTAAGGACTTACAAATTTGTGTTGTAAAAAGGTAAAAACTTAAGCAATAGCACAATCGCTATAGCTTACTACTACGTTTAGTCAACCAGCTGCATAAAACCAGACCCTAAACTGGTTTCCTGAAAATTTGCTCCTATACACCATGAGATATAGATTGATTTTCTATATCAAATTATTTTATACCGATATATCACTATTTTGGTTACGTCACTGAGTTCAGGAGAAATGACCACTTCCTCTAATTATGCCAATGCTCAACCCATGGCTTTATTAACATTCTGAAGCCGAATCTATTGGCCATGTTCAGTTATAACGCTAATGACTTTGGAAATTTGTTTGACATTTTCTTATGACTGAGTTACACCAACATCCCCGGAAAAATCTGCATAGGCTAGTGTCTACCCCTCGAGAAAGGCCTGACTACACAACTACACCAATGTACTGACAACCTTTGATTTGCTTAGCATAAATTTTCTTATGACAGTTCATGGCCGGATCCAGGGTTAGTAGGCCCCCTATTCTTTGCAAAGCAATCTTTTTGGTAATGGAATAAAAAGTAATTACTTCAAATGATGCTAAATGTTGCACCAGATTGCATCTGATGGTACTTAAGTATTCAAAAATTTCTCAAAGGGGAGAGAGCCTGACATCCCCTCCCTTTTGACCCTCCCCTACGCCGACGATCAGGTCCTGCTGTTGACCACCCAAATCGAAAATCCTGGCTACGCCAATGCGTTACGTTCAGTTAGTTCACGTTCACGTTCCGTGCTCTCCAATCTTTTTCTTGACATCGCCTCTTTCACTAAATGGTGTTGAGCAAAGGCCCCAATCCCATGTCTACAAAATATGAATGAAAATAGAAAGAACGTCCATATCTCTAAAATATGAATGCCAAGATAACGAAACCACATGGTGAGATAAAGGGTGTAAATACCGTGTTTTGGGGTCGATCCAAGTAGTTACAAACCCATGGGTTCACTATCTGATGGCGAAGCCCGAACTCGCCATCGTCCGGAAGGAGTGAAAACTTTATGGGTGTGAGGATCTTCCCAAGGAAAATGTTCAAACAAAACGACCTCATGCACTTTATCTTGATTTTATACAAACTGAAGAGCTCAGTGGAAAGTATTTGGTATCTTTTTTGTAAGCTACACTTTATACTAAGTATTTTATCTCACCCAGCACTCCTGCTTCTTACCATTTGTCCCACTACGAAGTGCAAAATCTCCCGGTTGGGGACAACTTGGTGTAACATCAAAGTCAAAGATTTTCCATATTCGTGTTAGTACATATGTTCTGTCAGACACGTACATATCGCACACGGACGCTTCGCAAAATGAGAGAAAATCATGGCATCATCAACATTTCTTTTTGAGGTATTTTCAGAAATCCTTCAAATAATACAAACCAAGAAAATAGTTTCACTCTCCATGAATCTTTTATAGAAAAGAACACGCTAATTTCTGTTTTTTTATTTTTTTTTTTCGCCGGTGCCATTTCAAGCATGCATTCATTTGCTGGGTGGCTTTTTACACAGGTTTAGAAAATACCTTTTACCACGTGGAACAACGTTTGACACATTACTCAGGGTACCCATAAAATTGCATAATGTTGAGTGACATTTATGTTTGTAGAATGTCCTCTTTATTTTAAAACTATCCCGTTTCCATGAAGAAATTAGATTTTTATGTTGTAAGCTACTTTGTAAGTTAAGCTTTAAAGACAGACAGCCATCACCCTAAAGTATATTTTTAGTGTAGGGGTATCAAAATTCTCAGTTGGTGACTGCTCTTTGATTGACATCAAAGTTTGAAAATTTGAAAGATGCAGAGTATATCACATTCCACACAAGGCAGAGGGAGTGTTTTTATTACATTTTATAGCCTTGTATGCTCACCAGGACAAGGCCTTAAGCAATAAAACAGGTTTATTCCTGCACAAGGAGGAGCTTCATACAGTTATGGGAGGAGCTAGAAGTTGCATAGTTGGGAGAATTGGAACTGTCTGGGATGATGAAAATTCCCCTTAAAAGTTAGTACGTAAAGCTCATGCATGTGGTCTATTGATTGTCCTAAGAAGTTGTTGCTTGGAGTTTCTTTAGTATGGAGATAATATTAAACCGTGAATCTTTCAAACGAAGTGTCAACCTGCGGCTTTCTTTGATTAAAGATCATTTCAAGGTTTACCACCTGATCTCCACATTGAGACAATATATAGGAACTGCAGTCTAGTTTTTAGGCTAGTTGATTTTTTTTTAATATGATGACTTGTGACTTGACTTGAGGGAAAATGACTTGTGACTTGACTCTTGACTGAGCAAAAATGACTTGTGACGTGGTTTGATTTGAAGCTAAATGACTTGAGACTTGACTTCACGTTAGAAAAAATGACTTGGTTTCAACTCTGCTGTGGTCTGATAACCTCTTGTGACCAAATTATGACTACGCGCCTGGTGTAACCCATGCACAAATGAAGTATCATTCTGCTGGCTATGGACCTATACGTTGACGTCACGCTAACGTCAGGTTAGAGGACATGCAATGAATCTAGCTAGATAAGGTACATGACTTTGTTACACATACTGTAGGCACGATGTATCCTTCGTACGAGCATGTTTAGTTTTAGCTATCTGTATTTTTGTTGGTGTAAGTTGTAATGCTATGCGCTTATCTCAGCCGAGGGCGCACTTCTGTTTTATGACGTCATATGCACCCGGTCTATGCTTTTCACTGTAAACCACAGATTTAACTAGTATCGCCGTCACGGATTATACCAAACCTAGTTTAGAAATAATCAAGAATTCCAGGTTAATTTAATCTGTAAAATGTTGGGTTTTGACCAGGCCTTGTCCCATGAAAACGACCATTTTGACGAGGATTTCCTTGTTATTTTTAACCACTAAATGGTTGTAATTGGTGACCACGATCCTAGTAAAATTTAAACAAGCCAGGCGTCTATTTAAATTCGTACTTAACTGGTATGCTAATACTTCATGATAATAAACGTAACAATTTTGGACTGACATACACTCTAAAAATTGATGGGTAAACTTTTATCCAGGTTTGTTGCGTATCCCTCCTGCTAAACTGTTGAGTAAAAAATACCCACGCTGGTTACTAAAGTACCCATTACTCGGTAAAGTTTTACCCAACGATGGTAATTTTTTGACCAACTTGAGTAGTTTTTTACCTTACAGTACAGCAGGAGACATATGTAACCAACCTGATTAAAAGTTTACAAACGATTTTGCAACCATATCTGCTACTAAGTGTTTCTTGGCAGAATTCTAGAATTCTTTACAAGGATAAAAACTTTTACGAAAATGAAACAGAAGTTTCAAAATTCCGTAATGATCAATAATTGCAACATCATTACAGATCTAAATATGAAAATTATCCTTACTTGAAGGTGGTGCTCTCAGCAGGAGAATTATAGCGAAAACGCAGTAGTACATGTTGACGGATTTGTATAGCTCAAGCGCGTTGCCAGATCTTTTTTTGGAAACCACACAACTGGAAATGAGAAGGTATCTTAAACAGCTTGCTTCAAATACGTGTGTGCCCCTTTGAACTTGTAGGGCGTATTACATTGATTGTGAAACATACACCAACCTTTACTTCGCGAAAAAGACACACTCGCAGGAAATACAATTGATTTTTCATTTGTCGACCTTATGTCGCTGGATTCTGTGATCAATTCTTGATCAATTTTTCGTATCCTAAGGAGGAAATGGTTTTAAGTTGTTTTATACATCAATATTGCTTGTTATCTTTAATGGATTATCGTCCTTTGTCAAAGTATTTAATTATGACGGACGTCAACTTAGAAATGTAGAATTACTTTCAATTACAGGAGCTCATTCCATCATTTTGAAGTATGTCATTGTACCATACAGATAAGAAATTCGTACCCCCACACGCACACACACTACATATACACACACATCTCTTCAAGATGACGTTAACGGTCAAATCAGTTTTATCCAAAGGTTGTATCTCTTATGCAATGAAAAGAGTTAAAAGATGTAACTTCGAGTCAGCATATAAAACTTTCAATGATTCGCCGGACGGAACTAACATTTATGTGTTCAAACAGGAGAATAATATAAGTAAAACGGAAAGTTTCACCAACGGCAAAAATCCGTAAAACCCGGAGCGGTTTATATGACGAAGACGTCGAAATGACTTGAAATTTTCATTCCTGTCGTCAGATGTGGTTCTGGAAGTGAAGGAGTCTAAGCCGCCACTTCTGACGAAAGCTTGACAACTTACTGTCATCCGACAGCGGGTTCGTTGAAACATGGAGCTCCATGGCTGAAAGATCTTTAGTTAATAAGAGAATTATTGATCCCTCCTTCGATATCTCTTACTTTCGCAGTGCTACTTGTGTACTAAGGTGTCTGCACGGAGAATCTGCCTGACGACATATAAATTTTTCTGTATCAAAAATACTCCACTCACTTGCAAGGGATTAAATTTGACTAACATCAATTTGCATGAAGTCTAGTTAGCGGCGAGGATTTAAACTTATTCCTGAGCTCTGAACCTGCCAATAAACAATAATTTCAAGGTTATTTAAAAGGTGAACTTTCATTGGGCATAAGGAGTTAAAGTACAACGTATGACCTTTGCCTTTTGAAATAACCAAGAGACAAAAAGCTGATCGATCGGTATAAAATGAACGGGGATTCCGTGAAACAAGTAGATCTCAAGATGTGTTTACATGGACCTCACGTCAAACAGTGCATGCTCTCATTATATAAAACCATAGGAATTTTACTGGAATTTAACAGCAGACGTCACAAATGCAACCAACTGGCCATGTATTATTAGTTGTGACAATGCTGCATGCATGAATTGAGCCAAGGCTTGTACCGTGGACTTCATTTAAACATCTCATGGTTCAATCATGGAGCTTGTCAATGATCACAATATCGTGTCAGCTGGAACAATTTCATTTTTCGCTTGAGCGGAAAAATCCCAAGAGAACGTTTTACAAACAAGAATAAAAATATGACTGATGATTTACAAAGACAACTTAACTTTGGGCTATGTCTTCGCCATCCATTGCTTCTCGGCCCGTTGCCAGAGGTTATGAAAAATATTTGTCAAATGTTAGTTAATCAATTTAGTCATTGACCTTTATTCGAATCGTACCTGTTCGAGCTGCTAATGATTTCTCATGAGTATGAAATTCCCTGTGCCCAGGACTTTCTAAAGTATTTTTCTTTTTGTCTTAAAGTCACCTCGGCTGGATGCCATAGGGCGAAAAGCAAAAATTAAACCCGAAGGGGTTCTGTTTCCCGGAGGACCTACGCCCCCTGATGGGACACCAGATTTGACGAAACCAACCTCTTGGCCGGCAGTGCCTTACGTCATAGGTCTGTTTGAGTTGGTCCATACAAGAAGAGCTGAAAGGAACCGATACCACGCATGACTTGAGATGTACAATGCAAGTAAGACCTGTCACACTCTTTCTATATTTTTTTCCCCTTCGGCTAGATGTCTTAGGGCGGAAACCAAGTGTTACATGGGGAGAGGATCTGCTCCCTTAAAGAGCCTTATTATGATAAGTACGTCTTGAAGATGGTTCTTAAGTGTACCGAGTTATACTGAAAGGGGCCAATTTCCTTGTTGAGATCATGCCTTGATGGGGGGAAGAAAGAAGCCCTTTTGGCGATTGTTGTATACCTATTCAAGGAGACAAGTTTACCAAACTTCACCATGGTATCGAGAGGTCTTGAATATTTGCCAACGAGATTTCAAGGCGTAAATTCCTTGTTGATCACCGATGTCAGATATCTCAGTCTTAAACTGCATACTTGTCCTTTCATAAATAGCTCATTGGTTTAATTTTATCTTTATAGTTTAAATTTGCTGACAGGCGGAGTCACCGTGTGAAATAAAGCTTTCAAAAGAATTGGAATTACTTTTCCAAACCATCAGATTGTGTAATAGCTTACCATGGTTTTCAGAAACGACACAATATGCATAAGGTTTTAAGTCGATCAAATTTTGATTGCCTGCAGACGCCGTGGAAATATCTTAGTTTTAACTTACCTGATAGACTTGAAAGTCATTTTTAGACCCATTTTACCTCCCAGCCAGTTCCGATTACAGTGGCCTCAGTGGACCCAATTCATGGAGATAATTTAGCATGAATGTTATTTTTAATGGATGAATAAAAGTGTGAATAACAACTTAATCACTATCTGTCCAGTTGTAGCCCATTTTCAGTCTCGGGCTAATTTTGAGGGTGGTGAAACAGACTCCAGTCCGGAAACGAGTACAAGTCCGGACTCGGCGTTACAGTTCGTTCTTTTATTCCGTAGCAATCATCAGTTTATGGTCTGTGGACATGTAATCAAAGAGCTGCTTAACTCAATAATAATAGATTTAGATCACCTCATGAAAAATTCTTTGAAATAATTTGAATATCTTTTAACGTTCTCAAGATATTTCTCTACAAATTTGGCCTTTTTCTGAGATTTCTCATTTGCTATGCAAAAGTTGTGACGTGGAGTGTTGTACGGGTATGCATTTCTTTTGTAAATCCTTTTTAAATTATACCTCTTAATTAGTTACCAGCTAGTTCCTACTTTTGTGTTTAATGTGGGTATTTCCAAAGAAGTCACTAGCTACTTCCAAAATAAGTCCCCCTTAGGGCATGTCAACATTACGGCTGTCCTTGAAACGAAGGTTAAGCAAACAAAGTATAACATAAGACATATCTGGTGAGTCCCTCATTCCACGTCACAAATTAGTATAATAATTGTTGATTCAAGAGTTAAGTGCAAAAACAGTAAATGTCTTTTTAAACGGTTAATACTCGATTGATTTTGATGGAAATTGCTACTATTTTTCACGTTTAAAATGCTTTTTACATCAAATGTAGGCAGGTGTGACATTAACATGTCCACAGACCTTTAACGTGTGTCCATCCATGTACGTAATTTAACATGAATTTTACCTTTTATTAATGAATCAGAAGGGTCAACAAAGGCTTTATCACTATGTTTCACAATGTCAATAACTTCTAAAACTGAAACATCAATGTCTATAGTCTACGAAAAACAGTGGAATATTATAATGATCGATCATATGGCTCTAGCTGAAAAACACCCTATGGCAAGAGGAGTGAAGAGTCCGATTTGAGGTTTACAACACATTCTTGAAAGAACGTCAATTTATGAAGCGTGGTCTTCATGAGTAAATTACCCAGTAGCCTGTCAGCATTAGTAACGTTTTGCATTATCATATAGAGGAACTTGAGCTTCGGACATAGAAAACGTCGCTTAGCAACACTGTAGGCAGTGACGATTTAACGTTTTAAATTAGACCTCTAGGGAATATTGTTACCAAACGTATATGGCCCTGATTAGATCTGACTTATAACATTGCAAAAAACCCGTCCACCAAAAAACCAATATCCACCAACCTCTCTAAAGTATGGGATGGATTACGAGATTTCCACAACCAAAGGAGTGTTGCCGTAAATAGAAAACCTTCGATTGCAACCAAAGCTCATTTGAAAAATACTTTCTAAACGTTTTAACACAGTGTTTTGATCCGGTGCTACATTTTGAACTCCCTGGGTATGCAGTGAAGATGAGCAGGGATCAGTCCCGCGTAGCACTTCGGACTATCCGGTATAATGGGTGACTGTCCTTTGATATTTCCCGTCCCTACGATCAGATTATCTCCTCTCCATTACGAACGATATACCCAAACTTTAAGTTGAAGTAACTGTTTACCATTGATATCTATCTAGTTACTTTTCGGTAATTGTAACCAGGCGTAAATACGGAGGTGTGGGGGTGCGACACCCCCCGTGAAAATGAAAAGTCGGTCTCAAATCGAGTTCAGTGTGCCTTTGTAACAGTAGACCAGACATGGACAACGTTTGAAGTGCAGAAGAAAAAAGGTCCTCAAAAATTCGGAACAACATTTGAAGTGCAGTACAGCAAAAAAAAAGGCCCTTAAAAATTCAGGTAGTACAACTGTGTCAGCACGTTAAAGGTCTGTCGGTCTCCAAGAAATGTAGTCGGTCCAAAAATAGTTCAAAAATAGTTCCCCCCCCCTGCGAATTCATGTATATACGCCCCTGATCTTCACTATTTTTCAACAATGCAACCAGTAGGTGTCACGAGTTACAATTTTATGGCATAGGCGTCCGCAGAAAAAAATTCAAGGGGGGGGGCAAAATTTTTTAGGGGCCCAATTTTTGCCATGGGAAACATTTTACTCCCAGGAAAGAGTTTAGATGCTACTTTTTTGTTGACAAAGGCATAGCCAGGAATTTGTCAAGGGGGGGGGGGCGAGGTGGGGGCGAAGCACATAGACAGACTCTCAGCGCTCCGCGCCACCATGGGTTGGCGCGGAGCGCAAGAAAATTTTGGTCCAAAATGCTTCCCAGATCGCTGGAAATGGCACTTCCAAGGCCTATTTACCGCATATAAAAAGGGGAAACATAAGCAATATCATAAATATAAACTTTACAAAATAACAAATATATGCTCGGGAGGACTGCTGGGGCCTGAGTGTTGATATTTTTTATTCAATTCCTGTTTTGAGAGTAGAAATTCACACTGATTGAACTGTTAAAAATGTTGATGTTATATTTTCTTCGTTTTTTTCTTTATTTTTTTCTTCGTTTTTTCAAGTTTTTGATTTTCCAGGGGGCAAGTACCCCCCTTGCCCCCCTCCGGACGCCCATGTTTTATGGAAATAACTGTAAACGAGTTACCTTTTAAGTGTAACGGAAAACAACCTTGGGTGCCGTCCAGCGTTTCCATGTTTACGATGGAAGATGACGTATTCTAACGTATTCCTTTGGCAAATTTTGTGTTCTCTCTGACCCGAAATGGAGAAGATTTTAATAAAAACTCACAAAAATCGGATCGGAATCGGATCCGAATTCGCTGTAGTGTGACCGCGGCTTTAGACCTTCCAGTTACGTCACCTTCCAGTTATTGTCATATCCATATTTAACTGCATCGATGTGCTTTGCACACAGTGAGCATTTCTGCTTAAGTCAACTCCACTGAATAATTGAGTTCGTAAGAATCGGTGTGAAGCGATTTTCAGAGTTTATTTTGCCGTCCATCGTGAAGTCAGACCTATTTGTGAGGTCATCAGCATAGGCATATTGGGGTTGCTAACTGTGACGACACCACGACCTCCTATCAACGTTCGATGTTCTCTTAACGCAATGCAGTATGTCAAGTGCAGTAATCAGCGCAGACGTTTGTATAGACCTTATGCATTGACATCACACTGACGTCATTTTGGGTGAAAAAAATGAAGCACACGTGCACTCACGGCGTAGATTTCGCCGCACGTGTAGTAGACTTACGCGCGTATACGATTGGTTGACAAATCAGCTGTCTGCATTTATTGGTGTAACTTGAAATGATACGCGCTTTTCCTCCATTTTCCTCCAAACGAGGGAGCACTTTCTCCTTTGTGACATCATATGCATAAGGTCTATATGCAGTTTAGTGGTCGTTTTCATTCAGCGGGATGGCGCGTAATGGGTTCAATCCCATGGCTGGTAACCTAGAAATACATTCCTGGACCGTCTCCATGATTTTAAAGTGACGTCAGTGCGTTTCCAATAAACGTGTTAGGAAATTCGGTACTTCCGGTCCGGTTACAAAGTCAAGTATGCCATGAAAACAGGCAACATGTTTAGCTCTGCATGCTTAGTGCATCTAAATAACACCCGCTCTGGGACGCTGTTAGCGTGGTACACATCACCTTTGACCTATTCCCATAATTCATTGCGTGGAAACATTTCCCACCACCTCTATGGGGTAGGTCGGTCATCCCGGTCTTTCCGTTACCCTAGCAACTTTGTAGTGAAAACAACAACTGACTGCAGTATGACCATATGGGAACACTTAACGCGCTACACTGCTGGAGTGTAAACAATCCCTGGACTACATTACTTGCCGATTACGCGCATTAGCGCAGTACATTGTTTTCACTCCAACACATTGTTGTCATGGGAAAGTGACGTGTCACCGACCGACCTCATAGACCTTATGCATATTACGTCACACAGCGGAAAGTGCTCCCTCGTTTGTAGGCAAACGCGTATCATTACAAGTTACACCAACAAAAGCACACAGCTGATTTGTCAACCAATCGGATACACGCAGAAGTCTACTACACGCGCGTGCTAAGTCGATTCCGTACGTGCCATGTGCCTCATTGTTTTGCCTCCAAAATGACGTCGCGTGACGTCAATACATAAGGTCTGTTGCCATGCTAGTCGTCGCAACTCACACCCCCACAAAAGACCAGCTAACAGTACATGCGCATACAACATTGCCCCCGTTACAATTGTTACTACAAAGTAAGTCTCAAAAAAAAAAAAAAAAAATAGACGCTCGACGCAGTGACTTCAATGAATGAGCATGCTCTGTAGAACGTATGCAGATACGCATCTCCTCGGAGGGAAGAGCGTATTATTGCATCGTACACCAACAAATGCAGACAGCTGATTTATGTACCAGTAGGATACGCGCGTAAGTTTACTACTACTCGCGCTTGCGAAGTAAACATCGCGCAAGCAGTGTCCTTTATTGTTTACCGTCTAAAATAACGTCGCGTGCCGCCGACGCATAACGTCTGGACCCAGATTCAAGGCTTGCAAAATAACAATAATGGCATATTATGACGCAATAAATACGCTCCACAACATATTAAGCATCAAACACACAGTAATCATCATTCGTTAACTTGTTCAGCATTAGTTAACACCGCAATAATGCAAAGTTCTCTCACGCTGGATTACAAAAAATCTCAAGCAACAATCGTTCTTTTGAAGATGTAGTCATGGGACGGATTAGTTCCGCTTGCGGAATAATTTGCGTTCTACTTATACTTTGGGCCGAGCAATGCCCAGGTGTCAACACCCAGCCGGAAGCTAACTTCTGTGTGCTTCGTACACAGGAAGGTGTCGAAATCCGAGCTTCGTTGAAACCATCACTGAATGCACAACAAAAACTTCATCAGGTAAGATTAGCAGATTGCTGTTTTATAATTCTTTTCTACTTTTCATAATACAACCTAGGCCACTTCTACTATAATCTGAGCAAAGGAGGAGATTAATAAACCTTCCCGGGTTTGTTACCTTGTAATCTGAATTTTTTTAGTAAAATTTGGTACTTTCGATATCCCCCCAATTCATTTACATCGTTGCGATGAGATATGAGTTTTGAATTCCCCAGTTTCTCGAGCATCTGGCCTGAAGTCTCTAGTGTATAGTATGCATAGCCTAAGTTCTTAACGGAAGGGTTTAAGCAAACAAAAATCATTCTCATATGTGAAAGAGTAACTAAAGCTACGCAATTTGGAATTTGGTAAAACTTTCATTCAAATCAGACATGTAGTAATCCAGATATCAGCAAATGAAGTTTCTACATTTGTGACCCAAAGTGTGCTTGAGGCAAGCAAGGCTTATATCACTTCCTCACATAAATGAGAAATGCTTTGTTTCCTATGTTTTTTCAGTCTGTTGTGTTGACCTTGAAGTTAGTAAGAATAGAGTTTTCAAAGGGAATTTGCCAGTATGTAAAATTTCCATGCCTCTCATGCATTCACATTTCAATAACATAGGATTATGGAGAAGAAAATTGGTTTTAAAGTTTGAGAAAACAAAGGAGTGCTCATTAATGTAAGATTATGACGTCATAAGTTTTTGCTACAAGTTCACTTTGTGTTGAAAATTTGACAACTAACCTACTAGTATCTTGAGAACCACAAATGGAATTTCAATGCAAATTTCACCAGAATACTTAGAATAAGTACCCCTCTACCATATCAAAACGTGATTCGAGCTTAGACCCTTCTTTTAAATCCTTGGCCGATGCAGAATAAAACTGTGGAGCAGCTAACGGATTGATTTCATTTTGCTTATAACTATTAAGGACGATGCATCCTTGCAACGAGTTGCTTTTTAAAAGGAAACAATGGTATTGAAAGTATTTTTCCCTGATCTGTAAACTGAATTTTCTAGAAACTTTGACACAGTTTTGCCATTAAATTTATGAACCTTTTATGCTAGCTCAAAGGACTTGGCTTCTTACTTGATTGATACAAGTTCATTGAGAGTGTTGAAAGAAAGTTAAACTGGGTAAAAGTTATTTAAAAAGTCTGTTTGGTGTGTCGGGGTGCCCACTCTCTTTTGTTCACGGCTTTTATTATATAAACTTGCGAAATTATTTCAAAATACACGTTTTATTAATGTTTGCTGATAATAGGTCCGTACCATGCAAGAGTTTCAAAATGAATTTTGCTACAAGGTGTCAAGATACATCCCCACATTTTACCGTTTATCTACAAATAAAAAATGGGTTTTCAAAGAAAGCATAAAACATGGACGAATCGTTCGTGCCCAAATCGGAACATTTAGAGGGTATTGATATAAAGACATACCACCTTTCAAACTCGATGTAGGCCTTTACTATACCCAGACCCATAGGCATACAAGATACGGAAGGGTCGAGACAGCGTCAGAGGGCGAAATACTTTCATAGGGTAAAAAGTGGGTCACACTACAGGGATTTTCAATCCGAAATCCGATCCGAATTTTTCTAAATCGGACGAATAGTTTTTATTCAGACTTTGTTCCAAGGATGGTCACAGTATATTGATAGCTGGTCCTAATTTGTCTCACGATAAACTGTTCTGCTAACATTAGATAACTTACACCGCTCTTATTTGTCGAAAATCAATCCGATTTTTGCACGCGTGTCCGATAAACACTGTCCGTCGATGTGACGTCACGAAATAATTACTTTACATTTCATTTTCGTAGTCCTCTAATGCAAATCATATATTTACACTGCAGGGTGGCAAAATTTTGGCTCTTTCCGACCAGGGATGGAGAAAATTTTAACTAAAACTCACAAAAATCGGACCGAAATCCTATCCGAAATCGCTGTAGTGTGACCTGCGCTTAAGATACACTAAAATGCATTAAGGCAACAATTTTTAAATTTTCTAGAGGCGAAAATACAGCCCCTGAACTTCCTCTTTACAGACTTGACGATATCTCAGTGTGGGCTTTGATAATACTATGTGCAGTTGCACGAGAGAGGACGTCATCAACATTTAAGCATTCCCAGATATAATACTTAAGCGGGCTTGATGAAGGGATGGGGAATTGTGTTTTGGCGAGTGGTTAACGATTAGGCTAGTTTAGGGTTAAGTCACTTTGGGTTAAGGGTAGGATACGTGGACATGTGAATAGTCCTCCACCTATTCACACGAATGCCTATGGAATGAGCACTCTGAATACCTATTAAGGGGTTCCTGTTTTTTTTTTTTTTTTTCCGTCCCCGTTTGGTGCACGATTTATATTGCAAAACAAAGCGAAAGACAAATAAAAGTTTGTAAATAATTTACGACCAGATTTTATTTAAGTCACAATATACTTCCATTAAATAACGTACCATTGCCAGAACTGACTTTATCAGAATCGCCGAAAAGCCTTATGATCTTGACAAAACACTCCATCCAAGTGAACCAAACAACAGGACTGTAAATTGTTTGAGTGAGGGCAGTAGACAATTGTGTTAGGACTTACGTCTCAGTCCCTGCAATGCACTCTTCGTTCCTCATTTCGTTTCTCGTGTACACCTTTACTTAATGTACATCTTTTGAAGCCTACCCCTTCCTCATCCTAACAAAAGTTTACTCCCTTAATGCAGGCAATACTTTCTGATTGCATCTGTGAAGTAGTTACCCTACGACTGTTTATACAGGTCCACTTGCAATATGGAGTTTAAAGACAGACAGTCATCACCCCAAAGTATATTTTTAGTGTGGGGTATCAAAATTCTCAGTTGGTGACTGCTCTTTGATTAACATCAAAGTTTGAAAATTTGAAAGATGCAGAGTAGCTCACATTCCACACAAGGCAGAGAGAGTGCTTTTATTACATTTTATAGCCTTGTATGCTTACCAGGACATAGCCTTAAGCAATAAAACAGGTTTATTCCTGCACAAGGAAGAGCTTCATACAGTTATGGGAGGAGCTAGAAGTTGCATAGTTGGGAGAATTGGAACTGTCTGGGATCATGAAAATTGCCCTATAGCACGTCTAATTCAGCAGTAACCAAGGAAGGTGGGAGGGGTTCCTATATTTCTAACTAATTCTACTTTTCAAACATGGCATAAGCTTTTTTCATACCTACAATCTCAGCGGTTACCTTCATAACATAACATTGTACTCGAATGTTGAAGGTATATTTTATTGAGATCCTCCAAATACATAAAACGCTTCAGTTTCGTCCCAGAGCATCTCTATAACTTTCCCATGAAATTTCATGGGGCCCGAAATCGACCCTCTCTTCCCATACCAAGTTCCAAAAACCCTGCTTGAGCTAGTCTTCGATTTGATGCACTTTTCTTCGGCAATATTTTCAAAAGATACATGGACACACTTCCTTGATCAATAACTACTTTATAATGTTGCAACTTATCGTAAATTAGTATCGTCCACTAAGTTTTACACAGCGTGCCTTTCTAAATTCTAATCAATCACCTTACAGACCCTCGACTTGACGAACGCCAGATGCTGCTTCAACCCTGATAAGAAGTGCGCCCTCACAGAACATCTGAATGTAACCTTGAATAATATAACATCTCTGTTAAAGTACCCAATTCACCCATTATGGGTAAGTGCATTCTATACTGTTATGTATTATGTGTGCATTATTAAGTGTAAAACTCTGTTTAAAATACACAGATTCACAGGAAATTTGGGGAAAGGAAAAGGTAGCATGAAATTTGCTAGGTTTTACGATTCACCTCCAGTACGAAGGTTATCGCGTTAACATCCGTTTTTACAGTAAATTACTTTTGTATAAGGTGAGGTATACCACACCGGCGTTGTCACGTGTGTCTGGTGGTCCACTGCACTAATTTCCTTTCAGTCCTGAAGAGCATTGCTAAGATATACTCATAGAGTTACACTTTCGTCCGTCGGCTGAGAACTTTAATTGACTGGTCTTATGCTAAACCCCTCTTTTCCTGCAACACACATAGAAAGCGGGGGAGGGGCGGGATAGGGCTGAGTCAATAATGATTTGGCCAAGGGACCTCAGTAATTTGCGGATGAGATCTCTCGATTTGTTTAACAAGTACTTTCAGGGATAGATTTCTTCTGGTTTGGACTTTTTGTTAATAAATGTTAAAAGAATTGGAGGTGGCAAAGAATTAGACGAAACTCACAACTATCTTGAAAGTAATGCGATCCTTTAATCCTGTGGGATGACAGACCAAACCATGTGCATCGACCCCTAGTCGATAAGACCGTACTATAACAAGTACTTGATCTCATATGTCCAATTACAAACACACCAAAGGAATCAACAATGGTGAAATTTTTCCCGAATCTTCATTTTCTTCACAGATGTTCGTTAACAACAAGAGGATCCCGCAGTTTGGGGTTTGGGATGAGCTTTGGTAAGTGTTTTCAGTCACAAAAAGGTATACAGAATTGAATTTGTAATGAAATATCATTGTTGGAGTAATTGTCAGCTTGATGTTAAAAAAATGAGTAAAAATTCAGCAGCGACAAACATATTGGTAAGCCAGTCTAGTCGTATTTCCATATGGTATTTTGTGTTAGTAAGCCCAGCCTTCAATCCAGAATTGATTCATTATGTGCTTGATTCTGTGTTAAATCATCATTTTGTGCAAAAGTTAAATTTATGGTAAATTTTATGTAGGTCGCTTCCCATTCAAAGAACAGAAAATCGCTACTTAACGACCAAACGAAGCATTGCTCATACAAATATATTCGTGTAAACACATAGTGTTACAAGCTATTAAATGAAGGCGGTACTTGCTTTAAGCTTATGTCAAAATGTGCAGCACTGCATTTCGTAAGACACATACTGAATGTTAACACATTTAACAATTCTAGGTACTCTTTCTACGAATTTGGTAAACCATCCCTGACCCAAACTGTTGACGTCCAGATCACTCGTAAGACTTCTTTCAACTCGAAGGAGACATTTTCAGTTCACCTACGTTCAGAGAAGAGTGCTTCGACAACTACTCAGACTGAGGTAAACCATCCATTTTATGCTCCGTATTTATTTGAGGTCATAGCGTGATGTCACTTCCTGTCACGTTTCATGGTATATTTGCCAGGCAAGGAATACACAGCAGCGATGAACTCTATCCGTTTTTATGTATTTGCAAATTCAGGAAAATATCAGTGAGCGCCGTAGTACCTTCACTTTTGCCTTACTGCAGCGAGTGAGGCTTGTAATGTTTGTACGGATGTAAATATCTGACCTTCCAAAGAAAAATACATCCATATAAACTCCCAGTGATCGCGGAGACGGGGGGGGGGGGGGGCTAGGAAGACTTCCAAAGAAAACATACATCCATGTCACCCCCAGGGACTGCGGAGACGGGGGGCCAGGGCGGCTTTATAGCCCCCGCACTTTTTCTGCCGTGGGCATTTTGGACCGCCTTAAACTGGGATAGGCTTTTATTTTCTTGAACATATGTTGGACCGTTTCGATGATTAGCCCCCCCCCCCTTCAAAATTGGCTCCACGGCCCCTAATAACCCCTTAGGTTATGATCAACGTACTGAATGTGATCTTTTCACGTAAGATAAGAAATTCTTTTATTTTCATGCATGAGCATTTCAAATTTCTTTTACGCAGTATGAAAACAATGAAATGGTTCCTTGATGCAAGTATAATGATATCAAGGAAAAGTTACTTCCATCACAAAACATGAAAATTAATTCATATTTACACATAGACACCACTTAAGTAAAAGAAAAGGTAGAGATGTCACATAACCAGACTAAAGGTTTGATAAATTTGTTAATAGACTTTACGGTCGTTAACAACGAAGATTAAGAAAGAACATTACTCAAAAGTAAAAAATAATTTTTAACCTTTCTTCCGAGACCCCCTCCCGTTTAATGACCAACCCACATCGCTCCCCTGAACGGGAAGAAGATCGAATCTTAATAGAGGATGTGTTCCTGCTGATTCCAGAGGTGAAGGATAACATGAAGAAGGATAGTCAGACCAGGGTAAGTTTAATTTAGTTATTCCTTCAAAACGAGTCATTTTTTTCAATTTCTTATGACTTTTAATTTTAATCTGTCCGGATTACTAAGGTATCAAAATAATGATTGTTAAAATTTTATTGCAGCATTCATATTTTTACCTGTGTGGCACAGGGGTTTTCTAAGTATGGACTTAAAGGCAGAAGGCAGTCGCCCCAAAATTTGCTTCGAAAAATCAGCTAACTCTTGCAAATCTCCTCTTATTGCATTACAAGCACCTCTGAAGACGTTTTGAACATAACTATTTCAAACAATAGGTAAAGCAAGGAGAAATTCTCCTTGAATTTCACAATTCATGAACAAAAACATTGTCACATGACCAAATTGACCATTCATGAACTAGAGTGACGTGGCATACTAACTCTGATTGGGGTGACTGCCTGTTGCCTTTAAATTGACTACTAACAGAACGTGGGTTTACGGTTTTCATCAGAAGATATCATTTTTCCGCATCATAAAAATAAAAGAAAAATGATAAATGCATCAATACAGTGAAATTCAGATCACATTGAACTGTTGTTCTATAAATATTTTGTTTCGCATTCATTGATATTAACACGGGTATATACTTCACTCTACGTCAGCCCGTTTGTTACATGCTCCTTTATCGCCTTATCTTTACAGCGAGGAGCAAGAGACTATCTAGTTTTGAACCAATCGCTCTTCGAGTTCCCAAACTCTGATTGCTTTAGCGAGAAAACCCGCTTCCTGTCTCTCGTAGTTCCCCAACATCGACCGTGTGTAGAGGCCTCCAGCGTGGATCTTGAGAAACAACCTTATGACTTTTACGTCAAGGAAAAGGTACAACATTGAGCTATCGATTAGAAATTCGAGTTATTCGAGTTCTATGACACACTTATCAAATTAGTTTAACAACTTTTAAAAAGTTTTATAGTATCTGCAAGACTGGTTTGACTGTTTTATATTTTCATTTAAGGTTAAAGAGATTCGCAATGGGCCGACTGAATTCTTCCTAGATTCCTTCGGTACTCTGTACGACCCAACGACCACCTCACGTCACCGATCTTCTGTTATCTTCATCTCACAACAACCTCTCATCCTTCATATCTTCATCCCAAATGAAGAAACGTCTTCCAGATCAAGGGCACCCGAATTCTTTAACACCGTGTGCGGAACCATTGCCCTGTATTCCCGCCAACTTGGATCATTCTTAAACGATCAGTGTTCACTGATAATGGCCACCATCCGAAATGCTTTTGGCATCATTTCCGCGTACTTAGTCAACCTACACTCCAGCCATCTTGAACCGTTTCTAACCGACCTGTTTACATTTGTAGCAACCATCATCCGAGACGCCTATAACACAATTTTCGAGTATTCAGACACCCTGTACTCCCGCCATCTTGGACCATTCCTAACTGATCGGTGGACTCTAGTAACAGCCACCAGCGGGGCCGGTTATGACGTTATTGCCCAGCATCTACAACCCCTCGCAACCTTCATAAAAGGACAGTGGTCCTCCGCTGTTGAAGTACTTTACATATTCCTCAGCTTCGATAAATTTGACAGCATTTCATTTGAGAAGTCAATAGTTTATCAATGGAATTTGATCTGGTCATATATCGATCACGCTTGCCAGAAAATCGGTGTCCTGAGAGCTGACGGAGACGCCACAGTGGCCGCTGGATGGATTATATTATCTGTTTTAATTGGTAAAAGCATACGTTTTTTGTTTCGATCACAGTACTAACAACATTGTTGAGGATCTTCACTGAGGTGAAAACCACATACTACAATTTAGGTAAGATATCGAGCCTTCCTCGATATTTGAATGGGAAGGGGAGATAGGGGGACCCGTAAGCTGCTCCTGTCGGGGCTACCGTAAAACATCACTTTGTATATTACAATTATAGCAGGGTTCTTGGTTGTTGGAGAGACAATCAATTATTTGAACTGTCAGAAAACAATATTGTTATTAAATGAAACGTTAGCTGTATAAGCAGACTGAAACAGAATTTATGTATTTTCCTTGCTCAGTCTGTCCAGTTCTGCTTGTCAAATGGCTCGTGACGTCATTACGAAACCAGGCTGGCGTTCAAGAAATGGATGATATCATCATGCTGGATAATGACAATGGTAATCTGTTTAAAAAGTTTTTCTTTACTTTAGAACATGAATTGAATATCAAAAAACATGATTCAACTTGAAAACTGTTGATTCCCATAAATAAGCTTATAAGAGTTTGGCGGATATAAATATAGGTATATCCTTCTTCTGGAGTTGGAGCACCTCCTAGGGCTGATAAAAAATGCTGTAACTTTTCCAAAGGGTAGAAGGTTTCGAGGGAGGGGTTGAATAAAAGTTATAGCTTATAAATATATTTGGATATGTAAGGGCTCATATCTTACCTTACTTTTTTACAAAGTCCCCTCGACTCTCTGGCGAAGAGCCAAGGGGCGAAACAAAACGCTTCCCCGAAGGGGTTCTGTTCCCCAAAGGAGCTACCTCCCAGAAAGGACAACAAACTTTACTGACCAACCCCTCGACCCTCAGAACTCTACATCAAGGGTCTGTCATGGGTGGTCCCATTCTTGACTGGCTGAAAGGACAGATACTACGCATGATCTTAGCTATAAGGCCGAGAAGCCTTACTAATAGTTGGAAGACGTAAGGCAGCTCTCCGATATATTTTAGTTAGCATTACTGATTGATGTACATGATATAATAAAACTTACATGGAGTGGTTAATAATTTTAAATTTTTGTGGCCTTTACAGGTATACCCGTGTTTCGTCGAGACGATCCTCTGGTTGATTTCCTACGAGAAGCTTTCAATATCATATATTTACCACAATGGACTGATGAAGGTATTGTCTTATTTTCATAAATCTAAAAAATCGATGAATAACGTTCAAAAATAATTTGTAATAGGTTTTGGATACGTCGTGGCGCTATGGCAATAGAAAAAACAATCGAATGCATTAGCACATATATTAATCACATCCTCATCACTTAAAAGCCACCAGCAAACATTTTTGCAATATTTTATCCCATTTTTACACATTTGCTACATATACTACAAACACTTCTAAATCTATACATAAACACAATTTGATATTAAGCTTAAACAAGTAAACATGTGTGTTTGGTGGCGTTCAAGTGGCGCTAAAAGTGCAATCGATACAGAAACCCCGAGGAGTAAAAGTAAGAGTTAGTTTGTGGGATTCGTCAAAGACTATAAGTAAGTTCTTTGACATTTAAAGGGGCCGTAATCAGAACCTTTCAGAATTAACTCTTGTTTGTTACAAAAAAATGTTAAAAACAGACTTAACAAAAAAGAATTCTGAATGGGATAATAAAGAAATTCAGAAGACTTTTAAGGTAATGAAGGCCTAATTTTTTTAAATATATTACTCTATCATAGATAACAACATGGTTGACGTCACTGACAACCCCATTGTCGGGGAAGACACCGTCCTTCGGCCATCTACTGACCTCATCCTAGCCATGGGCATCGGTCATAACAACGATGAAATAATCTTCCCCCGTTTAATCGTTTCCGATCCGTACATTAATTACCAATTTGAGACTGCTAGATCCAACAACTATCATGAAGTTCTTTTAGCTGACAGGGCCAATTCTGAATGTGACGTCATGTACCTGCTTCAAAGGAGAACAGAGTTTGGGTATCTGAAACACTTTAAATTGATATTTCATGTCTTGAATTTTCAAATGATTTTTTTACATTCTGCAATTAAAGAATGGTGATCTTTGTGGCAAACTCCATTGTTTAGATGTAAAACGAGCTATGTACATTGAACACGGAGATAGACCTACTTTCTCTTAAACCTTTAGAGTGAAAAACCACTCTTTTAGAGTGAAAAACCATTCTTTTAGAGTGAAATTTGGCACAAATTTAAATTTGGAGTGAAAAATTTCAATCCAAAAAAGAGTCATCTTCACTCTATTAGAGTGAATATTCACTCTTAAATTTAGATCCGTCCCTAATTCCACTCTTTCAGATTTAGAGAGTATATGTTATTGTTTCACTCACAGGTGGGTCGTTACGTCACGTGACCAGTCCTTGGTTACGGATATTACAAATGAAGAACATAATCGTCTTCCACCCCGCCGATTTTTCTCTCTTCCGTGCATAGCCGCTTTAGAAGAATACCAGCATCATGACGACTATGCATTAACTGAGCGCATCGATTCTTCCCATGACCTCATGCCCGTTACCCATCGGGAGACCAAGACAAGGTGAATATGTGAATCAGTTCTGGGGAAAATGACTTCCGAAATATTTTTCTACAATCCGCATAGCCGCTCTTTTTATAAGAGCAAAACCAGTCACTCCAATTTGAACATACATGCCACGGTATACTAACCAACAATGGTTTGCTTTAATCATATATATGACAACGTTTTGTTACAGAATTTTTAAATGATAAAATATGTCTCCTCGGTTTTCCTGTCATATTCTGTAAGGCGTTGTTAAATATCACGTAATATACCCCTGAAGTGAATGAAAGAAGATTCCACAGTTATGACTGACGGTCCAGAGTAAGGTTGATGTGATTATTTAGTCCCTTTAATCACTGATATCACTAGCCATCTCTTTGTAGTGAGATTATGGCGAATAACGAAAGAAACAATACTTTTAAAGTTAATGGTTTAATTTTTAATATTTTACCATCAGAGTCTTGGGACCTCCCACCGGGAAACGGACAACAGTGTTGAAACACTCCAGATGTGAACTGTCGAAAGAAGATGAGGGCACAGACTCGGAAGAAGCCTGTAACATCTGTATGGCTCAAAATAGTAGCGCTTCCAATGTGTCCCACAAAGATGAAGACTTCAAAAAAGTAATGAAGGACTTTCTTACCAACATCGATGATACCTATGGCCCTCCAAGTCAACCTGCCACTCATTTACTCAGAGAAGAACTGTCTGAACATGATGAAGGAAGAGACCTTGAAGAGGCCCATAAAATCAATATGACCCCAACAAGCAACGCTCCCAAGGTGTCCCAAAAAGATAATGACTTCAAAAAAGTAATGAAGGACTTTCTTACCGACATCGATGATACCTATGGCCCTCCAAGTCAACCTGCCACTCATTTACTCAGAGAAGAACTGTCTGAACACGATGAAGAAAGAGATCTTGACGAAGCCCATAAAATCAATATGACCCCAAAAAGCAACGCTCCCAAGGTCTCTCAAGAAGACAAAGACTTCAAACAGGCAATGAAGTACTTCCAAGCTGATATCGATAACACCTATGGGGCTCCCAGTCAACCTGCCACCCACTTAACCAAAGAAGAACCGTCTGAAGAACAAGACGAAAGACGAGACGTAGAAGCCCATAAAATCTGCATGGCCCCCAAAGTCAGCTCTGCCAAGGAGTTCCAAGAAGAAAAAGACTTTAAAGAAGTAATGAAGGACTTCCTCACCGACATCGACGAGACTTATGGCCCTCCCAGTCGACGTGCCAGTCATTTATTCAGAGAAACACCGTTTGAAGAAGCAGAAGAAGAAGCTGGGAGCATAGATTCAGTTGAAGCTCATAAAATTCACATCGCTAAAAAAGGTGCAGCTACCAAGATGTCCCAAGAAAATAAAGACTCCCAGCAAGTACTAAGGGACTTCCTCACTGACATCGATGAAACTTCCGGCAACATCAAAACACCGCGTAGACGTCTCACTAACTTCTTATGGGGATGTCAGGAGGTTATATTTTATGTCCTCGACGTCTACAGATACAAACAAATTTTATGAATTATTCACTATCTAATACATACATTCCCGTACAAATCTACAATCTATCAAATTACAGAAAAAATATCAAATGAAAATTATCATCTTATAGTATGTTTGTAATTTCAATGCTTGCAAAACTTGAAAATGAATAAACATGAAGAAACACGTCAAATGCCTTATGATGATTCTTTTGTTGTTTTTAATTATTGTGTTGTCTAAACAGGGAGCTGTCCGTAATGGCAGCTACCTGTGGCCAGGAAACATAATACAAACGCCTACCAACAGACCTACACTTGCGACAATAAGCGACCGGAATTATGGAGGAAATTGATGGTATTACATCCCTACCTTAGTTGAAAAGCATCTTTTAATTGAGCAATTTTCGTCCAGATTTTGATCGAGGTGGAGCGTTGAGTAAGCTTTCACACAATTACCTCCATCAGATCAGGGAGTTGCTAGAGACTCCCTAATCAGATAAACTCTTTCATGAAATAATGTTAAGTGTGTGAGTTCGGGCAATCGCTTCGTTTTATAATGTTTGTCAAATACTTTTCATCTTGTCTTACTTTTTGAAGCCCCATGTACGTGAATTTTACTTAGGAATAGTTTTTCATCTTATCGGCCTGTAAGTCAGTGGTGTAGCGTACTTGTCAAGGAAAGACTTGCCACTCCCCTTAAAAAAGGTACACGTTTCGAAAGATACAAAACTTAATACTTCATTAATTATTTTACATAAAACATCAGGAATATTAATAAATAAAATGTAAAATACAGAGAAGATTGTGCACTGATACATATTATTTCAGCGCAATACCTCGTAAGACAATTGCAAAACTTCGAATAAAAATCGCCTAGATAAGTACATAAAGGCCCTAAGACCGAACTCGAGGATTCACAAGTTACATATGAGTGTAAGGGGCGGCTACGGAAATACGATCGCATTCACCCATATCAGCCTGAGTTGCACAAGAATTATTCGTACGACGTCTTCTACTCCTTTTTTGACAGAAATAACCTTGTACAGAAACCCTAGTCGGGGTAACCCTGACATAAGGGAACGTTCACTTATCCCTCGACGTCAGGGAACAAAACGTGAAGAAACTCACTCCCCCCCCCCCCAAAAAAAAAAAATGAATATGAATATCCATATAGTTGCGAATTTGAAGCCAATGGAAAACGCAAACGGAAAAAAAAGCTTTTATTATACCAAAAAACGTATTTTTTCGTTGAATCCAAGTCAAGCCCGTGAAAGGAAAATAGCATTTGCTCCATACCTTTCTGAAAGCCTAACACCTACATCATCGTGGATAAACATTGAAAATGTCACTGCTTTGTTACGTCGAAGCTTGACGTCACTTTTAACTGCAACTCGTACCTTGTAAGATGTCAGTGTTATCGGTTGAACGCTTCAAGTGACCAATAGCGATATCGCTCCTAATAAATATGTATGATTAAACCCGAAACTCCACCTTCACGTGTTGACTGCGAGTGAAAATCAGTACAAAATGCTCCCTGACGTCGAGGGGTAAGTAAAAAGACCAAATGCCAACTTTCCCTCGCGTCAGGGTTACCCTGCCTACAGAAACCCATACAAAAGGATTTCATATGTCCAGGACCTGACCGAAATAGTTTTCCTTTAACTCTAAAACCTGGTAGGTAGTATTCTTCTAATCTAAGCATCTGTGACCATATAAAATCAGCTAAATTGGAAACAAAATGTCACGGATAAGCAATTCAAGAACCCTATATCATTCTGCTAATACTTGGACTCGCAAGGGGTCGGACTCTCCCCAGTGCACCTGCACATGAAACACATACCGCTGATCCCCCCCCCCCCGGATCCCTCTGTAACATGTAAAACAAATGATCGTAACACAAACCTAGCAACTAACTGTAAACTAAGTTGATAAATATGGACCTAGCAATGACCATCTGCAATGGATTTTATTGTCTAAATGAATTTTCATGAAACTGATTCAATGATAAGTAAAGGACCGAACTAGTTTTACCCCTTTTAAGGGAGTTCGAAATTATTTTTCTGCCTTTTTTTATTTTGTTATCGCTCCATGAGGACAATGAGATATTATAGTTGCCAGTTGAGCTTTAGACGACAATGCTAGCTGAAATAGCAAGCATTGCCATGGTAACCGTTGATGTTCCCAAGTTACCAGTCTCATGGGTCTAACGCAAGGGTGACCGTAATTCCATGACTGCTTGTCTGTGTGTCCAATTTTATTTTGTAAATATCTCCTAAACGGTTAAGCCGATTATCTTTAAACTTTAGGGGGAACGTAACGTAGGTAAAATCTCCGTGCAATGCTAAATACCGGAAGTGAAGGTCAAATGTCAAATTTTCTGAGAATCACTTTTCCTACTGTATTTCCAAGAGGAAACATTCCACAAAAATGAAACTTTATACATATAATACAAATGTCCAGTGCTACCATAATGTGGTTGTCATTGACAACCGAGGTCAAAGGACACGTGATGGAAGGGAAGATGTTTATCCTCCTAGTGGGTTGGACAGATTTTCTACCCCAGGGTAGAAAGTTGTGTCCCACTGACCCCTGGAAGATGTCAAAGGTCGGCAGGTGCTCAGGTGAATTTTAGTAAAAATTGTGTTTTAGCCAGATAATTCCACGATGATACATGGCACAAACATGGAACATGACACGTACAAAAGGGGAGACAAATTGTAACAAAATAGGTGGTTGCCATGGCAACCGAGGTCATAGGTCATGTGACAAAGATCAAATGCGTACTTTTTATTTCGAAAACTACTATTAGTCTGGACCGCTTTTCTTCAGACTTATTGAGAAGGTACCCTAAGGTGGGAAATGGGTCTTGCGGACCCTCGGCAGTAAGTGTCAAAGGTCAAATCGTGTAAAAATCGTTTTGGCTATAATTTCATGATAAAACTTTGCACTTTCATGAAACTTGACACGTATTATAAGGATGACAGGTTTTACCAAAATATGTGGCTGCCGTGACAAACGAGGTTAAAGGTCATGTGACAGTAGGGCAGATATACATTTTTGTCAAAAAACCCTACTAGTCGCCTTGGACCGATTGGAGAAGAGGTGACCCAAGGTGGGAATTTGTGTCTCGTAGACCCCAATAGTAAACGTCAAAGGTGAAGAATTTTTTTCTCCATATATATTAGATTCATTAGTTATGTGAGTCGATATTTGTTACTGTTATCACATTAGGCCTATAAGACATGTGTGCTAGTGATGAGATATGCGACTCCGTGGATGGCCCTCTTATTTTCGATATTAGTGAAATAGTATTTCGTCTTTACCTATACACTTCCCACAAACGTCATTGACAAAAGCCTATGTAATAGGTATGTTTTATTCTTAGTTTTTACGTTCACTTTTGTTTATGTAATCAATAACATGTTCTAAATGTTAGTCATGCATAAAGAATTAAACAAAGGTCGCAAAGACAGTAACATAAAATTAATAATTTTCAATCATTAACTGGCTCTCAACAACATTTTTATAAGTGAATAAATGGTAAACAAAGGCTACGAAAAGTTTAACATTTTTTCTACATCTTGATAGTAGTTAACTCGTTCCTTTTATCGAGAAACCAGGTTTAGTAAAGTTTCACAGTAACGATCAATACTATCCATGGCCACACTAACAGAGTACATCGATTGTAGTGTCCTTGTGAATCGCCCTTGAAGAGAATATTAATAAAAAGCTACTTTGGAGGGGATAATTTTCTTTACTACTTTTATCATGGTGTTGGCTAAAAGTTCAGCTTCTGGCCAGTGGGTTGATTTTGATTAATGTTTTTTCTATATTCGATTTCCATTATTTCGATAACCATTATGCCTTATCAATCGGATTCATTTTGTGAAAGATTCTTACGATGCAATTATTCCTGGAACAGAACTCTTTGCAACATGAAACTGATTAAGGCAGGCCCAAAGATGCACTCGGGTACGATCGTGTATTAATATGTGACGTCATCAGGTCAGCTTACTGAAAAGGGCAGCATCTGTACCAGGAAGGTGTTAGAAGGGCGGTTCAGCATTCTACAGACTCTTTGAAGTAGTGACCGTGTCCAGTGCTAATCTTGTTGTTCTAATCAAAATATTATCACAAGCCCAAGATGAACTAAGATCGGTGAAGCATCGTCAAAATGCCAATGCAAAGAAGCAATTCTTAGATTAAAGTCGTTAACTTTTCGTGGACACTTGTCATACGAAAATGTGACTTTAAAATTGTCCTCGTGATTCGTCACAATAAATCCCATTGCAATTAAACTTTTTGAAGGATTTCCTCAAAACTAATATTTCGTTTCAAAGGGATGCGGATATTTCCCAGTATAAAGAGTTAGAGTTAGATGAGGTTTCACGGCTCAGTTTCTAACAATTGGTTTAAGTGGGGACGGCCATATGGAAAGCCGTTTTAACATTTCCATACGGCCAAGGCCTTTTTCCACTTGGGGCTCACTGGCTTGTTTTTCCTACACCCTTGCTTATGCTGAGCACCTACCACAATAGCAGTAGGCTCCATTTTTAAGTCTTCGGTATGACTCGGCCAGGAGTCGAACCCCAGACCTTCCGGCTGCAAGTCGGATGCTCTAACCACTTGACATGCAGTCGGTCTCCCAGTATAAAGAGAATGTTATCAGGAACAATGTTTTCAAGCGGCAGAAGACGCATCAAGACCACCTAGGGACACAAAGAAATAACACTATTTAAAGGTTTATTGGCGGTGTTTAACCGACTCTTGTCGGTTACACCTCACTTAAAAACATAAGTATCTCGACAACTGCGTTTGCTTCAGGATTACTTTTATATCAATGGAGCAGATCATCATTCGGAGGGTTAAGTCAACAGAGGCCAAACAATAGGAACAAAGAGACCAGTAATTAATGATAGGGATTCAGTTATTTTCAAGTACACGTTGTTTGTCAATTTTGGTCGTTGTGTCTCCTTGTTAAGAAGTAAAGGGTCAGTCATTGCTCGCATCATTCAGTTCTATGGATTTTATTAATGTTCATTTCCAACCTGGTGATACTTTCCCATATCCCCCATGTGAATTAGTGCTCTCATCATAAAACCATAGGAATTTAAGTGGAATTAAACAACTTTCGTCACCGCGGCAACCAAGTATTGTTAGTTGTAACGATCTTATACGCATGAGGAGAGCCAGCTTGTACTGTGAAGATGTAAATTTCTCCGTGTTTAAGAGGATGCATGATCTGTTAAGTCTTGTGTCACTTTACGGTCTTTATCTTTTTGGAACAGGCTGATTGTCCGCCTGAATGGGAACACTTTGCCAGAACATTTCAGTTAGAGAATATGGTAGAAGGTACTGATAATATTTCAATGAAAGGCAATGTTTCGTCCCTCTGTCATTGTATAATGTGTTCAACAATTATTGCGCCCTCAGCTTTGCATCTAAGGTTACGAACAGTAGACTTATCTGTTACGTTTTATCTAGAATCGAGTTCAGAGACTGAAAAGTTGGTCATTCAAAGCAGTCAGTGGGTCAGTTTTTTATCGTGACTGTTTAAGAGGCTATTTGTTCTTCGGAATAAGAAAATTCCCATGTATAGTACTTTTCAAAAAAAAAAAGTTATAATGAAGGTCGTCGTAAAGGAAGGCTTACGTGTACCCGATTTTTTTATCGGCAATCTTACCTATTTCGTAATTAAAATCTGTTTTCAGGGCGGAAAGATAAGACGTTTTGATAACTTGTGTACCATTTGACAAGGCGGCCATTACAAGGAGACAAATACTTTACCAAACCGTTCACCGAGTGGTCTCTACAACTTGCCAAAGAGATTTCAAGACGTACATCCCATAGTGAGTACCGATATCAGATACTTTTGACTTTTGAGTATATATATATATATATATATATAATATATATATAAATACATATATATATACATATATATAAATACATATATAGATAGATAGTAGGTAGAGTGACGTAGCGACTTTATATGAATGAGTCAGTCCACGCTATAGTATATAGTCGCACAGAGACCTTAGGCCATTTTTCCTCTAACATGATATATACTACATACCATAGCGTAGATTGACTCATATATATATATATATATATATATATATATATATATATATATATATATATATATATATATATATATATATATATATATATATATATATATATATATATATTGTTACGGCTTGTGGTCGCAAGTCAAATGGTCCAAGGGCTGGTAGTGCATGCACGTTGACGATGCGTAGAAACGGCGTAAGGCTATCAGAAGTGTTCAGTGTCAGTGGCTGGCTTATGATATCTCAGTAGTGTGACAGTCTGGTATCTCTCAATGTCTCTCTCCGCCACAACAACTGTTGAACTGCCTTTTATATGCTAGGCTTTTATTCGAGAACTCTCCAGAATTTAACAGAAACTTCTAGTGTACACAGTCCAGCAATTACGAGAACGTTCCTTAATGCACGGTAGTAAACAGTGTAGAAGTGTCGTCAGGCCGCGTCTAGAAAGGCTGCGTTGAAGTTGGACGTCTCTGGAACTTTCCATTCGCTCGTCGATGGATTCACTCCCCCCCTTGAAAAAGTTTTGGACGTCTCGGACAAAACTTAAGTTACAATATTTACAATGTATAATGTTACAGTAATAACTACAGTATGTATATTATGTAGTCCAATATTCAATGGAAGGTATAATCATAACAACTGTTGAACTGCCTTTATATGCTAGGCTTTTATTCGAGAACTCTCCAATATAAACCCCTGGCACGTACTATAGTTTGAAGTCTGTAACCCTCCCCCTCTTAAAAATTCTTGATCCGCTTCTGCCTATGGGAGTGGAAATTTTGGCTAATTGAACAATGGTAGAAACCTCTCCTTCCTGTGCTGTTAATGTGCTTGAAAACACTAACTGTACCTGTAGGCCCCGCCATTTGCTCCCTTTGGTCAAGTCTACAAGAAACCAAATTTTGACCGAGACCTACAGACCAAAGGTTCTTAAGTGTTTTGGGCCGAGGTCCACCTTGACTTAAGTTTTCACCCTATACTTTAAGTGTAGCAACCAGTACGTAATTTTATACCCCCCATGTTTTCACACGAATTTTCGGGCTCATCGAATCTTCCACCGGCCACTCTTGTGCATGTCGAGGGCCGCAGATGGACCGCCTCTTGGAACTTGATATACCTACACAGGAAGGTTTTACGTTACTGTTGAAATAGAATTGTAACATTATTCTCGCTTTAACCTTATCGTTCTACTTCAGTAATTGTTGTAAGTTGTGGTAACTCATAATAAACTGCATGGTTCTGAGAAGCCTTGAAGCCTCAAGAAAATGCAGTCAAATTTTGGGGCATCTGTCTATTGCCTTTAAATCTGACTCTTAAAATCCACAGACGAGTAGTTGCTGTAAGGATCACGACTTTACAATAATTTCGTAAGAAAATTTAAAATTACGTGAAAAGGCAAATTTAACTTATCCAAAACAAAGAGAGAAAAGACGCGGGAGAAAGAAAAGAAGATAATAAACTCTACGTATTTGTACTTGCAGCCAAGTACAAATCGAAGCCGATGAAGCTGTACTTAATAATGAATTTGCCAATAGAGGTTTATCCCCGACGTCAATGCGCTTTCCTCTCTCTGTTTGTTGGGCATTTTGACGGTCAGTCGTTCATTGTATCACAATTGTATCTAGGATCTCGTGGCTCGCGCATCGATAACACGCCTTCTGAGAATTCACTGTGACGTCCAGCATTCCAGATTCAAACGGGCTGACGTCACGTGAAAAACTTTTATAAAAATAATACTAAGAGTCGATTGAAAACAAAGGCAAAATGACAGATGTTAAAAAAAAAAAAAAACAGACAACATATATACGTGTGAACCACAGGTAGAAATCAATATGGTAGAGATGCCACCAGGCCCTTAGCCAGGAATTCTGATATAGGGGGGGGGGGGCACCGACACCTCACAGAGGAGCCGAAGAAGATTATGTTTGTTGTCAGTAGTGCCACCATATGATTACAGTGCCGGAACTACAGGGGGTTATATCTCAAGCTTACCATACATTGCTTAAAGGTATCGGTTTTACGTGTGCACATACGCGCGAAGGGGGCGAAAATTTCACTCTTCTGATGGAAATTTTTCCCTCCGCTTGACATACAGAGACGTAGAAATTCTCCACAAGTGAAGGGAACAAGACTATAATCACGATATACCTTCAGCTCAGCATGCGCAGGTGAAGCCCGTTGAGTACTTTGCGAACGGCGAGGCGGGACCAGGGGTTGCCATTAGGCAGACTTGGTGTGATCCAGTATGATTTTGTCAGGACCCAGAGGGAAATTCCCCGAATATGTGGCGAATTAACAATATGTGAACACCAGCATGGAGCTTTGAGCAGGACTTTGAATGACAGTGAGAGCACACCATTGTCTTCACAGTTTACAATTCACATGGTCATTATCGTATTTCTATTCTGAAAAAAAGAAAAAGTAAATTTTGGAAAAAATTTTTGGTACGAGTAAATTTAGCTTCAAACCGTATAGTCGTAGCGGAGCGAATGTTACTCACGAGGTACTAGATTACTACATGAAAGCCCCTTGATGTCCGGGATCTAACTTTGAGGCTTCTTTGGCTGGAAGAGTTCATTTGAATTTTTGTACTAATAATGTTCATGGGTGATATTATTTCGGTTGTGAGAATTGCGCGCGAAGCGCGCCTAATTTTGCATGAAAATTATTTACCACGGTAAAGCCTGCATACAGACTCAGCAAGTTGTGGTGGAAAGATAAGCTCGACGAAGGGACCAAGCTCCCCTAAGAGGTCCAGCAACCCGAAGCCCCGTCAGAAGCAATGGGTTACAGATTGGATACCGAACGCGAAATTTTGGGCGACCGGCGAAAAATTTGGGGTTCTGTTGAAGAAAAATTGAAAATATTTGGTTCTTATTAAGGAAACTTAGAAAAATTGGGTTTCTATGGAAGAATCTGCCCCTCTTCGTCCTAGACAGTTCCAAATCTCCCGACTTATTTACTCCTTCCAAAACTGTGTTGAGCCCCTCCTTGTGCAGACACAAACATAGTTTATTGCTTAAGGGCATATCCTGTTAGGCATACAAGGCCATAATATGTAACCAGAACATTCTCTGCGCATGCTGTGTATTATGAGCTTTGATGTCAATCAAAGAGCATTCACCCATGACCAATTGAGAATTTTGCTTTCTCCCATCCAAAATGTATTTGGGGTGATGAGTGTCTGTCTTTAAGAACGAAACCAAGACGCCGGGCGACTGGTCGCTAGGGGATGCACCATTCCATCACCCCTGAACATTGAGACACTTCACGTTTCATACCAAAATGATTATCATGATGTTGAGTCTGAATTAAGAATCTTCCCGATTATAAGAGAAAGTGGGTGGAACTTTTTATGGATTCAGTTTTGTGTTTTTCCGGGAATCACACCTACACGAAAGAACAATAGCCTAATTGTGGAACCTGTACATTTATAAATTAAGCCAACATATCTGAAACGGGTGTTAAAGCTATATGTAACTGAAGATGAAAGCGCGCGCAGCGCGCGAAAAGTTTTGTAATTTTAGAACAAAAATGTTACAGAGAACAAAATATGTTTATTATTAAACTCCTTTTGGGGTCATTTTTGGTTACAAATCGTTTGGTGTCATACCAGGGCCACCGTTTACATGTACTAAAATTTTATTTTCGATCGATTTTCCGTATAGGGGGCACAGTGGTCCGCACGGGGGGGGCACGGCCCCCTCGTGCCCCGGCCTGGCTACGGGCCTGGATGCCACATTCATCTGTGTATTGGAAAATTCTGGTTTTGGATAACGTCACGCAGCGTACTTTTACGATACATTCAACATTTTCGACACCTCTCCAGACTTCACGTTAAGAAGAGTACCGTTCTACTGTGGGTTGTTCTATGAAATAAATAAGTAGGCACCTAAGTGAATAAAGACTGACAACTCTCAAGTAATCTTGGCAATATATGTAGACTTGAATGTTCTGTCACAGCAGGGCCTGCTATAATGAAAGATTCTGTGATGGCTGCCTTATTCACGTTTACATGTTGCAGACAATTTTTTCCAAAAAGACTGACAACTCTCAAGTAATCTTGGCAATATATGTAGACTTGAATGTTCTGTCACAGCAGGGCCTGCTATAATGAAAGATTCTGTGATGGCTGCCTTATTCACGTTTACATGTTGCATCCGTTGCGGAGTCTACGTGACTGCGTAGCTGTCCGCAACTGGACAGAAACATGGCACTTAACCAGTGTTGTTCAATGCAGAATACATTCGTCGAACTATTTACGCACATTAGAAAAGCAATACCTACAATCGAAGATATGGGGGTCAAAATAAACGTGTAGGAGTGGATTTAAACGGTTGCATTAAAGTTTTTAGAACGAACGTAATCATTTGTAATGATTTTATTGATGCTTGCTCGCGTGCTCGTTACGTGTGCTTACACGTCATTGACTCTTACGTGCATAAAAACACACACGACCAAACAGGTGAAAGAAGTTCTCGCACGTTCAACCAAAATTACTAAGACAAAAACTGCTCTCACGAACTCACTTGTACTGCTCTCAAAGAGCCACAACCCCGAAGGGACACGAAGCAAACAAACGAACTTAACACAAAACCAGGCCATCGCGAATCCAAGACCCTGTGTACAATAAATACACTCAAGACTTAACAAAATTCACTGTGTACAATCCACTTATACAAGGAGGAAAACAACCCCCCCCCCCCCACGACAGCGAACGAGTGGGCGGTAACACGCCCGAACACGCGAAAGCTTAACTGAAAACAAATCTCTCCCCGACGAAATCGAACGAGCCAGGTGGCAAACACTACATTCAACCTACATAACAAGAACTTCATTCCTCAACGCGGTAACAAAAGCAATTTCAAAAAAACATTTCACAGTTTATTTTACCAGGAAATATTATCCTCGGTAAGTAAAGTAAGACAGTATAGCATTTCTTCATGGACGAATAGAACTCATATCCATACAAAAAACTATTAAATTCAAGTTGTTCCTTTTACGGAAACCTTAAATCGTCGTCACACACAAACTTTATCCAGAGTGTGTAAGTTGTCACTTTCTGAAGAGTTATGTCACTAGTTCGGTTTCCGGAGTGTTCCGTCGTTTTCAGTTATTTCTCAGAAGGGTACTTGGTGTATAACCGGCCTCGACTTAGTAGGCTAATCATTCAAACGACTAGCTTGTTGCACACCATGTCTAATTTGCGTCGCTTTCTTAAATATTTCTGGCTGCTTTTGGCGACTTGTGATTTTTGGAGCTCAGCTCAAAGGGTAAGTGTGGAATCTATTTCAACTTTTTCAATCATGCTTTGTTTAAACTGTTAGTTTAGCTTTAAAGTAGCATTTCTTAATGACGGGTAAAACCAATCCTTAAAGCAGATAAGTTGGCCCGTCCCTTCAATATTTAAATAAATAGTAGGATATTCGTGTGAATAATTGCAACTTAGTTGAATTATGAAACTTTTAAAGCACGTCTAGTGGCTAGCCCTGGAGCTAACCCTCGGTTAGAGGAATACTGTGTTTTGTAGTGCTTTGAAGTAAGTTCATACCCAATGTTTTGTTACAACCAAAGCCAGTGCTTGTCATTCCGTTTCTTCAGATTTCACACCTGAGCGATAAACGTTTTCCTAATATCCCTGCCCTCCCCAGATATTTCTACAAAAACGCACACAAAAGTATATATATTTTAATCGGACTTTCATATCCTAGACTAAGTACCGGCGAAAAGTACTTCTACTTTTTCGAATAGACGTTAAAATTTGTGATCAAATCAGATTTCTATAGTTTAAAATGTGACTGCAGCTGTAATGTGAGCAGTGAATTACTCGTGGTCAGCCCATGGCTGATTCAGCTTGCTTTCAGTTTAGGGCCTAAGTTTCATCATGTCTTACTGAGGTTGGAGATAAAGCAACTTACGTCGATTAAATGTTTACAATTTGGACCACTGATGACATTCTTTTAAACATGCACTTATCTCCTTATTAGCTTTTTCTGTTGTTTCGTAAAAATCATGACAATTTTTTCCAAAAAGTTAAAAGAATTACTAAATCGCTCTCAAATTCACTGGTCCTGCTTGGAAATTATGGTGTAGTTGCGATTAAAACACTGATCCAAAAATTGTACCCCAATGGGGTTCAACGGTTCGGACAATCAAAATGTAAACAGCGGCTCAAAACTATTCGTCCCCATTTCAGTTTGTAAAATCTTAGGTTGCTTAACTTTAATGGTTGTGAAAAACAAGATGCTTCTGTAAATCGATCCTTGATTGATTAGCTTTCAAGTCATTTTATGCAACGGAAAACGGTATTCTCTTGATACAAGAAATGAGAAAACGAGTATTTTTGGTTTAAGACTTAGCAGTGAATGTTCTCTGTCATCCAGTCAAGCTATCATGCAGCTAGATATAAGTGCAACTCCCAGCGTTACGTCCGATACCACCTAACTCATGTTTAAGACTAAGTTTAACACGTTCTTTGGCTCACTTTAGGTGGGACGAAATTAAACGTAAAATGATGTTTGTTTTAAAGTATAAAGTCTCATAATTTTTGTTAGCTTCAATGGTGCATTGCAAAACCCATTGCTTTACAACAACAGGAAACAACAAGATTTAATCCTTTGTTGTTAACATTATCAAGTCAGGTCTTCAACAAACCTTATCGGTTTATGAAAAAATAGGGAATCCAAAATTTTTACAGAGGTCTATGCAGTGACCTTATGTCACAGACGCGATGTTGGGAAGTTAAAGGGCTAGATGTCTCACTTAGCGACTGATGCAAGTGCTTGCCTAAAGCTGTGACTGCCCAGACACGACAAAACCATTTCCTTTCCTACTTTCCTTTGCTGTTTGTCGATGATATTGGAGGTAAATAAAATTAATACAGTGATAGTCCTTTTCTTCGATATTTTCTATATATGAGGAACAAGAGATCAAATTTATTAGGGAATTCAATGAATTCAAATTTGTATATGCAGTCTTGTCAGTGGAAATGTAATTGTAGCAGGGAATATACACTGTTACGATCGAGTCCTCGTCGTAACAGTTAGGATACGAAATAAGCCAAAGACTACTGAAGAACAGTTGGGAATTTAAAATATTCCGCTTTTTCTTCCTCAGTTATATATATATATATATATATATATATATATATATAGATATATATATATATATATATATATATATATAGTGAAACAAAGAAATATATATAGGCCTTTTGAGATAACAATACACTATTTTGGTAGTGCTTTGAGTTCTAGGCGCCATTTACTGAACTGTACCTAGCCAAGTGGCAAAGCATCCTTAAGGTGTTTTCAAACAAATTCATCATTTGTAATTTGCTCATGTTCAATTAAATATCAAGTAAAAGATATATAATTTACTCCAAAACAAAAAATCGTACCATATAAACACTAGAAATGTTGAATAAGCATGTTGCCGTTTCTTGTAACCAAGGCTGTGAGACAAGTGATAGAAAACTTTCACAGGATATATAAATATATAATTGGGAAACCAAACAAATAAATCTTATACACAGGAATTTCTTCGAAAAGCAATCTGTGGCAAGTTTTAATCTTCAAAGGCCACTTTTAACTTCATCTTGTCTAAAAATTGTGTAATATGATTATTTCAAGGATTACTTTGTTACAGGCAAAGCAACGTTTGAGAAAAGTTTTCTTCATGTTCAAAATCAGATGACCTACAAGATAGTACTGATTTTGGACTGAGAATATTCCCACAGAAGGCAATTTGAGAAAGTAAATAACTATATACCCCTTTCCAAATAGAAATTACAACTGTTTGTAGGATAGAGTTTTAGTGTGCGTCGTTTTTGTCAACGACATTTTATTGTGACCAAACTTTGTCCCATAATCCTTTGTAATTGCTATTGAGGAAAGGGTCTATGCTGTGAGTACAATTTAGTATTCAATTCACGTCTTTTGCGATGAAATGAAGAAAACGATATAAGTTGAACATACTGAAGAAATTGATAATTCTTTTCTTTTTCAGATTATCCGAGAATCAAATACAAATCAAGGTGAGTCTCTTTTTGCTATCGCAACAGAACTTTAGAAAGTCATAAACATGTTTATATTAATTTGACAAGTAGGATGATAAATAATTGATAGCTGTCAGATGAAAACGAAAGAAGTTTGAGTTGCTTGGATTCCTTTGATGAAACTGAAACTTCTTTGTGCTAAAACAATGTAATTAAAAGCGATATTATTAATTTGCTTTTGCTTTGGTCCAATCGTAAGGATAATTAAGAATGAAGTTATACATCACCACCAAAAAGAATATTTCTTTCAACTATTATCACTCCATATCAAACTTTAGCGGCGATTAACAAATGTCTTGCAGATTATTCTTACTTCTTCTATCAACGGCACGAATACGCAAAAGATTGCAAAGAAATTCAAAGTGAGTGTTCCTTTTCAAGTTCCAGTGGAGTACACCTAATAAAACCTGATGGATACTCCGAACCTTTTGAAGTTTATTGTGACAACGTGACAGATTCTGGCGGTTGGACGGTAGGTTGCCGTAATGTGTACTCGTCCCGAATTTAACTTTGAGCTTGATTTGCAAATATTGAGAAATTAATTGCCACCTTGGCCAAAGTGGAAGAAAGACCAAGTGAGAGGAGAAGGGTAAAAATGCGAGAGCAATAGATGAACATGAGGAATCGAAGGGGATGTCAAACGACTGAGGCCTGTGAGTCCTAATCACCAGTGTTGTGACGAGTCATGACTCTAGTCACTAATTTTAAAAAAGGGAACTGACTCGAGCAATTGTATCATAATTTTCTTCATAGGCCTAGAAATAATACAATGACTCGAGTCACTGACTCCACTCGAGTCACATTGAATGTAGTAAATGACTCGACTCGACTGCAAAATTGAGTGACTCGTTACAACACTTCCAATTACCAAACTTTCATACAAGAACACGTCGTTTCATGTTTGTGTTATTCTAGACCTAAGTTACAACCTGAAATAGTTTCCATTGAGTTGAGTTTACGTGTTTAAATGATATAAAGCGGTTGAAACTACATGGTGAAATGTACATTGTTATGAAAAAAATCAAATGGCCGTCATCTGCAAGGGAAGCAAGAATAAATGTTTTTCAGGGTCATCATAATCAAGAGTCCTTTAGGTCAACTCCATAATCTTTGTTTTGATTACATTTTCATTCTTACCAGGTAATACAGCGACGGATGGATGGCTCAGTTTCTTTTAATAGAAGTTGGGAAGCATATGAAGACGGTTTTGGATTTCCATCAACAGAATTTTGGCTTGGAAATATGAAGCTGTCGTACATCACAAATCAGGCAGTCTATGAACTTCGCATTGACATATAATGGCTCATCTTTTTACATTCTATATAATGCATTCCGTATCACTGATCAGTGGGGTCTCTATTCAATAACTTCGGTTGGAGATTACACCGGTACTGAAAGTAAGTATGATAGTACAGGAAACGTGGAAATTTACTAAGTTAAAACAGTCTACTATACTTTTAAGCTCTTTACAAAATATTACATGGTATATGATCCAGCGAACAAGCTACCAGCAAAAACAATGGGTTTATAACATGTTTTACTTCAGGTTCTGTGATCACATACTGCCCACCAAATACAGTTTACAGAAACAGCACATGTGAGCCAGTTCATAACGTAGAGGTCTTCACGGATTGCTACCATGCGTATCAAGATGGCCACAGTGCACTGTATTTACACCATCCGTCCGTTGGGATGGACTGAGGATCCATTTAAAGTGTCGTGTAACATGAGTATAGATGGAGGAGGATGGACGGTAATGAATATTAGCTCTTAACTCTAAAAAAAGGTCTGATCTTAGGGGCACCGAACAGGAATCTGGTAAAAAAATTGACTAGATCAGGTTCAAAAATGAACCAATTCTGATCATATCTAAACCAAATCTAGTCAAATAATTGATCAGATTCCTGTTCGGTGCCCCTCCGAGCAGATTCGGTTCAAATTTGACTAGACCTTTTTTAGGGTGAATTCGATGTAGCTCCATACTCATGGATCTTAATGTTATACTCATTCACTCAAGACCATTGAAACATGAAGTAATTACAGTTCATTTTAAGTTATATCTACAAGCAATACTCTCTTTTTCTCTCCATTGCATGGTCAAAACTGAATTTGACATAATCTTAAAATATTAGTAAACAACACATTTAACGAAGTGCAGTAACTGTTCTCTAATATTTAAAGTCCATGGCTATTTAACTGGTAGCTGTACCTTAATTCCTTTTCAGGTGTTCCAACGTCGGGTTGATGGTTCAACGGACTTTTATCGTAATTGGACAAGCTATAGAAACGGATTCGGTGATCTTGAAAAGGAGTTTTGGCTTGGAAATGAGAAGTTACATTATTTAACGAGTCAAGGTTCACAGACGTATGAACTTCGAGTTGATATTGTATCATCTGGACTCGTAGCAAAGCATGCGAAGTACTCAAGTTTTAGAATTGACGACGAAAACACAAATTATCGCGTAGGAGCAATTGGATCCTACAGCGGAACTGCATGTTTGTATTTCCTTGTGTCACTCTTTTTTATCCCTCGTTAATTTATTGCAATCTTGTGAAGATCACAAAAATCAATTGCCTTCTAAGACTTCCATGTTAAAGGCGGAGGAGCTGAATGACCCGATTGTCGGAAAACGCCATGAACGATGATCTTTGATTCCTGCATTTTTTCATTCTTTTAGGACTTCTCTTTCTGCATAATAGTCTGCATTTTTAACCTTTAGCATGTTTTTTCGACATTTTTGTTAATAAACTGCATTATTAGGCCTAATATCAACACCAATTTTGTAGTGTACCCTAACCTCCTAATATTGCGAAGCTGTTCCCTTACATCTCTCATATAGTTATGCACCATTAATTGAGCTACATTCACTCAAAAAATCTCTTCGCGTTCTTCGTACATACTAAAACATTAGTTAAGTGGGATGAGAATAGTGGCGTTAAAGAAAATTTCTAGACAACATGGAAAAGCAAAAACGATGAGCCTTTCTTAGTTTTTCGTAAAATTCCGTGAAAAGAGGTGTACATTATCGTCCATTACATTTGTAGCTTGCAATGAACTGAAGAAGATATATATGTATAGCCTATATATATATATATATATATATATATATATATATATATATATATATATATATATATAAGATATCATGGTAGGTTGCGTGTGTTGGAAAGTAAAGTACACAAAAGTCAAAAGAAGACAAAAAATGGATACATTCATTTCCAACAATAAATATATACAAATCAGTGAATAAAGGTCGGGTTACATTTCTGAAGCCGAAAGTCAACTGTCCGACACCAGGTTCTATACAAAGCTTCCTGATGATCCAACCCCAATTTATTATAAGGAGTTGATAAACCTGATTCAAACTTTTGACAGTAATGTTAAACATGAGGTCATGCCCCTAATACCCATGGCGCCAAAACCAGCCATTTTCTACACCTTGCCCAAGGTCCACAAACTGAAGGATATGGTCAACAGGCAACAGGGGGATGGTAAACAACTTTCAGACAAAGAAGTGATCGATTTCGTCCGCAAAACCAGTATACCAGTGCCTGGCAGACCCATAGTTTCCGGCATCGGGACATTGACTGAATATATCTCGGCCTATGTTGACCGACATCTACAACCTCTATTACCTACCATTCCGAGCTATATTCAAGACAGTACTCATTTTTATTAATAAGCTAAACGAAATTCCGAATTTACCCCAAAGATTCCATCCTCGTGACCATGGACGTGACTTCTTTATACACGAACATTCCCCATGATGAGGGGGCAAATGCATGTTATAATCTAATGAGAAGAAACTCCGTTACTGGGTACTCAGAAATAACTAATCTCATTAAATTCATTTTGAGCCACAACAATTTTCAGTTTAATAACAACAATTACTTACAGATAAAGGGGACTGCCATGGGCACGAGGATGGCACCGTCATATGCCCAATAGATTTATGTACTATGTAGAAGAAGTAATTCTAAGGGTATCTCCACATAAACCTATGTTCTATGTTCGATTCATAGATGACATCTTTATGATTTGGGACAAAGGGCTTGACAATCTGCAAACCTTCTTTAACCTTGCCAATAGTTTTTCATCCGTCTATCAAATTTACTTTTGATTATTCCTTAAAGGAAGTGCCGTTTTTAGATGTGTTGGTGACCATTGAGGGCGGAAAAACAATCACGTCTGTTCACACTAAACCTACAGACAGGCATACTTATCTTCATTTCCATAGCTTCCACCCCCGTCACACAAAAACTTCTGTCGTGTACCGTCAATTCTTAAGATAACCGCCGTTTATGCTCCACTGACAATACCTATCTGGAAAAAGCTACAGATCTCGTACACTTTTTTCTTAATAGGGGGTATCCCTACAAACTCTTGGAGAGTTATTTCCAAAAAGTGCTGGCCATACCGAGGCAAAACCTCCTTCGGTACCGCCAAAAATCCAGTTGCGATCGTATACCCTTAGTTATCACATACCATCCATCCAACCGACCCCTAACAAACAGCATTAAGAAATCCTGGGAGATACTCAAAAGTGACCCATCCATCCATGAAATTTTTGAACAACCGCCAATGGTTGCCTACAAACAACCACGGAATTTAAGATCTATGTTAGTTCGCGCAACCCTGACTGCCGCGGAAGACCCAAACACGGGCAAGAGGAGTTGCAACAAACCTCGTTGTCAGGTTTGTAAACACATGCAGTTTTCCCCCACCATATTTCACGCTGCTTCAGGCAAAACTCTTAAACCAGGAAATTTTAAATGTGAATTTTGTGATACTAGTAATGTTGTCTATCTACTTTTCTGCAAGAAATGCCCCCACGCTACATATATAGGAGAAACAAGCACCAAATTTAGACTTCGATTTAACAATCATAAACTGAGCATAAGGAATAATAGCCCTGGATTCCCCGTTGCCGAGCACTTTAATCTGCCTGAGCATAGTTTGTCCGATTTAAAATGTGTTTTGTTGTACGGAAATTTTAAAAGCGCGCAGGAGAGATGCAACCGAGAACTAAATACGATCATCTCTCTAAATACTCACAGGACGGGTTTAAATAGGGATTTGGCTTTCATGAGCGGTCAAGCAGTTGGTCTCTAAACGAGGGGCTTGTATCTATATATATGTTAGGCCAGTTTTCATTTGCACTAGTTCCTACATACAACTGAGGAAGGGCTGAGACGGCCCGAAATATTTTGTATTCACTGATTTGTATATATTTATTGTTGGAAATGAATGTATCCATTTTTTTTGTCTTCTTTTGACTTTTGTATATATATTATATATATATTATATATATATATATATATATATACATATATATATATATATATATATATATATATATATATATATATAATATATATAGACCATCCGCTCGATACGCGGAAAATCGCTGGTTCGAATCCTGTATTCTATTTTAAGACGAATAATAGCAAATAAACTGAAGAGGACATATTTTCATATATACTTATATGTGTATACATACATATATATATATACATATATATATATATACCCTCTCATATGTATAATCTACATATATGTATATATGAATGTATGTATATATATAAACATATGGATATATATATATTGATTTGTAATCGGTTTCATGCAGTAGCCTTTTTTACAACAAATAATAGGCTAGCAAATGTATGGCAAACTCATTATGTAACGCTGCAATCTTTTATCTCGAGGTTATTTGAATGACTATTACTTATGTTATTAACTTTTTGTACAGCCAATGGGATGGATGGAATTGCCGGCGACTCCTTCAGTACCTACGACCGTGACAACGATGAAGTATCCAGCTACAACTGCGCCGAAAAGCATAGAGCTGCCTGGTGGTACCCGGACTACTATTCTTATTATTATTATAGCTATTGCAATTATTGGTATGCAGATGGATATTACCGTTCTTGCGCAGATGGTAGCTTAAACGGTTTATACGGCGGCGGAAATGGCCAGACGATATTCTGGGACGATTATAATTACTGCGGAATCAAATATGTCGAGATGAAAGTAAACCAGTCCATTAAGAAGCCATATGTTACGATGAAACACAACAAAATGCCTTAACAAGGAAGACAAAAAAGTCAACAAAAGTCTACAGGAAGAGCGCTTTCGCCTCTTGCTACCCAACCTGATGTAGGCTAGACCTGTGTGACATTTGGGAAAAAAGCTTATTCTCTAATTTCCGTCGAGCTCTTCTCCACAATGGATCCATCTCTTAGAAATGCAAGCAGCGCATATGATACGAATGTGTCTGACAAAAAGCCTTTAACACCAGTTCAATTCCATCTTTAACGTAAGTGCCTGAGTGCGGCAAACTAGAACGGCAATGTAAGGTAAAGTTGGGTTGCAACGATCAATTGACGCAACCAAATAAGTTTAGTATGAAAATAAAGCTATTATTATTCTACGAACCGGTAAAAAATATTAGTGCTTGAGCATTTCTTTTTAACCTTATTTCCACCTAAAGCTGTGACCCAGGGAGATGCTGCCGATTCTGCCCTGTACTCCATACTGCTAGCCAGTCTGTGTCTGTCCTGAAAAGCGGGCTGTGTTTTCTTAGCTCCTCTTTAAAGGGAAAGAGCAGTCGCCCGAAATATAGTAAAAAACAACAGCTAAATCTTACAAATGTCGTCTTATTTCATTCCTCAATATATTTCCCATAAAAGGTAAATTGAGTAGTTACACTGCATGAATTGAGCAATGACAAAAGTATCGTCACATGACACATCTAGGTGACTGCATTTCCTTTTTAATGCTTCTCACACAAACGAGGTATGACTGAACAAGGAGTATAACGTACAGACTGCTACGCAGGCGGAGTTCGCATTAAACAATGATGTGGGGTACCAAGAGAAAAACGCCTGACTTTTAAAGTACCCTTCAGATATTGTTTCCCCCCACTTTCTGACATTTTGCTACACCACTGGCTGTAGCTCAAGCGTAAGTCAAACAAAGCATCTTTAGACAGGCTGAAAGTGACCTTACTTTACACTGTTAACCAATAAAAAAAGAAACTTAAAACATATTTGAGTCTCGGTCCGGGCTCAGGAGTTGAAGGTCGATATATTACAGGATAACAAACGTCAGTTACCATGCTTCCTATCATGTGGATGATATCCTTTACGGATGGACCAGAAGTATGAATTGACACTATGTTAGATAATTGTTTCTTCGAATGTTGATAACTCCTATAACACTGAATATGTCTAGTCTACGGAGAGAAGTTGAATATTGAAATGGTCTCAGTAATCTAATGGCTATGAAAGAGTCTCCATGACAAGAGAAAAGTTGAGTCGAACTTGAAGTTACACCGTGTTTTAGCTGCCAATATTAGAGGTGCATGGTCTCCATGTGTAACTTACCCTGAATCAACATTAGCATTGTTTTATATCAACATAGAGTAAAACTTGAGCTTTGTGCTTAGGAAACCTTGCTTAGTAACACTGTAGCCAGTGACAATTAAAAACTTAAACATAGGCCTTCAACGCATCGTGTTACCCTTACCAAACGTATGTCCTTGAGGAGGAATGACTTTTAGCAGTGCAGTATTACCCGATCTCCTTCTTTAAAGACAGACAACCATCGCTCCAAGTACATTCTTGGTTGGGGAATATCATTTTTTTCAGTTGGTGACTGCTCTCTGGTTGACATCAAAGTTTGAAAATTGAGAAAATGCAGCGTAGGTCACAGTTCACAAAGTGCAGAGAGTGTTCTGATTACCCAGGACCTTACATCCTCAGCAGGACATGACCCTAAGTTATAAACTAGGTTTATGTCTGCACAGGGAGGAGCTTAAGGCAGTTTTGGGATTACTTTTTCGAAAGTCCCCTCGACACTCTGGCGAAGAGCCAAGGGGCGAAACCAAACAATACTCCCGGAGTTCTGCTCCCTTATGGAGCTACGTCCCAAAAGGCAGTTTTGGGAGGGACTAGAAGTAACTTAGTTGGGATAACTGGAACTGTCTGGGATGACGAGATTTGCCCTTTTATATCCCCAACCTCTCTAAATTATGCTGATGGATAATTTTTTTTTTTCAAATAAATGTAACTTAAAGGTCGTGTGACATGCCACCAAAAAGAGTTGTTTCACTTGTCACAACGGTCTGCTATCAATGTACGATATGTTACAACGCAGTGCAGGTGTAGGAGGAGACCTTTTGTTTCAATTCCAATTCGAGTTGTGGCGTTATACTTATAAACAGTGGCGCCGCCAGGAGATGGTTAGGGGGGGAGGGGGCACTACACAAGATGATATCGTAATTTCACCCCAGACAAACCCTATAAAGCCGATGTAAATTATGTTGATGAGTATAGCTGCGATAGGTGGCTTAAATGCAAAATGGTTCTACTTCTGGCAAATTTTCGAACTAGTCTTATGTTTACAAATTTTCATAAACTAGTCTTATTTTTGATGGGGGTAAGAGAAGGGTGTTTTGTTTAATTGAGGTGATGACAACTCCTCCCCATGAGAAACTTTTATTTGTATGAAGTGGCTTAGATGGAAAATGGTGCTATCTTTGGCAAAGGTTGTAACTAATTAGGAGTTCTTACATTTAGTGTTATTTGGCTGTGGCATGGCATCCCCTCCATGCCCAAGGCTGGTACAGACCGCCATAGGGCCTCCTGCAAGCTCTGGGGTAATTACAAAATTTGGACTCTAGCGTGATACTTTTAACTAGCATTCAAATGTCACTATAGAGGAACACACCAAGCAATTCACAAAAACCGTATTTTTATAATTTTTGAACGAGAATCCCGCCAGCCGAACAGCTCCCAATGGGGTGTGAGCGAGAGGGCAGTACAGGTATTACAAAAGGGGTAGAGGACTGACACGGATGAGATTCATATTACTAAGTTAGTCTCTGTGTAAATGTAGCAATAATCTGTTAATGACTTTCGAATAATCTAATTGTGTAATGAGTAATATACTTCGCATCATGTGCATCATGATACAAATTTTGCTGATAATGCAAGAATGCCACACATATATAGTATCCTCTTCATGCAAGCCTGAGATTTGCATTGTACCTCTAGTTTTCGGAACCAGCTGTCGCCAGAATAGTTCCGAGCATTATCGTCGGAATTTTCCAGAAAGAACGACCACGGTAATTTCTAAGCGGAACCCCACCGTCAGTTTCCAGTAATGTAGGGAGAAGTTTTTTACCAAAGCGTCTCCCGCAGGTTGCAGGAAAGGGCATTTGTTGATCAGCTTGTAGTTGCATCTAAATATTCCTTTTCAGCTATCTCATGTTTTACAAATTTAGACTTGAGGTTAAAAAGACCCTGCATGGTAAAAGTCTACACAAGTGAATGGAAGTATAATAATACTTTTTCTGGCTCCACGGGGAGCGCTCTGAGGAAGGCGCAGGGTCAAGGGGCCCTGATATGCCCATAAGCAGAAATCCTTGTGATGGGGATACATTTCAGAAAAAAAGGGGAGTGACCTACACAAACATTCTCCCTAGATTTTAAAAACTGTTACAAAATATTATGCTCTGTATTATTATTTTGGCTATCACATTGATAGCTTTTGCATAGTGTGAAGTAAATTAAATTATTAACTAAGTTAAAAGACTTCAAAAATGCTACTTTCCCGGCTCGCTTCGGGCGCATCCATCTTGTATTGCTGTCCTGTTATTACTATGTCAGCTTGAGTGAGATTATTTTTCCAAAGCCCAGCACAACTCCTACTACCACCTATCCCGCGGAGTGGACTCTGTTTGTTCAGCCCCTCTTTAAGGTTTCCCAACACCGTCGGCCCAGACAAAGAGGGTTGCGTCTGGTTTTAGAAGCAAACTTCATTACAGTAATATGACTTATTTATTTACTCTCTCATTAAGCAAGCTATTGTTTTTATTCAGTGAACACGTTTCACTTGTGAGTGTGTGTACTTCGGTGGTCGTGGAACTGACAACTAAGACTGAAACCTGTAAAGACCGATCGTTACTGTGTTGCATAATCACCTGTGCAGTGGGTATTACCAGGGAGGGGTACTACAATAAATCATACCAATACTGTAGATTGCACAGGCTACTGCATGATTTAAGTGGGACCAAATGTTGTATTTGTTGATTCCTTGTCGAAGGTAGGCAGGAATCTATGCGATGGTGATGTCGTATGTGTGTATGCATGTGACACTTAGCTTGTAAACACGCTATCTCAAGATAGCAATGACGGACACTTTTCATAATTGATGTATAGATTTTTCATGGTAAAAGAAAGAATCCTATTGTTCTGGTGGAGGTCAAAAGGTCATTTGAGGACACCAGAGGTTAAACTGCGAAAACCGTGATGGCTTGTAAACACGATATCTAAAGATAGCAATGACAGACACTTTTCATACTTAACACACAGATTTGTTATGTTGTGAGGAAGAACCTATTGTTTTGGTGCAGGTCAAAAGGTCATTTGAGGTCACTAGAGGTCAAAAGAAAAACCTTGTAAACATAATATCTCAAGACAGCAATGACGGACAATTTTTATATTTTGTATATAGATTTGTCATGGTGAGAGAAAGAACCCTACTGTTTTTGGTGGAGGTCAAAGGTCATTTGAGGTCACAGAGGTTAAACTGCGAAAACCTTGTAAACACAATATCTCAAGACAGCAACGACTGACACTTTCATATTTGGTGAAAAGATTTGTCATGGTAAGAGGAAGAACCCTATTGCTTTGGTGGAGGTCAAAGGTCATTTGAGGTCTTCAGATGTTAAACTGCGAAAACCTTTTGAATGACTTGTAAACACGATATCTCAAGACAGCAATGACGGACGCTTTTCATATTTGGTATTTAGATTTGTCATGTTCAGAGGAAGAACCCTATTGTTTTTGGTGGAGGTCAAAGGCCATTTGCGTTCACGAGAGGTAAGAAACCGAAAACCTTGTTAACAAAATATCTCAAGATAGCAGTGACGGACTTTTTTGATATGTAGTTTATAGATTTGTCATGTTAAGAGGAAGGACCCTAGTGTTTTCGGTGGAGGTCAAAGGCCATTTGAGGTCACCAGAGGTCAAAAACGGAAGACCTTGTAAACACGATATCTCAAGATAGCAAAGATAGACACTTTTCATGTTTAATATATAGATTTGCTATGTTGAGAGAAAGAACACAGCTGTTTTTGGTGGAGATCAAAGGTCATTTAAGGTCACCAGAGGTCAAAACTGAAAACCTTGTTAACACGATATGTGAAGATGGGAATGACAGACGCTTTTCTTACTTTGTATATAGATTTGTCATGGTGAGAGGAGGAACCCTATTGTTTTGGTGGAGGTCACAAGTCATTTGAGGTCACCAGTGATGAAACTGAAACTTTGTAAACATGACATTGAAAGGAAGTACAGACACTTGTTTAACTTTTTTGTCAATTTTTGGTGGGGTTCAAAGGTCATATGAGGTCAGCAGAGGTCAAATTGTTACACTATTGTAAATAAATTATATAGTCAAGAAGTAAAAATTTGAGAGATGAACCTCAGTGTACAAAGGCAACCCCTTTTGGCAAGGAATCACTAAGCCTTTTGGCTTTCTGGTTTTGAATATTTACTATTAATCAACCAGTCTTTTGGTTACTTATTTCTATGAATATCCAAAGAATTTGTTCGGTGTTCACCATATCCTCACGTTTTGTTTTGTAATGTGTCACATTCTTGTCTCCAGACATGCGTATCAGGCATGACATTATGTCTTGAGGTTAGGTTAGGGTTAGAGACATGAAATAAGGTTAGGGGTAGAAGTCTAGAGACGTATAATCATGCATGATATCATGTTAAGGATTGTGTGAGGGTTCACTTGTACAAGCGATAGGAATGTGACTGAACAAGGAATATGCCATACAACCTGCTACGTACGCAAAACCGCCACTTATCCTCTCGAACCACAAACGATAGAGTATTGGCCGGGGAAAGCCCTCGATGGATCGACTGGGAACGATAGCTCAAATTACCGACTGCTGAAATGGGCAAAGTGAATTGAAGAAGAAACGGGAAGAAGAAAGAGCATACAACTTGGATAGCTTTGGTATTGCAGAATGGAGTAAAACTTTCTGCAATTCTTTAAAATGCTATTTTTCGACGCGCTCCCCTTGCACCGTCAAATTCTGCCATTGGTAAAAGTTCTCATTTCGAAGTCTCTTAAGAAAGACTTCCATTTTCAGATAGTGAAATGATGGCACACGTCTGGAGAGCTCGCTGCGTGCCCATGGTGCCCTCTGAACCATTGGGTCATTTTAACCATGGGAGGACTCCCGAGGTAGTAATTTTATGTTTCCACTTGATCCCGCCCCTGTGATTAAATTCTGTAGCCACAGACCTCATAAAGATAAATTTCATGTCCTTCTTTTATTGATATTCGAACCTGGTTGGTACAGTGCTCATCGGAAAACGAAACCGTTTGCCTCCGTTTGCCTCCTGACATGCAACTATACTGTCCACAAGCCCCCCGAATCATCAAATTGCCTGGCTGTACGTACGATTTAGGTCAGCATGAGGTTTTGTAAAATAATCATTTTGTGGTCTATTTAGTACGCACTTCCGTCCCGATGATATTTTGGCCTCCATGAGTAGACAACGCGCCATTCTAAGTTTGGAATCTATGCTTATAGACCTTATGCATATGATGTCACAAAGCAGAAAGTGCTCCCTCATGTGGAGGAAAATCATTCATTCATTGCAAGTTACACCAACAGATGCACACAGCTGATTTGTCAACCAATCGTAAACGCGCGTAAGTCTACTACACGTGCGGCGAAATCCACGCCGTTCGTGCACGTGTGCTTCATTGTTTTCTTCCAAAATGACGTCAGTGTGACGTCAATGCATTAGGTCTATTATACTTTGGTTACTTCATTGTAAGCACTGTTTGGCATAGAGCATACGCAAGACAATATGCGTGTATGTAACATTTTGCGCGTGTAAACGTTGGAGCGATTGCACGCAGAAAGTAGACGAATTAGAATGTACTTTTCATTGTGATGACAGTGTAAGCACGCCTTATCAACTCTTTTGCCTACCAGTCGTGACGTCATTTGTTTATACACATTAATGAGTCTAGCTTAGTCTATAGACCTTATGCACATGACGTCACAGAACAGAAAGCGCAACCTCGGCTGCTGTTATCGAGTAACATAACAAGTAACAATCCAAAGCAGACAGCTGATTTTTGTACCGTTCCGATACGCCCCTACGGTCCACGTGCTCGTGAGAATGCTACGTCGTGCCTCCCTACAGTATGTGTAACGAAGTCATGTACCTCATCTAGCTAGCTTATTATTTATGCTCTATCGTGACGTCGGCTTGACGACAATGCGCAAGTCAAAATAGAGAGACGCGTGATACAACGGTGACATCGGTGAATGGGAGAACACTGGAGAACATAGAGCTACTTCACGTGGAGACAGCCCGTTGCCGATCGCCGTGCTAGCCGTCATAAGTCATGCGTAGAAGATGCTTTGACTCGTGCATTGCACAGCAAGGCCCCAGAGACATTGATACAATGAAGTCTTTACGACAAAAATGCCCAACAAACAGAGGTTCGCGGGACGCAGTGACGTAAAAAGAAAGAACTTCTACGTGTCAGTCGCGCTACGCTTGCGTTCAGTGCGTACAGTACGCTTAAAGAGTTGAAGCCTACTTCATGCGTATATCCAGCACGGTGGTAATTTGCGTTGCTATAAGAAGAACGAGTGCGCGACGCTTGTGAAGACATACAGTGAAGTGACTCATTAGATTTCTAGATTGACGCCATAATCACGTTCAAGACTAGTAACCTGGCAGGATGACCCATTATGACGCAATAAATACGCTTCACAACATCTGTTAGAGATGTCAAACACATTGATATCATCATTCGTTAACTTGTTCAACATTAGTTAACACTGCAAAGATGTAAAATTCTATAACGCTGGATTAAAAAACTTTTAAGCAATAATCGTTCGGTTAAAGATGTAATCATGGGACGCCTAAGTTCCGCTTGCAGAATAATTTGCATTCTTCTAATGCTATGTGCTGAGAAGATTCAATGCCCAGCTGTCAACACCCAGCCGGAAGCTAACTTCTGTGTGCTTCGAACACAAGAAGGTGTCGACATCCGCGCTTCATTGAAACCATCAGTAAATGCAAGGAATAACCTTCATCAGGTAAGATTCAAAATATATTTGCAGTTGTACTTTTTTTTTATTCCATATTACCTGGGCCACTCCTATTTCAGACTGAGTTAAGGAGGGAGGCAGTATACTTTTCCTTACTTTCTTTCCTTGTAAGGAGAATTGCTTGGTAAGATTTTGGTACTTTTCGACATTTTCTCTGTTCGTTTTATATTGGTATAACAAGAAAAGGCCCCAGTTCTCGAGTAGCTTGCCTAAGCCTTGCCTGTGCCCAGACCAAAGCAAAACGTGCAGTTAGCCGATTTAATTAACTTTACTTACAACTATTAGGAGCGATTTATCCTTTATCAATGTTGTGCTTGTTACAAGGAAACTATCTCACTGAAAGTATTTTCCTAATTTGTTAATTGAATTTTCTGGAGCCTTCAAAAGCTTTGCCAAATTAAATCATGACCCTTCCCTTTATTGCCTGCTCATGAGACTTGGCTTTTCCCTAATTGGTTGATACAATTTCATTGTTATTGTTAAGGAAAGTTAAACTGGATAAAAGTTATTGCAAATGTCCTTTATAAAGTTAGAGTGTTGGGGGTGTCCACCACCTTCTGTTGATTTAAGGCTATTTTCTATAAAATTATATCAAAATGCTCATCATTTAAAAAACTTTGCTGATGACACCATGCAAGATTTCCAAAGGAATTTTCCTACACCAGCATAGTTACCAGCGTTCTACTGGCCCAGATGTAAACGATAAGTTGTAAATATTCATCCCCACAATTTACCGTTTGAAGCCTACAAATAAAAAAATGTTTTTCAAAAAACACAAAATATAGAGGAATCGATCGTATCCAAATAGAAACATTCAGTGGGCATTGTTGTAAAGCCATGTGTCCTTTCAAACTCGGTGTAGGCCTAAACAAAACCTCAGAGTGCCCATTGATTAAACCAGATGCATCTGCAAGGGAGAGGACGACATCACTATGGTGCGCATGTCTGATAAGATACTCTCGGGGTTTGATGAAGGCTTTGGTCGATAGAGTTGAGGAGTGGTTAGGTTAATTTAGGGTTAAGTCCTTTTAGGGTTAAGGGTATAGGCTTAGGTGGCCAAGTGAATAACCTTCCACCTATTCACACGAATGCCGATCACTTAAAATCCCCCAAACATATTAAGGAATAGCCCTATAATTCTAAATACAATTGGTGACTGCACTCGGACTGACATAAAGTTGAACAATACAGCATCTCCCTGATTGGTCTGTTCCTAATGACTTTTACAGATCACTCAGTGTACCCAGATAGCTTACACACTGCCAGTGTGGATATGGCCTTGATCAATTTACACTCAGTACAGGCTATTGTTGACTTGTCTGGAAGGTGCACTAAACGGGTGTCTTCTTTAAAATTGGGGGAGACTTGAGAGTTAGAAGTTAACTTAGTTGGGAGAATTAAGTTTACTATGTCGGGTGATATTTGTTGCCCTTCAAGGGATTTTTTGATGATGAAGAATTATGTGATAACGTTTGGACGCTTACTTCCAGTTTATTAGGGTTGTTAAGCAAAGATTTTAATACTATATTTTAGTTAAGATTGTTCTGTTTTAATAAAATGTAAAGAAAAATGAACATAATACTGTCATTTTACTATACATAATTAATGCGCGCCCAGTTTTACATTTAAATTTCTTTATATTACAAGACATAAGGAGAGGCATATAAAATACAACTTATATTGCAAAACAATGAAGGTAGATGTAATTAATTTCTTAAATATCATCCAGGTTTTATTTAATTTACACTACACTTCTAGTGGAGGAGATACCATTGCAAGAAATAATTTCCTCAGAATAGCTCAGTCAAAGCCTAACATCGACAAAACACATCAATCACGTAAACTATGCATGCACGACGGATTGAGGGCAGTAGACGATTTTGTTAGGACTTTAAGGCTTTATAATCTCACCCCAGACAGTAAATATTCTCCCTACTAAGTTTATTTCTAGCCCTTCCCTCTTCCCCTCCACCTGTCTAGTACACCTCCAAGACAGAGTTACAGTATACTGCACTGAGTTTTAACTGATCAAGGCGAATATTGACACAAAACTGTGTGTGAACTTGATTTGGAACACAACTAAACTGTATAATTGACCAACCAGAGCGGAGATATTGTTTGAATAAATGTCAAAGTGCAGTTACCAATTGTATTTAGAAGTATAGGCCTATTCCTAAATAGGTTTGGGGTGTCATAGTGTTTCTTGCGTGGCCCCCTTGTGAACGTGCAACTTTTGAAGCTTCTCACCTCTCCACCCCGACAAAGGTTTTCTACCGTAATGCAGACAGTCCTCTCTTACTGAACGTGTTAAATATTAAGCCAAAGACCGTGTGCACAGATCTATTTATGCAGTTGTGGCTAGATATCAAAATTGAGTTCAGTCCAGTTACCGAAGGTAAGGGGCGGGGGATGTTTGTAGCGAGTCCCTCTTTTTAAATCATGTAATACTTGCATTCTTTTCATACCTACAATCTCAATGCTTACCGTCATTACATAACATAGCACTCGATTGTCGACGGTATGTTAGATATAGACTCAAAATGCATGAAACTTTTCAATTTCGTCTCAGAGCATCTCTAATGCCTCCCTCTGAAATTAGTTGGCCCCAAATTGACACCTCTTCCCACACACCAATCTCCAAACCCTTGCTGCAGATGTATTTTCGACTGAACGCACTTGCTACAGCAATATTTTCGAAAGATAAACGTCTGCAATTCGTTGATCAATCTTTTACTAGTTAATAATCTTGCAACTTATCGTATATTATTAATGTTCACTTAGTTCTAAACAGCGTGCCTTTCTCTTTGGCTAAATTCTAATCCATATTCTTACAGACACTCGACTTGACGAACGCAAGATGCTGCTTCAACCCTGATAAGAAGTGCGCCCTTATAAATGATCTGAATGTAACCTTGAATAACATAACATCTCTGTTAAAGTATCCAATCCACCCATTATGGGTAAGTTCATTCTATACTCCGGTTATGTACAATGTGTTCTTTATTAGGTATAAAACTTTGTGTATCACACAGATTCACAGGAAACTTGGAGAAAGGAAAAGGAAGCATGAAACTTACTAGGTTTAACGATTCACTTTCAGGACGTAGGTTCTAGCATTAGCATTCGTTTTTAAAGAAAGCTTCTTTGTACGATCGTGCTGAGGTATATCCTGCAGACCGTCGTTGCTAGGTGCGTCTGTTTATCCTCTTACATCCCACAGTCTTGAAGAGAGTAGCTAAGAAATATAGAGTTACACTCGTCTCCGTCGGCAATGAAGTGTTATTGGCTGTTCTATGGTATGTCTCCCTTCACCTGCAGGATACATAGACGTATCGGGGAAGGGGTAGGGGCAGAGCGATCATGTTTTGACCAACAGACCGGGGGATACATTTTGAACTCTCATTTATCTGCGGATAAGATTCTCGAACTGGTAAACAAGTATCTTAAGGGATAGCTTTCTTCTGGTTTGCCATATTTATAGATAAATTTTTAATATAATAGAGGGTGGCAAAGAATAAGACGAAAACCACAAAACTCTTGAAAGTAATGCGATCCTCCAATCATGAGGGATGACAGACCAAAAGTACGTGCACCGACTCTTGGTTGATAGGACCTTGCTATAACAAGTACATGATCTTATTTTTTCAATTGAAAACACCATGATTACAAGGAATCAACACTGGTGAAGCTATCCCTTACTTTCATTTTTTGCACAGATGGTCGTTAACAACAAGAGGATCCCGCATGTGGGGGTGTGGGATGAGCTTTGGTAAGTGTTTTCAGTTTAGATAATTGAAAAGGTATACAGAAATGGATGAATTTGTAATGATTTGTCATTGTTGGAGTAATAGTTACGTTGAAGTTATATAATTGAGTAAAAATTCAACAGAAACACACATAGCCTATTGGTAGACCAATTTAGTCGCATTTCCACATTGTACTTTATATAAGTAAGCGCAGTCCTCAATCCAGAACTGATTCATTATCATGTGCTTGATTCTGTGTTAAATCATGTTGTGCAGGTGTTAACTTCATGGTGACTTTATGAAGGTTGTTTTAAATTCAAAGAACAAAAATGGCTAGTTACGACCAAATGAAGCATTGTTCATACACTCTTTAATGGTGTAGACGCATTGTTGTTAAAAGCTGTTAAATGAAGGCGGTACTTGCTGTAAGCTTATGTAAAAATGTTCAGAACTGCATTTCGGACGCCACACTTTTACTGAATATTAACACATTTAACGTTTCTAGGTACTCTTTCTACGAATTTGGTAAACCATCCCTGACCCAAACTGTTGACGTCCAGATCACTCGTAAGACTTCTTTGAACTCCAAGGAGGCATTCTCAGTTCATTTAAGTTTGGACAACAGGGCTCCTTCACCCACGCACACTGAGGTAAAATATTGATTTATCCTATGTACTGACGTAATGCTATAGTGTGATGTCACTTCCTGCCACGTTTCGTTGTGTTTGCCACGCAAGGAATACGGAGAAGTGATGGACTTTTTCCATTTATTCTGCATTTATTCATTCAGGGAAAATATGAGTGGAGCGCCATATGGTGCTTTATTTTCGCTTTCAGGGATAAGTGAAGACTCATTCAAACGTTGAGCCTGAAAAGTTAACAGCATCCTCTAATAAATGAAATACATTATTCGTTCATACAAAGGATGGCATGCAGTGAGTAAGGCTTTCAACGTTTGTATGGATGTAACAATCCCACCTTTGAATATAAATAGCATACACACATGGCCGTACGCAGCGAAGGGAGGGGGCGTAGGGGGAGTTCCCCACTGCCCCTTCCCAGTTAATTTCAAAGCACAATTTTTATCACATCGATCTGTGCAAATTTCCGACATTTTAAAATAAAGATTCTAGATAAAACTTATACGTCACCGAAAATGCCATTTCCGGTAATTTGGGACAGGCACGTAGCAAAGGGAGGGGGGTACAACCGTTCTCTCCTTGAAGATTTTTTTAAGATACTTTTCTATTACTCATATAGCTATAAAATATAAAAATTCCCTACTTCCTGTAGGACAATTTGGGTAAAATTGGTGCTCCAAAGTCCAGGGAAACCCTCAAAATAATCCTTCCTCCCCTCCCTTCCTAAACTTTCTGCATCATCAGTCCCGGCCAGTTGTTAGTCATACAGAGTAAGACTTTAACTGAAAAACTGTGATTTTTGTGGTCTGTAAAGTGCCCATCCAACATCATTTGAAGAAGCTAAAATACATCATTCTAATACCCATAATTTCGTGAATACCCCAGAGATTTCCGTGGCTTCTCCTCCCGAACCCCAACCTTGAGTTTGCTCCTGGACCAACCAGGGGTCCGAAGGCGGGCCCCTGTACCATGTTGTTAGGGTACGCCGTTTGGGTATTTCCATCTGAATTCGCCTGATTTTGTCTCCCCACCGAAAAATGCGTATTCCCATGCATATACAAAGGAAAAAACTTACCTAAAGCAACTTGCATAAAATCACAAGATAAAATAATTAGTTAAATTATATAGGTCTAGAATGCATGTCATGTCAGGCTATAGGATACGCATGGGCTTCAACAGAGAAGTGAAACCATTGTTGAAAAACGGCTTTAAAAATGAGACTTAGTGTGCAAAACTTTTAAAGCCATAGCACCTACCATTGTTAATCGAAAGAGATTTTGAAGGCACAAATAGTATAGAAGAGACAAAGTAGCCGAATGTCAAGCGAACCTTTCTGCCAAATTAATTAAGTAGAGCGATCGAATCTCACAGTCGTCAGAATACTACCCCGAATAGTATACTTACAAGATAAAGAAAAGAAATATTAGCCTTGTAGGGAGGATAAGAAGAATAACTAGGCTAACGTTTGCAAAATGATTATGGATACAAACATGTTGGAATTCGAAAACGGTACCTAAAAGTTGCTTTTTAAACAGCAAACTGTAATTTGAAAATAATATACATAACAAACACAGTATCAAATGCAGTTTCGCTTGCAGAAGGGTGTGTGGAGAACACCTCTCAAAGGCTCCAATTCCTCATCGCACAAGGTTAAACTTTTCTCAACTAATTTTATAATCACAGATAGGATTCATGGCCTTATTCTGCTGACAACACTGCTAGTACGGTCCGTGATGTTACGACTTTAAACCACTGTCTCTTCTGTAACGATGTAGGCTACTATGCAGCTAATATTTCACAGATCTGGACAAATCAATGCATGACTAATCAGATTGTCTCACATTGAATTTGTCAATTAAAAGTGCAGTCACTCAATTGTGAATTAGGGTTGCAGCGAACCAGAACTGTATTTGGGGTGATGGGTAGGCTATCCACCTTTTACCCACAAAAATGGAAAGTTCTTGGCATGCATTAAAGGGAAAGCAAAACGTCAGAGAAGGTTTACACATTGTAGTGACAGAGATTAAAGGCTCAATGTCTTCGTCCCAGGCAGTTGAAATTCTCTCAACTAACTCTACTTTTAGCCCTTCCTTCATCTTAAAAAATTTTTATATGTAATGTACATGGGCGTCCTCAGGTTGGGACAAGGGGAGGCACTTGCCCCACCCCACCCCCCGAAAATCAAAAACTTGAAAAAAATAACTAAACCTTCAAGACTAATTCTGTGAAAAGTCGAAAATCTCTCACCACTTTGCATCTAGGCTCCTGAAAAAGGCATAAACTATTCAAAGTTACACCTTACACCCCTCCCTCAGGCCAGCGACAATCCTACATTGATGTGACCCCTCCGAGTGGTTACTCTAGCCACGGGCCTGCTGATCTGATCGATTAAAAGTTTTGCCCCCCCCCCCGAATTTTTTCTAAGGACGCCCATGGTAATGTACTTCCCAGACAAATCTAGTCTGTTCTAATTTTAATTGTGCCCTCACAAATTGAAAGTATAGATATCGAGTAATTCCTTAACATAACACGTCTGGGGTGATACAAGAGCATCTTTCAGGTCAATAATAATGTAAATCTCTCCCAACTATCTCACTGGACATTGTGTGTAGACCCCAGGCTCTCGAATGAAGCTTTTCTAGTTTTCCTGCACCTTCTCGCCGTTGGGTTGTTCCATTTATATTACCCCAAATTTGTGCCACATACACTCGCTTTTCACTGTCAAAAGTTTATGACGTCACTGGCTGTCTTAACATTAACAGTAAGATGAAAGAAAACTAGAATAGCCTATTACAAAGGATGAGGATAATTCTTTATGGAAAAAAGAGTGCAAAAATAATTCCGAATACCAAAGTCCGGAGATATCAATGTATTGAATATAATCTTTTCACGAAAGATAAGAAATTCGTTTATTTTCATCCAAAAGCAGTGTAAAAAACAATGAAGTGAATCCTTGATGCAAGTGCAATGATATCAAGGACAAGTTACTTCCTTGATAAACGTGAAAGTTAATTCATCTTTAGGCATAGACCCTACTTACGTGGAAGAAAGGGTAGACATGTCATATAACCAGACTGGAGATTTAGTGAATTTATTAATAGTATTTAAGGTCAAAACAACGAAGATTGAAATAATAAAGACGAAATCTGGAGTAAAGGTAAAGAATACTACTCAAAAGTAAAAATTAATTTCTACCTTTCTACCCTAGACCTCCTCCAGTTTAATTATCAACGTACATCTCTCCCCTGTACAGAAAGAAGATCGAATCTTACTTAAGGACGTTTTCTTGCTGATTCCAGAGGTGAAGGATAACATGAAGAAGGATAGTCAGACCAGGGTAAGCTTAATCATTTCTTTCAGAACAAGTTTCATGTTTTTCAATTTCTTATGACTTTTAATGTTTGAATCTGTCCTGATTACTAAGGTAATAAGTAAATCTTAAAATTTTATTGCAGCATTCATGATGTCACCTGTGTGTCACGGATTTACTAAGTATGGCCTTAAATTGACTACTAATAGAAAACCCGGGTTTGCGGTTATTATTAGAGGAGATCGTTTTTCTCATTCTGCATCCTAAAAATAGAAGAAAATTGACAAATGCATAAATACAGTAAAATTCATATCACATTGAACTGTTGTTCTATGCACATTTTGTTTCGCATTTATTGATATTAACACGGGTAAATATTTCACGCCTACGTCAGCCCGATTGTTAAATGCTCCTTTATCGCCTCATCTTTACAGCGAGGACCAAGAGACTATCTAGTTTTGAACCAATCGCTCTTCGAGTTCCCAAACTCTGATTGCTTTAACGAGAAAACCCGCTTCCTGTCTCTCGTAGTTCCCCAACATCGACCGTGCGTTGAGGCTTCCAGCGTGGATCTTGAGAAACAACCCTATGACTTTTACGTCAAGGCAAAGGTACAACATTGAGCTATCGATTAGAAATTCGAGTTATTCGAGTTCTATGACACACTTATCAAATTAGTTTAACGACTTTCAAAAAGTTTTATAGTATCTGCAAGACTGGTTTGACTGTTCTATATTTTCATTTTAGGTTAAAGAGGTTCGCAATGGGCCGACTGAATTCTTCCTAGATTCCTTCGGTACTCTGTACGACCCAACGACCACCTCACGTCACCGATCTTCTGTTATCTTCATCTCACAACAACCTCTCATCCTTCATATCTTCATCCCAAATGAAGAAACGTCTTCCAGATTAAGGGCAGCCGGATTCTTTAACACCGTGTGCGGAACCATTGCCCTGTATTCCCGCCAACTTGGATCATTCTTAAACGATCAGTGTTCACTGATAATGGCCAACATCCGACATGCTTTTGGCATCATTTCCGCGTATTTAGTCAACCTACACTTCAGCCATCTTGAACCGTTTCTAACCGACCTGTTTACTTTTGTATCAACCATCATCCGAGACGCCTATAACACAGTTTTCGAGTATTCAGACACCCTGTACTCCCGCCATCTTGGACCATTCCTAACTGATCAGTGGACTCTAGTAACAGCCACCAGCGGTGCCGGTTATGACGTCATTGCCCAGCATCTACAACCCTTTGCAACCTTCATAAAAGGACAGTGGTCCTCCGCTGTTGAAGTACTTTACATATTCCTCAGCTTCGATAAATTTGACAGCATTTCATTTGAGAAGTCAATAGTTTATCAATGGAATTTGATCTGGTCATATATCGATCACGCTTGCCAGAAAATCGGTGTCCTGAGAGCTGACGGAGACGCAACAGTGGCCGCTGGATGGATTGTATTATCTGTTTTAATTGGTAAAAGCATACGTTTTTTGTTTCGATCACAGTACTAACAACATTATTGAGGATCTTCATTGAGGGGAAAACCACATATTACAATTTGGGTAAGATATCGAGCCTTCCTCGATATTTGAATGGGAAGGGGAGATAGGGGAAACCCGTAAGCTGCTCCTGTCGGGGCTAACGTACAACATCACTTTGTATATTACAATTATAGCAGCGTTCTTGGTTGTTGGAGAGACAATCAATTATTTGAACTGTCAGAAAACAATATTGTTATTAAATGAGACGTTAGCTGTATAAGCAGACTGAAACAGAATTTATGTATTTTCCTTGCTCAGTCTGTCCAGTTCTGCTTGTCAAATGGCTCGTGACGTCATTACGAAACCAGGCTGGTGTTCAGGAAATGGATGATATCATCATGCTGGATAATGACAATGGTAATCTGTTTGAAATTTTTTTCTTTACTTTAGTACATGAATTAAGTATCAGAAAACATGATTCAACTTGAAAACTGTTGATTCCCATCAATAAGCTTATAAGAGTTTGACGGATATAAATATAGGTATATCCTTCCTCTGGAGTTGGAACACGTCCTAGGGCTGATAAAAAAGCTGTAACTTTTCCAAGGGGTAGGAGGTTTCGAGGGAAGGGGCCGGTGAATAAACTAAAGGTTATAGATAGCTTATAAATATATTTGGATATGTAAGGGCTCATATTTTACCTTACTTTTTTCCAAAGTCCCCTCGACTCTCTGGCGAAGAGCCAAGGGGCGAAACCAAACGTTTCCCCCGAAGGGGTTCTGCTCCCCAAAGGAGCTACGTCCCAGAAAGGACAACAAACTTTACTGACCAACCCCTCGACCCTCAGAACTCTACATCAAGGGTCTGTCATGGGTGGTCCCATTCTTGACTGGCTGAAAGGACAGATACTACGCATGATCTTAGCCAAAAGGCCGAGAAGCCTTACTAATAGTTGGAAAACGTAAGGCAGCTCTATGATATATTTTAGTTAGCATTACTGATTGATGTACATGATATAATAAAAATTACATGGAGTGGTAAATAGTTTTAAATTTTTGTGGCCTTTACAGGTATACCCGTGTTTCGTCGAGACGATCCTCTGGTTGATTTCCTACGAGAAGCTTTCAATATCATATATTTACCACAATGGACTGATGAAGGTATTGTCTTATTTCATCAGTGAATCTATAAAATCGATGAATAACGTTGAAAAATAATATGTAATAGGTTTTGGATACGTCGTGGCGCTAAGGCAACAGAAAAAAGAATAGAATGCATTAGCACATATGTTAATCACATCCACATCACTTAAAAGCCACCAGCAAACATTTTTGCAATATTTTACCGCATTTTTACACATTTGCTATTCATACTGCAAACACTTCTAAATCTATACATAAACACAATTTGATATTAAGCTTAAACAAGTAAACATGTGTGTTTGGTGGCGTTTAAGTGGCGCTAAAAGTGCAATCGATGCAGAAACCCCGAGGAGTAAAAGTAAGAGTTAATATATGGGATTCGTCAAAGACTATAAGTAAGTTCTTAGACATTTAAAGGGACGGTCATCAGAACCTTTCAGAATTAACTCTTGTTCGTTATAAAAAATGTTAAAAATAGACTTAACAAAATAAAAAAGAATATTGAATGGGGTAATAAAGAAATTCAGAAGACTTTTAAGGTAATGTAGGCCTAACTTTTTTATATATATATATTACTCTATCATAGATAACAACATGGTCGACGGTACTGACAACGCCATTGTCGGGCAAGACACCGTCCTTCGGCCATCTACTGACCTCATCCTAGCCATGGGCATCGGTCATAACAACGCTGAAATCATCTTCCCCCGTCTAATCGTTTCCGATCCGTACATTAATTTCCAATTTGAGACTGCTAGATTCAACAACTATCATGAAGTTCTTTTAGCTGACCGGGCCAGTTCTGAATGTGACGTCATGTACCCTCCTCAAAGGAGAACAGAATTCGGGTATCTAAAACATTTTAAATTGATATTTCATGTCTTGAATCTTCAAATGATTTTTTTTACATTGTGCAATTAAATAATGGTGATCTTTGTGACAAACTCTATTGTTTAGATGTAAAAGGAGCCATGTTCATTGAACACAGAGATAGACCTACATGTTATTGTTTCACTCACAGGTGGGTCGTTACGTCACGTGACCAGTCCTTGGTTACGGATATTGCAAATGAAGAACATAATCGTCTTCCACCCCGCCGATTTTTCTCTCTTCCGTGCATAGCCGCTTTAGAAGAATACCAACATCATGACGACTATGCATTAACTGAGCGCATCGATTCTTCCTATGACCTCATGCCCGTTACCCATCGGGAGACCAAGACAAGGTGAATATGTGATACGAAACAATTATTTCTGGGGAAAATGACTTCCGAAATATTTTTCTACAATCTCCATAACCGCTCTTTTTAAAAGAGCAATTAAACCAGTCACTCCAATTTGAACGTACATGCCACGGTATACTAACCAACAATGGTTTGCTTTAATCATATGACATTGTTTTGTCACAGAATTTTTAAATAATAAAATATGTCTCCTCGGTTTTCCTGTCATATTGTGTAAGGGGTTGTTAAATATCACGTAATATACCCCGGAGGTGAATGAAAGAAGATTCCCCAGTTATGACTGACGGTCCAAAGTAAGTTTGATGTGATTATCTAGTCCCTTTAATCACTGATATCACTAGCCATCTCTTTGCAGTGAGGTTATGGCGAATAACGAAAGAAACAATACTTTTAAAGTTAATGGTTTAATTTTTTATATTTTACCATCAGAGTCTTGGGACCTCCCACCGGGAAACGGACAACAGTGTTGAAACCATCCAGATGTGAACTGTCGAAAGAAGGTGAGGGCACAGACTCGGAAGAAGCCTGTAACATCTCTTTGGCTCAGAATAGTGGCGCTTCCAATGTGTCCCACAAAGATGAAGACTTCAAAAAAGTAATGAAGGACTTTCTTACCAACATCGATGATACCTATGGCCCTCCAAGTCAACCTGCCACTCATTTACTCAGAGAAGAACAGTCTGAACATGATGAAGGAAGAGACCTTGAAGAGGCGAATAAAAATTATATGACCCCAAAAAGCAACGCTCCCAAGGTGTCCCAAAAAGATAAAGACTTCAAACAAGCAATGAAATACTTTCTCGACGACATCGATGATACCTATGGCCCTCCCAGTCAACCTGCCACTCATTTACTCAGAGAAGAACTGTCTGAACAAGATGAAGGAAGAGACCTTGAAGAGGCCCATAAAATCAATATGACCCCAAAAAGCAACGCTCCCAAAGTGTCCCAAAAAGATAAAGACTTCAAACAAGCAATGAAATACTTTCTCGACGACATCGATGATACCTATGGCCCTCCCAGTCAACCTGCCACTCATTTACTCAGAGAAGAACTGTCTGAACAAGATGAAGGAAGAGACCTTGAAGATGCCCATAAAATCAATATGACCCCAAAAAGCAACGCTCCCAAGGTGTCCCAAAAAGATAATGACTTCAAAAAAGTAATGAAGGACTTTCTTACCGACATCGATGATACCTATGGCCCTCCCAGTCAACCTGCCACTCATTTACTCAGAGAAGAACTGTCTGAACAAGATGAAGGAAGAGACCTTGAAGAGGCCCATAAAATCAATATGACCCCAACAAGCAACGCTCCCAAGGTGTCCCAAAAAGATAATGACTTCAAAAAAGTAATGAAGGACTTTCTTACCGACATCGATGATACCTATGGCCCTCCCAGTCAACCTGCCACTCATTTACCCAGAGAAGAACTGTCTGAACAAGATGAAGGAAGAGACCTTGAAGAGGCCCATAAAATCAATATGACCCCAAAAAGAAACGCTCCCAAGGTGTCCCAAAAGGATAATGACTTCAAAAAAGTAATGAAGGACTTTCTTACCGACATCGATGATACCTATGGCCCTCCCAGTCAACCTGCCACTCATTTACCCAGAGAAGAACTGTCCGAACACGATGAAGAAAGAGATCTTGAGGAAGCCCATAAAATTTACATAGAACAAAGAAGCAACGCTCCCAAGGTCTCCCAAGAAGACAAAGACTTCAAACAGGCAATGAAGGACTTTCAAGCTGATATCGATAACACCTATGGGGCTCCCAGTCAATCTGCCACCCACTTAACCAAAGAAGAACCGTCTGAAGAACAAGACGAAAGACGAGACGTAGAAGAAGCCCATAAAATCTGCATGGCCCCCAAAGGCAGCTCTGCCAAGGAGTCCCAAGAAGAAAAAGACTTTAAAGAAGTAATGAAGGACTTCCTCACCGACATCGACGAGACTTATGGCCCTCCCAGTCGACGTGCCAGTCATTTATTCAGAGAAACACCGTTTGAAGAAGGAGAAGAAGAAGCTGGGAGCATAGATTCAGTTGAAGCTCATAAAATTCACATCGCTAAAAAAGGTGTAGCTACCAAGATGTCCCAAGAAAATAAAGACTCCCAGCAAGTACTTAAGAAATTCCTCACTGACATCGATGAAACTTATGGCAATATCAAAACACCGCGTAGACGTCTCACTAACTTCTTATGGGGATGTCAGGAGGTTATATTTTATGTCCTCGACGTCTACAGATACAAACAAATTTTATGAACCATTCACTTTCCAATACACATATTCACTTACACATCTACCATCTATCAAATTATAGAAAAAATATCAAATGAAAAGTATTTTCTGATAGTATGTATGTAATTTCAAAACTTGCAAAACTTGAAAATGAATAAGCATGAAGAAATAAGTAATAATGCGTTATGTTGGTTCTTGTCTTGATACTTTTCAAGGAAAGATCGGGGGCGATCGCCCCCGACCACCCTCACCCACAAAAAACATGCACGTTTCCAAAGATGCAAATCTTAATGCTTCTTTTATTATTTTACATAAAGCATCAGGAAAATTGAAAAATAATTGTAAATGCAGAGGAGATCGTGCCCTGACATATATTGTCTCAATGCAAGACCTTATGAGACAATTGAACACTTCAAAATACAAATCGCTTAAATAAGTAACCTTTAGGTCCATAGACCAAACGAGAGGGTTCATACGTCACATGAGTGTAGGCGCGGGGTAGTGGGGATACGGAGTCACGAGTGCATTGACCCAGTCCGAGTAGCACAAGAATTATTCGTGGGAAGTCTTCTCCTCTCTGACTCCTTATCGACAGGCCGAAGGCTTAAGGAATCTATGTCATCACGTTGGGGTTAGGTTTAGATGAGGTTTTACGACTCAGTTTCTAACCAATTGGTTTAAGTCGGGCCGGCCACGGCCTTTTTTCCAGTTGTGGTTCATGGGCTTGTTTTCCCTACCCCATTGCTTATGCTGAGCACCAAGCACAATGGCAGTAGTTTCCAGTCATCCCGCTAGGAGTGCGTGTGTTTGTGTGTTTATGTATGCGTGTGTGTGCGTAAGTGTGTTTGTGACACTTACCTTCTAGTTAAGTTGGGAGTCATGGATACTTTTCATACTTGGAATGTGGATAGTAGCAGAATCATATTGTTTTTCGGCAGAGTTCGAAAGTTATGTGACGTCACTGGCGGTGAAACTACGAAAACTTTGTAAATGTCTGGTAAGCATCATATTTCAAGGAGGGTTTTATTAAGGTATCTCATACTTAGTATGTAATTGCCCCAACTGATTACAAGAGCCCGGTTGATTTTGGTGGAAGTCAAAGTTCATTTGAGGTCGAAAGGAGAAAACCTCCTAAACACGATATCTCTTGATGGACCTCATAATACTTGGTATGTGGATCCCCCCCCCCCCCAAAAAAAAAACAAAAATTTACATTAAATAAGTCAGTTCCTTTTGGTGGAGGTCAAAGGTCATTTGAGGTCCTTCGGAGTAAAATTATGAAACCTTGCACAAACGATATTTTAGAGAAGGATAACTTTGAGGGACCCATACTTTATGCGTAGATCTTCCATACCCGACTTTAACAAGCTCATTTTTGGTGGTGGTCAAAGGTCATTTGAGGTCAAAAGAGGTAAAATTGTAAAGACCTTATATTAAAATGTGAGAGATCTACAATGTGGACGGCCCATGTTGTTTACAAGAACCTAATTGTATGTGGGGAGAAAAGGTCATGTGAGGTCAAATTGTGAAAGCTTCGTAAAACATGATAGCTTAACGAGGATAACTTTTGACGGGGATAAACCTCAATGCGACAAAATATTTTCTGTCCCTCGGCAAGAAATTACTGACCCTTTAGGCTTTTTGGTTAGCAGAGAGCTTCGTGCAGAAACCCTACAAAAAGAGGATTTCATATGTTCAGGACAAACCAGAACTGACCGACAACACTGTTTTCTTTTACTCTACAACTGGTAGATATTTTATAGATCTATGCATACATGTGACTCTCCAAAATCAGCTAAATTGGAAATAAAACGTCACGATAAGTATCTCAAGAACCCTATCCATCTGACACCATCTTGCACTCTCTAGGGCTCGGACGCTCCCCCATTCCACTACAGGAACCACCGTTCCGTTGAACCCCATGGATTCTTTTGTGACATGAATACCATAAGACGGTATAACACAAACCTAGCAATTAATTTATACGAAAATGTTATGGGCCTAGCCATAACCATCTGCAATGGATCTCGACCCATGCAACGTGAATTAGTAACCACAATGATGATAACCACACTCCTCGAATTCAGGAGAAGTAGCGGCATAAATAGTCACGTATAGGTGAGCAGGCGAAAACAATGGGCCCCGACCAATAGCCTTCATTAATTTCCCCACGCGATAGAGAGGTCGCCCCTGAAAGCACACCACCACCATCCCGAACTCCACCCCAACCCCGTCAGTAACGCCACTGGGGAAGTTCTACCGGTAATCCAAATATATTCGAAGGCGCTTGGAATGCACATTTTTGCCATATGGCGCCCGATGCCTGGACAGTAGTCGCAAAATCATGGTGACAAATTTCACATATTGTTTGAATGTGTTATTCACTGCAATTTTCTTCAGTTGGGATACTATTTTCCCCCGTACTGACTACCCATGCACTGTTTACGCAGACTTGAAGTTACAAACGTGCGTTTAGAGCGCGATTTCCGGCAGTCTAGAGAGTTTGGCATGAGGAACCTTGATCGTCACCATACTAAATGTAGATCACTAGATCCTAGGCACTAGATTCTGTAAGTCACACTTTTTAGGAGGATCCCCTCCTCCTGCAATAAGAAATTTAGATCCTTCACTGTGAACCATGTGCTGCCTGAAATACACACAAAATGCGACTCAGTACTTTACTGACTCACTCATCACTCGGTTTGTTTTAACAATATCAATATGTCAGTGGCGTAGCCAGGACTTTTTTAGCAGGGGGCACTGGAGGGTCACGAGCATTTCTGGTGGGGTACAATTTCTGAATTCTCTCCCTCTCTATAGTACTAATATATAAAACTGTACATTCCAAAGTTTTCCACAGGGGCACCTGGGGTGGACGGCTTTGTCGTGGGGGGACGTGCCCCCTCATGCCACCCCGTAGCTACGCCACTGCATGCAATGTGTAGGATACCCTCATGCCCTTAGTGAATATGCCTTTTTCAACTTTTCTCCAAATTACTCCCATATGCTACCGATGAACCACGTACCTTAATGCCTTTGAATTCCCTGAACACGGATAAGTACGGTTCTGTCCACTCCACTATAGGGAGGTTTCACGCGAAAAACACGAAAAAGTCAACTAGCGCAATCGCGTTCTGGAGGACAAGCAGCACACACATGGGCGCTACTAAAGCAATTTGGTTCTTGCCGCCATGTCCTCCAGAACAACCAACGCGTTCACTGAATTTGACCTTTTGACCTTAGGTGTAAGCTCCCTACAGGACCTTCCTCGTTCCTGATTAAAAAACTTCTATTGTCAAAATGGATGTTTATGAAATCGATTCAATGATAAGTAAGTCACTAAACTTGTTTGATGGTTTTCGGGACTTTGTGATAATTTGGCTGTTTTTTATTATTGATTTTAGTGAAATAATATTTTCACTTTACCTACATACTTCCCAGAAACCTTATCGATAAAGGCCTTTGTAATAATGATACTTCCCCAAAGTGATAATTTTCATGTCCACTTCTGTTCATGCAATCAATGCTATTTTCCCAATATTCGTTATAAATTGAATTAAACAAAGGTTGTTTATAGAGTAACATATAATTGATAAGTTTTAATCATAAACTTGCTGTCAACAATATTCTTATAATTCGACTTATATGAATATTAAACTGAGGTTACAAGAAGGTTATATCTTTCTTTCTACACCTGGCTAGCGTTTTAACTGTTCCTTATATTGAGTACCCAAGTTAAATTTCCGGGTAGAGATCAATATTGTATCGCCACACTCCCGAAATACGTCGATTACAGCGTCCTTGCGAATCGCTTTCGAAGAGATTATTAACAAAAGCTACTTCACGGGGAAAGTTCAATATTTTTATCATCGTGTCGACTTTAAGTTCAACTTCTGTCCACTGGCTTGACTTCAATCAATGCATCTTGTACATTTCATTTTTACATAACACAACGGACTATCAATCGAAAGTATTGTGTCGAAGAGGCTGCCCATTCAGTTTTTCTAACATAAAGCCAATTTATATAGGCCCAAAATCGCATTTTGGTGTGTTGTGTGATCAAACTTTGACAATATAAATTTCGCTTACTGAGAAATAGAGCATCTGTCATAGCTCGTACTCAGTTCTGTGGAATTGTCTGTTTGTCTTCAGCCTTGTGGGACTTCTCGAAGACTGGAATCAAGTTAAGCAAAGGTTTGCAATATGATTTTCTCATCAATATCTGTACACATCGTTGGTAGTGAATGTATTTTAGATTTGTGTAATAATTCCCATGTATAGATGGCAGGATATCTTTTTAGGGGTATTTCGTGGAATATTGCCAAAACATTGCACGTGATGTGTTTTGCTTCTGTCTGATTGGGTAAGTTCGCTTCAAGGTTAAGTCGTTCATTCTATCTTTTAATAAAGAGAATGCAAATCAGGGGTTTTCAGTAATAACTTTCTTATTCTCAATAGGCCTAGACCCTTTTCCAAACAGCAATTACAAACTCTCTTAATGAAAAATTGTGAAATTCACTCTTGTATGTATTGTACTCTCTTGTAAATGTATCTTTTTTTCGAGTGTCATACTAAACTTAAACATATAGACGTGTCCTTTTATTACAATTGGTAATATCATGACCGCGCATTTCAAAATATCACAGACAAACACCCTAATGAGAGCTATGCGAGTTTTACAATTCACCCACCATGTAGGGGCAGGTTTTAAGAGGGCTTTCGGCAAGTTGTAACACAATTTTTTCTCAGAGACACCAGGGAATATGGCTTAGGCAAAATAGTGCCAGTGGGATATTTCATTACGAAAGTGATTTCACGTAAAATTCTTTTTTGAAAAAGATGCACTTAATATGGGAACAAATTGGATCTGAACACTTTCTCGGTCCAAAAGTTCACAGTATGGCCAAAAGATGCAGTTCAGTCAGCACTTACGTGCCCAGTGCTGAAGGGTAGGTTTTCGGAAGGGAACAACCTAATATGTCAAAAAATACGTACTTCAATTAGATTTAATCCCTTTCAGGTATCAAAATTTGATTGATATGTCCCTTCATCCCTATTGTTTAGCCACTGTTGAATTAACCGTCTTAATTATGATCTGCTCCTTTCATGTCCAAGCAATCGTGAAACATTCAATCCTGAGACAATAATTGTTAGGACATGCCTTGATGTGAGCTTTGTTACTGACAATGGCCAAGCATTAATCAAGATTTTCAACAAAAGAACTGTCAATAATTGCTTAAGTATTGAACTTTCTTCGTTTCCTTTCGATTTTGATGTGTCGCCTGGTTGAAACATTGTTCAAGTTTTTCCTCAGTTTGGCAATTTTCGCATAACCAAGGATTACACTCGGGAAGTAAGTTTTGAGGAAATTCTGCAGTGACGTTAACCCTGGAGCTACTACCTGGACAGGAGAAGAAAGTTCGAATTTAATTATTCTAATCCAGTTAGATCCAGACATGTGTGAGGAGATAATCCTGTAATGATTGATGATGAGACTTACGGCTTTTCAGTTCTTTTGTCTGGCACTCACAATTTGCACTTCTTATCATTGGCAACCACATTCGTTTCTACTGATACCCTAACAAATGGATTAAATAGAACAATCATTTGATGCCGAGGAAGTTGCCGAAAACTAAATAAGAAATGCAGAGTAAAAATTCAAAACGACTGGTTATTGCTTCGTAAGAATAGATGCAAGTGCTAGGAGTAATGTTAATGCAAATATGCAAATGAGCAGACTAATTACGAGTCTATACTTTGCAGATGAATTTTGATCAATTTCCACATAATTGCTCATATTGTAAAGGGTTTATACATATTCAGTGTTTAGCAATGAGTAAAAGCAACACTTATGTATAAGCGACGATACGCGACAAAATCAGCCAGTGAATTTTCATTTAAAGCGATTGGCAATGCTGAAGTAATATAGGCAAAATTCGGCGTTGTTCTTTTCAAGATTTAGCAGACGACTTGTACCTGTTGTGCTTAGTTCCTAACACCTTTTAAACTTATTGAATCTTCAACTTGAACATGAAGTACATTATCACAATACGTCACTGATCCTAGTTAATTTCGATGTTTTAATAAACATTTTAAGGAGAAAACAAGAAACGAATATTGATTTTAACAGTCCATTGGTTCTTCTTCTTAACACTTCTCTGGTTACGACCCAGCCCAACGTATTTCTGTATCTGTATATGTGGTATCACAGACTACGTCATTTATTTGCTCTGGACAGTAAAAGTTTGGTGATAAGTCGGAACAGGAAGTTGCTGTCAAATAGCGACTCCCCGGTCAGAATTTAGCAAAAATGGTTTATGTAAATTCAGGGCTGTAAAGTCCAAGTCCGCACTCGAACTCGATTTCGGACTCGAGTCCGTTCTTCGTTTGAATCGGAATTGGCCGGGAATGGGAGGTTCCAGAATTGAAATTGGCCCGGAATGAGCTGCAGCTGGACTTGGACTCGGACGGAGCCGATTCCAGCCGAGTCCACAAAATTTAAAGTTACTTATATATGTTACGTAGGGCCACATTGTTATTGTTAAACAGATCAACACATGAATGGTCACATACAGTCAACTTTATATACACAGGGTGAGCCAGGGTGTGAAATTTACTCCTAAAAATGCCTGTTTTAATTGAATTTATGGTACCAAAATAGTACAAAAAGCATTCTGGGAGATTCTACATTTTCAAATGGCATTTTCAATTGGCCAGGAATTGGGGGAAATGGAATCGGAATTGTCTGGGAATCAGAGGGTCCTGGACTCGCAATTGTCCCGGAATGGTGGTCACTGGAATCGGAACTGGCCCGGAATCTGGTTAGGTGGACTTGAATACAACCCTGTGTAAATTACGCCATTCGCTTCTGATCATTCATAATGACTGAAAGGGTTGTGTTACAGCTTGCCAATGTTGCTTACCACCATATTTGCTCTATTAAATAACAGACGGGAATGCCAGAAACAGAAAATCAAATCTAGCAGAGTTTTATGTCAAAATTTCTGTGGGGGAAACTGCCCACGCCCATCTCTCGGCATTTTTTTGCAGGATAAGTTTATTGGATATCCTTTAAATTCGGCAGCACTGGTAACACTTTATAGTAATGGTATCCCACACAAAATGATTCTTTGTGTACTTATATCTAATCTCAGATGTCAGGAAATCTCATCTAATAGTATTCGATTTTAAAAAATATCTCAGACCCTGTTTTTCTTGATTATCTTACTATACAATTGTAGCCCTATTCCGAAATTACATTAGAAACACTGTATAGCACAGGTGAAATAAGAAAAGATGTTTGCCTATGTATTAAATTTGACTTCCAAATTCAAAGAAGTCGCATCTTACTATGTTCGATTTCCCCAAATTCTCCCAGACCCGAGCGCCTTAACCACGTTACTAGCAGGCGCGGATCCAAGGGGGGGGGGGCTTTCCAGGGCTCAGCCTCCCCTTTTTCGCCCCATCAACAATAACAAATACCTAGAAAATTAGCATAATGTTAATCTAGGAGAATACTCAAGGGGGCTTTCAGCCCCCCCCCCCTTTTCGAAATTTCTGGATCCGCGCCTGACTAGTATATGATCATAGGTCTCTCGAAGCCTATACCGCAATTACAGTGGCGGGACTTCATAGCGCCGTTGATGAATGGCAAAATGATATTGCTTACATATCTTGCTTTCCAGATGCCGGGGTATACAAGTAAACATTGTTCCATTTCAAAATTTCCCCACCCCCCTCTCTCCCGCATCGAAGCTTCGTACAGTCATAGGTTTCGAACTTTGCCCTCACGGAATTAGCCCCCTCCCCCCACACACCCTTTTTGTAAAATCCTGCATCTGCCCCTGAGGTTATTCCCCGCCACATGGATTCCCGCTCCTGCCCACTATAATATAGCTTGCTATATATCTTATATAAATATATAAATGCTTATCTGTTTTGTGTCTGAATATTAGGTGTTCTTTTATTTTTCATTTTAAACCTTTTAAACACTTATCGAAGTGTCTCCCTTTTAGTTTAAAACTTTTGAAGGGAAATATCATTTCTGGTGAACTCGGGTTCGTTTTATTCAATGCCTGCACTCCTGAGGCCAGTTTTTTGCCTAGTTTACTACACCACTGGCCTTGCAATTCTTATGAAATAGCTGGGCACGTTCTTTGTTGTACTTGAATATACGATGATTTTGTTGGCTTGCCGAAATAGGAGGGAAAAGCCATTTTCTCTGAAATCTTGTCTGTTTCATATTTTTATCACTTCTTTCATTTATTTTTCTTCAGAGTTGGTAGAAAGGTTGTGATCTCAGGAAAATATAATCAGGAGTGAGCAAGTAGTAAGACACATGTCACAAACTACATCTTCGTATCTTTTGTTGTGGAGATATCGTTATTCTTATTTCTTGCGAGAAAGTTGCCGTTTTTCACATCAACCTATATGTTGCATATTTAATATAAACCAAGCAGTTATTGGGCATCGATTTAACAATTCGTTAACATTAATGATTAATAACACCCGTACATGAATAAGGATACCGTTATATACTCATTAAATCCACCACGTAGATAAAAACGGAGTAGTTAGACCCCATCCTTCTTTAAATATCAGATAAATCTTAGACATTTCCTCTTGTTCCCCTAACGAGTTTATTTCATGTTTCTGAACCTAAGTATTGCATATGAAAGTAAAAGCAACAGAGAGGTGCGGTGGCCCAGTGGATAGAGGCGGTGACATTTGAAGTGATGAAGCTTGGCTTCTTCCACATTTGTGGTGGCTTAGCGTCTTAAAATAACTGCCCTTCAAGGCCTAAATTAAAATAGTTATTCTGCATGGATTTTAGAATTTAGTAACAAAAATATTGTCCCTTGTTTGAAAACATGAACTAGTATTGCAGGGCATACTAATTCAAGTTACGGTACTTTCTTAGCAAATATTAACATTTGTACCACTTGTGCTCAATTTATACATTTTACTCTGTATTTTATCCTCGTATAGAGGTATTTCACGTGACGTCACGTGATTGGGATTGCCCGGCACTGCCGGACAAAGTACACGCCCAGTAAGCGTTTTTGCAGCACATGTGCACGGCACGACTATAAAACTACTGTGAAACAATGGACGCTTGACGTGAAAAATATACAACAACCAAAAAGACGCACGATCAAGTGACGTTGGTGAAACACCTACATTTGTTGAACTTTCGGTAGGCCTCCCACGTGATGCTGCACGTGACTTATGCCTACCTGTTATTAAAATAAGTGATAAAAACATTATAAGCACGGTGTGGCCTTGTCAGTCATCTCAGCTGTAACAAATATTTTCCTTTTTCTAAAAGTATTATCTGTGATCAATAGATAATGTTACTAAGACAATTACTGCAGACAACATAACATAAAATAAAATCGATATTGTTTGTCACATTCATTTTAAGTCGATGTGATCTACATTTGAAAAGAGGTGAATTTCGATTAAGTTCATGAAACCACTCTTACATCGCATCCACAGTGAGAAGTTTTTCACAAAGTCATCGCTGATCGTTTAGAAGTTTATGTAGGCTACCGTAAACAACGAAACAATGGGTGCCACAGATGTAACATTTACCGCTCTTCTACTGGTATCAATTTCACGAATAGGATTTTCTCAGTTGGTTGGTAAGTTAATGTGTTACTTTTGTAATAAGCATTCAGGGATTCGCAGAAAAAAACAGGAAAATTAAATGTCAAGGTATAATTATTGCAATAATGGCCTTAACTTTAATGATTTCTTTAAGTTGTTGCTGGTAAGCAACTCTAAATCATTTACAATGGGGCCTATAAAGGTGTACGGATCAACCGAGAATTATTTACGCGAGATTCATTTCTAAAATGAGTTATTAAGCAAAGCTATTCAGGATAGCGATGTAGATAGCGTTTGAAAATTTGTTTCTTAAAAGTCTCTGATTGTCCAAGACAGGCCTTTGATTGGCACATCTTTCTGACGGTGGTGCATTATAAGGCCCACCGCCCACTCCCTGCCCCATCCAGCCTTTGGAAAAGTTGCTAAAGACTGGGAAAATAGTCCCGTGGAACAGGATTGATTGATGTTTCGTCATCGTATAAGGAGTCAAAAATTAAGGGCCATGTCGAAGGTATCATTCTATGATCTATGTGACAGGATAGGCGAGGAAGGGACTACTTCTAATGGGGTGGCTGAGCACTTTTGATGGGACTTTTGGTGACTCTTAACCACAAATTTGCACGAAATGAGCGTATATACACGAATGAGAAGGGAGCTGCAGCCCCTCCCCTTCTGTCCCGTGTGCGTACGCATATTCCCCGAGCTCTTGATAAGTATCAGTTGGGTTTTCTCTTGCGTATACTGTTTTCGCGTTGTCACCTGACACGTTTTTTAAAAGATGAGCTTATTAGCGCATGTTGTTCGGCAGGGGCGCGATTCGATGTCTGAAAGTGGGGGGGGGGGGGCAGGCAGACTACCAAACGGCGCCGAAGGCTCCACTGGAGTACGAAACCCTCTCTTGAAAGCGTGTAGTCCAGGGGCCCTCTGTAGGGCCCCTGATGGGGTCCAGGAGCAACGCCCTGGGGTATTTTAAGAATTAAAACCATTCGGATGTAGCATTTCGTTAACTTAAAACTCATCAGATGTGCACTTAGCAGATCACAACAGTCAAATTTTGACCATTTCAATAAAAGTCTTGTTCAAAAACAGGTCAAATTTATGATGAAGGGGCTTGTGGGTGGTAACAATTAAAATGGAAGAGTTTGTAAGAATCTATGGAACACACAAGATGTTCTATAGGAAGTAATCCCGAAACAATGTTTAAGACGGGTGCGCACAAAGCGTGCCGAAGAAAACAGCGTTGACTGAGACATTTTATTGAAGCCATTGCTTTTCTTTTTGTTTAAATTCAGTATTATCCGTTAGACCATTACATGAAAAATGCCCCTCAGTACTTTTCCCCAGCCACCTATTCTTTCTTTCATTTTTATATTTTTCGATGGTCTGGGACACGTGCCCCCTAAAGTTTTTACATTACTGTGAAAAAATAAGGACTTTGAGGGTTATAGGTGTATAATACTTTTAAAAATCAATGTTATGGGTAGTTCTTATACATAGACATGGCCATGGGCGTCCACAGTAAAATTCCAAGGAAGTATCTTTTTCATTGGAGGCTGCATCTTCGCAAGGTGTGGCCGGAGAAGCCTTTATCCGCCCGCTCCGAAGGGGAGAAGCCGATGCTGGGGACTGAGGGTCATCTTCGTCGGAATTTTTCTGAAATGTGATGGCATTTGGGGCCATTTTTAGACCATTCCTAAAGAAAAATCCTGCGTTCCACAGGTGTAATTTGAAATGTTATTGTAATATTTTTCCTACGATGATTGCAAATTTATGATAGTAACTTTCAGTCAATTTGGTGAGGGTGGTGTTAGTTGATGGGGAAGTGAATAGCGGGAGGGGATACGAGGGTTTGGGAAATAGTAATTTACTCAAACTATATTCTACAGGAAGTAATAACGAGGCAATTCAACTGAAGGTTCAACTGAAGGTTGTCAATTCTGTCAAATGCCTTTCTACATGAAAGTAACCAAGCTTGCATAACAAGAAAAATTTTCAGCTTTTTACCTGTTTAGGTGCCATTTTACAAAGTCGGATGTTTTTCGAATCAAATCATTTCTTCAAAAAAAAATATACAATTCCATTGCAAACGTTTTGAAATCGTAAAACGGTTGTTCTTCTTCCTTTTTAGCTTAATGAAAAGTAAAATTTGGTAAAGTTTAACCAGAATTCCTTAGTTTCTTTAGTAATAAGGAGAAAAATTGAAAAAGTATGACCTGGATCCTAGTTATTTTTAACCAGGAGTGTACCCGAGTTATAGTTTACTTTAAAATATTTTGTTTGTTCACTTCCAGCAGATGTTTCATTAAGTCGACAGCAGAGACCTTCCGATCAAGACAAAATTCCTGCTACCGAAGGTATTTTTTTTTTCATTTATTTGAGAAATGTGATAAGTGAGTTACAATTCAGGCGATCATGGGGGACATGGTTCGCCTTCCCTCAATAATTCGATAGGGGTACACTCTACTAAAAGCCTTACCAATCTACCATCGAGCGGGAATCTGGTCACATATTTGACTATAGGTTCGGTTTATGTAATCAATTCTAATTATTTTTTAACCCTTATCACGTAATTAAATTATTTTTGGTTCGGCGCCGTGTTGATCATATTTTGTTCAAATTTGAAGAGCTAGGTGTTTCCAGAGTTTAAGGGATGCCTCCCTCTTCACTCCCAATTAAAAGTCACCGATCTTCAGGGGTATTATTCTACTCGTAACATGAGCGTAGGAAGTTGTCCTCAGTTGGGGGCTGAACGTTGTTTCGGACCACGGTTCTGAAAGAGGGTTCTGAGAAGAGGGCATGTTCCCCTACCCGTTGGGAATTTTTTTAATATTTGAGGGTCCTTACATGGAATTTGGTGAGACATATTTTGAAAATTTTATGGAAAATTACATTTTTGACATTTTTTACAAAGGAAAAGACAAAGGGTTTTCGTCTTTGAATAGTGAGGGCGCAAGAATACTTCCTACCCTCCACATTTTTGACTGGGGGCTTTAACAACCCCCTCCCCTGTATATGCATAGTAAGTTGTAAGTATGAGAAATGGAGGTACAATAAAGTAGCTCCATGATGAAACATGTTCCCCAAATAATTTTGGTGAGGTTGCTGGGTACTTTCCGTTTTCAATATATATATATATATATATATATATATATATATATATATATATATATATATATATATATATATATATATATATATATATAATCAGCGATAGTAATATTTCCTGATATATGTGTAAATGTGAGTCGATTTTGAAATGACTCATATGAACCTGGAATATGAAAAACTTTTCTGGCCTGCATCACACTTACCTTTAGCCAACTACATGCAAAGTGGTTACAATAACATCCGTAGACACATTCATACAAAAAACATAAGTATACGTATACTAACTAGCTGACCGGTTTCTCAGTGCAAGCCAGTAGTCATCTTCATGCATTTTGGTATGTCCTGCCCCTTAAGAAAATCCCCCACCCCCGGAATCTAATTGCCCCCATCAGTAACATGTCTAGCTACTGCCTGCCTCAGTGGTGATAATTTTACCTCAGGAGAACATCCCTTAAATTTATTACGTAGGGTAGATTTTGTAATAATGAGCTACTTTTTCATGCAACACCCGGCGAGAATTTCTCGCTTGGGAAAACAAAAGTTATGTTTGTTTTCAAACATGTGACATTCTTTTTTACTGAGATCTTAAATTCAAGCAGATTTACTCCTTGATTTATCTTTCATATGCCGTGTAACATTTAAGTTCTGAAACAGCACAAGAGGTACTTGTTAATGAGAGATACTTGTTAAAAAAACAAGGGGTGATTTGTAAGATTTAGCTGATGTTACAACAAACAAAGGTTGGGGGAACGCTTACTCCCTTTAATAAACATGCTCGGTTTTGGGTTATCCTTGACGTGGTGGTCAGTCCAGTCGGGGTGGGCAAGGACAATTTTTTTTCCTGATTTTGACATTTCGTCCCAGACTTCCCGGAGCCCCTGTTTCGCGATCATATTTTGTTCAAAATATGATCGTGTTGGAGTATTCGGGAGAGGTCTGGCGCAGGGACTGATAGCCTTAGGTGTATTTATTTTTCTTTCCCTTTTCTATTCCTTCTTCATTTCCCTTTTCTCCTTCCCCTTCCCGATTTTCCTTCTCGATTTATTCAGGGGGCATTCTACCTACTACATTTTACAAAGGTTCCGGGGGAAAATGGCGGAACAAGCAATATCATGATACCCGACACATTTAAAAGCTGGGGACATGTCCTCCATCCCCCGCCTGTCGAAGCTAATTGTGTAAGCCATTTAAAGTTAATGTCATCATTTAATATTGATAAACTTAGCTCATATATAAGGCAATGTCCTTCCCTTCAGCAACATTGCAGAAAATGTACATAACATCGAAAGAACTAACAAGCTTGGACGGCAGATCAGGGATAGAAATTGATAACGCATTAACTACCAAAGAAAGTAAGATGATGGACGATTTGTATCACGTGACGACACAAACGGTCGACGACATCCACACGAAAGAAGAAATAGTGCCGAGTTATAACGACGGCGACACGTTTGACAGACAGTTGAAACCGTCGGAAAAGTTGTATCAAACGACAACAAACTCTTTAAACGACTTTCGGAGGAAACAAGAAATAACGGAAAGAGAAGCTTTTACGACAAAATCAATAATTTCAACAAATGGAGTGCCAATTACAAAAAATATTGGTATGAAGGAAGACGTCAGAAGAAACAGATCGACGACAATTACGGCAGACTCTATTACGGCGACGACAGAAACATCGCGCATCGTGAATTCAGAAATGACACACCGAAGTACAACTAAATCTGACGATAGTGTTAGAGTAACGACTTCAAATTTAAAACAAACAGAACAGAAATACAAGAGTACAACGGACAAAAACCAACTTGTTGTGACTACCATAATGACGACACCGACGACGGAAGTCAAACAGCCTGTGAATTTAACACCATGGTGGGCACGCTTTATTGGTGAGAACATAAGTACATCTCATACTACGATACACATCGAAAGCAAGGGTAAGGATTTTATTTTGTTTGTTTGTTTGTTTCTGTTTGCTTGTTTAATTACCGTACTTTTTGTAGTTTTCTTTCATAGAGTGCCTTAGGCTTCAACTTCGGGGTTACACCACTTAAAGGCAATAGGCAGTTGTACCAAAATTGCTTTGAAAAATCAGCAAACTCTTGTAAATTTCCTCTTTTTACCTAACTTACAAGTACCTCTGAAGATGTTTAACATGAAAGTAACAAAATGTTGTCACATGATTGAAAGGTGCCATTCCTGAATTAGTATGACGGGGTACGCAATTCGAATTGACTGCTTTTCCCTTTGAGCTCTCTCCTTTCCTGTCTGTAGTATTCAGTTCAAGTGTAAGAAAGAGACTGCTTTAGACAAGAGGGTGGGCAGGGCGTATTTATTTTCTAATAGTTGTTCCCTTCTTCTATGGGGGGGGGGGGGATTGATATTAAACCAAAAAATAGGTCGACGCCGACCAAACTTGGACCGCCATAAACAAAAACACCACTTACGATTAAAGATATCAAGAGAGAACAGAGAACGCTGACACGGAAGAAAAACTTGTGAACAAGTAATGACGTCGTGTTCTTCTGGTGTCATTCAAACTTGTTCGTCTTACTTTTTAGGAACAGTGTAGTTGAAATTTTTGCCCATTGTGCATGTCAATTCAAATTTCAATCATTCTGCTTCACCATCCCTGTTGCTATTTTTAAATTTTATCATTCTCTTGCACTTACTACTTTAACTGGGAGTGACCAAAATTGATTCCATGCAAGGACACTTCCTATAATCGATTACACTGACGTTAAACTTTACAAATATTGACCTTCAAATTGGAGGTCACTTTTTGAAATGCTTGTTGATATTTAGACCTGAAGTTAATATGAGTATTCAGGTGATCTTCAAAATGAAATATTATGTGCGGTATTTGAATAAAAGTGCCATGCCATTTCTAGTTTCCAGAGTCGGCATCGACACATATTTGAACTCAATACCAGTTATTTACATTGCAACTTAAGCTCTAGAAGACAAGTATGTGTTTCAACCGGGTAGCCCCGTGAACTGAACCAGAATGCGAGGCATTCACACTCGCGAATGTAAAACTGAAGGGGAAAAAAAGTATTCGACAGATTCACGTAGCAATGGGGAGCGAACCGCGTACCACCAGCGTGTGAGTCTTATGCCCTATCCAATGTAGCCTGCTGTAAGCAGGCTATTGTTGCGTTTTATCAGCTACAAGTACAAATCTTAATATTTGCTTACCCCTAATGTTAATGTACAGTTTACAGACGAAGTTTAATACAATACAATAGCCTGCCAACTTTCTAGCCAATCTCATTTCCGAGACAAAAATAACTTCATGATAATTAATGCACACGTCATCAGCGTTGGTAAGAGGTGGAGTCAACATGAGCGACCGGTTGCTTCGCTACAGCAGACCACTCTTCCACTTGTATACACGTTATGCAGTGCAGTACGGCTATTACTGTACAGTTACTGGCTTAGCTGCTACCGTGTACATGTCTACACATACAGCTTTATAGCAAGGAACGTTGTCGTCTTGTCCATGCGAGGGCCTATATACAGGCCACTGTTGACGCCAAACGTTAGGCTTGACTTTCCACTGCAAGGATTAGCTCGAGTTTTAGCCCATACGTAATAATTACGTACCTTTTTAAGATGTCATCGTATCTTCAGAAGTATTCGTATATGTGCATCGTCGCAGGCCGTTGATAAATATGAATAGTCAGCAGCAGTGAACACCATGTGACCTTCTTATGAATAATAATTTATCCCGCATTTTGGGGATTCGTGTAAATGAAAACTGGACGAAGGTTTGCAGACTCTGTATAGAATATATACAGGAGGTGTATTATGATTTCTGAGAGAGCGCCATCTTTTGAAGGCCGCTGCAGAGTCTGCTCCGCAGGCTATATCCAATGCGCCAACAGGAACAATTGAATCTCCAGATATTTTAATAAAATATAAACTCTTTAGAGCACCTTGCGAGAATAAATGCTAACAAATGTGATGAAGTTATGCATCTAGTGGAGGATTGTCTTTTATGTTATTGTCTTTAACGATGGGAAGTGCTCACTCGAAAGGAGGAAGGTTAACTGGGGATCGTTCAACAGTTCAGCAATCACCCTTTGCTGGCGATGAACGACACTGAAGGCCTAAGTACTGTGGATAAATTGAAGTTTATAAAAATGACAATATTGTACAAGAAGTGCAGGACATAACAAGACAAGAGAAATGTCACCATATTGGACCAAACGACTGTTGCAAGTCAAAAACACGACCGATATACTTCGCTATTCGCTCGCAATAATAGACTATCATTACTCCAAGTCCACAATTAACTGTATCAAATGTCGGGTCACGTGGGAACCGGCAAAGCAAGCACCTATTTGCAAGGGAAATTCAAGTTTCAGAAGAAACTCCTGTGCCAGAAGATAACTACGCAGTTAGTATTGCGCAATTTTTTCATCCGGGACACTTCGTTATCTTATCCGTTCACTGTGTCATAACCTACTGGAAGTCTTCAGTTCCAAAGAAAATAAAACGTAACTCTGTAGTTTGTCGTTCTTTTTCCAAGTATGTTTGATCTATTGTAAGGAGAGTTCACTCGTACAATTTGTTGCCCACAATAACACATAAACTTTTACTTCAACAGATCGCTCAAACGTTTCAAAATATGAGCAGATAAGGATGTGCGTCCTTTCTAAAATAACAGCTGTTGACAAAAACCATAGAAAGGCCGTTTAAGAACGTGATACAATCGTTCCAGGAACCGTAAAATTAAAATATCTGTCACGGAAAATGCCTCAAAGTGTAGTAAAGCTAGAGACACCCTAAATAAATTTACTCTATTTATTACTAACATCTATTAATCTACAAACACTTATAGATTAACAAAACCAACAAGACACAGAATGAAAACACTGTGACAAGTCCATAAAGCGACTGCTATACTTCGCATTCGCTCGTAAAAACGAGATTGTCACAATATGCTATTTAACCCCGTAAGTAATATGTCAAGTTTCATAACCTCCGTTTTCTTTGTGTAAGTTTGATACTCTTTTCACATATTTTGTGCGCCTATTTTCAAATCGGTATTTAAATGATCACCCTTGCATCACAGTTAATATATTAGGTGTGCCTGGATGAACTTGTCATTAGTTTTATTAAACATGCTTCACCTGGTATTAGGCTAGCAGTAAGAGAGACTTAGGAGATAATCTATATGACACTTTTGTATGGCAAACGTAAATTGCCTTGTCACTATGGTGTATAACCACCCGACGCCCCCCCCCCCTCCACCGTGAGTTGCAGAACGGCCATAGTGAGAAAGCAGTGGCGGATCCAGAAATTTGTGAAGGGGGTGACTATTGAGCTGTGTCCTAGGGGAGGGGGTGTCCATTCCACTTAGGGAAATTTTGTTTAATTATGTGTGCTCAGGTACGAAATGGTGCTATAATTTGCAAATGTTTTGTCATATTTCAAGGCCTGAAAGAGTATTACAAATTGGACAGTTGTACGGATTTTTTCCCCAGAAATCAGACAAAAATTCTTTTTTTCTCATCTTGGCATTTCTATCATACATCTCCAGAAATTTGGTAGTTTCTAAATATAGCCTTTTTAAGTGCCTTATGTTGCTCTCAAGTTTCCTTTTCCTCTTCCTTTTTAAAATATAATTTGACCTCATTATATTTAAAAAAGTGTCCTTTTATAAATAGGTGCCACAGTAAGGGCCGTTGCGACCGGGGGGTGTGGGGTGTCTCACCCCCCAAAGTTCATCAGACTGACGATAGTCGGAAAATCTGAAATGCCAGTTGGAATTTCTGATATCTCAGTCTAGCACATTTTTCCGACTGAACCTATGTCAACTTTTTGTATATTTTCCAACTAGACCAAGTGAGAATAGTACCAAACGTTATTTTCCTCACGTAAAATCAAATCAAAGCTGTCCTTTTTTCGCAAATTCTTCTCAAACTCTTAAAATTTTCGCGCGCTCCTCGCGCTTCAAACCTTACCTCAGTGTTGTTCTTATTATCAATATCTTCCGATAGCAACTTTCGGAGAGCACAACAGCAGAAGTTGAAAGCTGTTTACAAATTTACCATGTAAAAGACTGGCTTTTTGAGTGGCATGTTGGTTTGTTGGGCAATTGAAAGTATCTCGATGCAGATTCTGAATGCAGATTTTATTATGGAAATCTTATTTAATGAAAATTTGGGCGCGCTTCGCGCCCCTGCGTCACGATTTACAATCAGTCTCATGAATTATTAAGGTAACTATACCAGACACAGTTCTATGGGAGCTAGGGCGCTTTAGCCCCCCTCCCCAAATTTTGCCAAGCCCCACAAAATTGCGCAAAATTTTATATAGACTAATATTGGTGAAGACATAGATATACTCAGAAAATATTCCAAACGTCTATTTATCAGTCCCGTAGCCAGTAAGTTAACGATTCTTTCTATAACTTCAAAAAAATTTCACGCGCTACCCGCGCTTTCATCTATAGTTCTATCTAGTGGTAACGCCCCCGTTCCAAACATATTGGATTTAAACGTTTCCACAAATGTTGTTCTTTCGTGTAGGCGTGATTCTAGAGAAACACGAAAATGAATCGTTGCGAAGTTCTTTCCTCTTTTTCCTAACTTTTAGAAGATTCTTTCTTCAGCCTCGCTATCGTGGCAAACGTATTTTGTAAGAAAAAGATCTTTCAGTTTCGTAGGAGATCCTTAATGGGTAAGATGAAGAATGTAATCCCCGACGACAACCATGCAGTCACCCGAATAAATTTCTTGGTTTTGTCCAGATTCTTCAATTAAAGCCCAAACTTTTTCAACTATCCTTAATGAAAATTCAATATAACCCCAAATTTTTCGTTGCGCTTCGCGCACCTTATATTTTGAGTTCGGCAACCCATTGCATCTGTCGGGACTTAGAGTAGCTGGCCCCCAGTCAGGGTGCTTCCCCCCATGTCGGCAAATCAAAGCACCACACCTGGCTGAGTCTGCGTGCAGGTTTTTCATTTTGGCATTGAAGTATACCCCCAAATTTCGGCGCGCTTCGCGCGCAATCCTCACAATCCCCGTTGTATCACTTATGAACATTATAAGCACAACGTACCAGTGAACTTTTGTAGCATAAACTAGGTGTACATTCTGAAAACGAGCTTGTTATTCCTAAACCCCTTTTGCTATACCTGTCTGGGAGGTCTAGTATCATTTCTCTGCACCTATACTCTCCCTCCCGCCCATTCCCCATTGCTGGAAACTGTTCGTCTGGATTTTCGTTTAAAATTAGTAAAAATACGATAGATGTAAAGTGCTTGGCGTCATACTCTATATTATTATTTAGATGACGGGTAATAAGCATTATGTCATTGCCCCATTTTATATAATTGATCCAGAGCTTCCAGGAGGCCTATACAGGTATATGCTAGCATTACAGTAGATGCCAGAATAGAAGGCATTAAAGCAGTCAAAGGGGGGGGGGGCTTCAGGAGGTTTGTTGACAACGTATTCTTCTCTTAGACAACATACTTTCTACTTTCACCTAACCAAATCTTAGTATTCACTAAATTATGGACATTTTCCAGCCATATATGACCAGTTCCAAAAGTATCCCAAGATAACACCATTTTGCATCTAAGCAACCTTACCTTAACAAAAAATTTCTCTAAGGGGGAGGAGACCCCTCCCCTTATGCCCCTCCCCCACGACGGCACCTTTATGTAGTGACAAAGGAAGGACCCCACTGCTGTATGTAAACGCAGGGCGCATAAAAAATGGTGCAATTTACGCGCCACCATTCAGTTGGAAAAAATATCCATCAAGTCGGAATTTGGGACCTTCACACCCCCCCCCCCCAGACATATGACCCTAGCTACGGCCCTGGCCACAGTTGGTGGTGGGAATCACCCTAGTCACCTCCTCCCCCCCACTGTATTCGCCCATGGAAGGTTACAAGAGCAAATTTTTAGCAAGTTTTAACTCTGAGATGGTTTAATGTTCACATTCTATTAACTACAATCGAATATTTTCTTCATTTGGTAAATCAAAATCACTATAGGTCTACAGGAATTTAACACCGAAAAGAATTGCAGTAGATTGTACCGGGTCTGCCTGTTGAGTTTGATCCTAATTTTTGTCAGGGCACAAGCACAGTGTTTTTCTTCTGTGTTCGAGGGAAAGTCTTTGTAGTTCGAATGTCATTATTAGAGCATGTGCCATTGAATGATGAAACGTTTACTCTAAAACCGGTCAGTTCAAATTGAACCACCCGGGGACGAGGGGCACCTAACCGGAATCTGGTCATCATACAGTTGACTAGATTTGATTCAAAAGTAAACAGGTTTGGTTCAATTTTGAACCAAATGTTGTCAAATACTTGACTAGATTCTGGATAGGTGCCCCTAGGACCCCGGCTGGTTCAAATTAAATCCGACCATTTTAAAGCGTTTAAAATAAGTTTCTCGTTACGATTTACATCCGGGTTACAGTAGTCGCTTATCTCAAAACAATTGGTATGGGAAATAGTAAAATGTATTTACAGCAATTACATCTTTAGTTAAATTTCGCTTGCTGTGTTGTCGGTATCTGCATTCTCATCATAGATTTCTGTGGTCTTTTATCATTTCCAGACTATTCAACGTCAATGGCAAAATTTATAGAAGACAGCACTAGGAGGAAGACGACGCCGATCCCTCAAACTTCCAGCGTGTCGACGTCACATCTGCCTTTGACGGCAACAGATCCAAGGAAACAAACGTCAGCTCAAAAAATTGATGAAAGACAGTCGGCAGTTAGAATGAAAAGTACACAAAACGGACAGACATCTGCTGTCACTACAGTCAAACAAGTTAATGTTCGTTCGTCTCCTGGGACTGTCAGGATGACGACCAGCCCTCCTACGTCAAGCATGTCGTCATATTTGCCATTAACGACAACCGATCCGGCAAAACAAACCAAAGCACAACAAATTGATGACAGTAGGCCTCCAGTTACGTCAAAAAACATACAAGATGGACTGATGCCCAGTCCCACTACAGTCGAACATGTAGATGTTTATTCATCTCGTAAAGCTGCGACAACGACGCCAAACTCTCCAACTCCTAGCGTGTCGTCGAATTTGCGTTTAACGACAACCGCTAGAGGGAAACATATGATAACACAACGAGTCGATGAAAGTACGTCACCAGTTACGTCAGCAAGTACACACGACGAACAAACCTCTACTTACACAAAACGAGTAGATTCTAATTCATCAAGTGTCATAGACAATTCGAATTTAAAAACGAGGGCGCTATTGAGATCATTTTACCAACGGCTGCACGCTCGTTGTAGTCAAAATTTTGTGTTAGAAAGTTTCCAAGGTTTGAGGGGTGTCATTCAGTGTGCCGTTAAGTGTTCGCTAAATAACCAGTGTAAATCATTCAATTATATAAATACTAATAACTTTTGTCAACTTAATTCGCAAGAAATTCAAAATTTGGACTATGACGGAATACCCCAGCAGGGTACGTGTGATTACTACCAGAAAGTTTAAGTGCAGAATTCGCTTTAGGGGAAGCCGATATCTGGCACATAGTGTAACTTAACCATTCCAACAGGCGCGGATCCAGAAATTTTGAGGGGGGGGGCCCAAGATGGAAAACTTCATGTGCACCGAAGGTGCACCGTGACCACGAGCGCGAAGCGCGAGTCCCTACGCGTGGGGTCCAGGGGCCCGCGTTAGGGCCCCTGGCGGGGTCCAGGGGCGGAGCCCCGGTGGGGGTCCAGGGGGCGAAGCCCCCGGAAGCTCTCGCAATATTGCATTTTAAGAGCACAGAAATCGGCTCCAGTTCCTATGTCAGTGAGATTTTATACCTTTTCATGTTGCATAGAATTTGATGTGTTTGGCTCATTTTTAGTTACCATATGTACCTGCAGAAGTTACGGAGAATCTAAGGTATCTTAAAACTTACACGCCAACATTATGAGCCCGGTGTAGGTAACTTGAAATGGTTTTTGCCATTATCAGTGTCTTATTTTCGTTCTACGGTATCCGGGTATAGGACGTCAGATGGAACAATTGCGCGCGAAGCGCGCCGAAAATTTGAATTTACATTTGAAACCATTGCTATGACTGACGGTGTCAACTCCCTTTATGTGTTTTATCAATTAGAAGGTGGGTTCGATACTAAGTTTTCAGTTCTCATAAGAAGAGGAGGGTGAAAAAATGAATATCAGTTGTTTTACATCCTTACAATGCTGACTCTGAAATCACGTTTATGCACACGAATAATTGGCTTATAGTAGAGCCCCACCGATGAGTAATGCGAATACGTTTGGGACCTTATTGATAGTAAAAGGAGCAATTCAAGGGTAACAGTGCGCAGATCAAGCAAAAATCAAGAAATATTGAGAAGATTTTGCAAAAATCGTGAAAGATTTCAATTGATTTTTGGTAAAAAGTGATAAAAATAGATCCATCACTCAATAAAAACGTACCTCTCTCCATGATCGTAAACAACTGCGCGCGAAGCGCGCCGAAAATTTTCGGTATAGTGCGTCCCGGGAGCTCTGCATTAATTGTACACTGAAAAGGAGGACCAACAGGACTCTCACAACCTTACATCCGTATGGGAGGAGAGATGATATATCACCTTCTTTATGGACTTCTGAAGGGTATACCCTTCAGAAATCTATGACGGATGGTGCCGGCTGGAGTTGGTGATTGGGGGAACCGCAGATAACTGCTAAACCGTGCTTTTTTAGGCAGTGGGATTTTGTATACGCTATATACAACAGCGGGAGAGCCTTTTCTTATTAGTACATGAGAGTGCAATCCCAGGAAGGGGTTTACCCTTCCCTTTGAGAAATTTTTGTTAATTTTAGGGGGCCTATATGCAAAATGGTGGTATCTTTGGGTCATTCTAAAGTGATTGTATGATTAGAAAATGTCCACAATTTAGTGAATTCTAACTTTTGTTAGGGTGAAAAAGGGGAGTAAGAGACGGTTAACATATTGTCTTCAAACCTCCTTAAGTCCCAGGAAAAATCATGGGCGTGGATCCATCTCCAAAAGTGTGTGTGCGGGGGGGGGGGTACTTTTTCACATTTGTGAATCGCCGTCCTGTGGCGTGGAAGAAGCAGTTGGTGGTAGCCAGAATTTGCGTCACGGGTAGGCAATAAGTTTTGTGATCTTCGGCATGGGGAAGGGGTCTAAGGGAAATTTTTCTAGAACTGAATGCCCTCAGATGCGATTTGGTGCAACAAAAGTGTACGATTTTTAGGTTATTTTTCTTCTAAAAATTTCGTTTTCCTAGGCATAATTGCAGTCTGTTCCATCATTTTTGAAAAAGTGAGGGGGACTTTTTGACGATGTCCCCCCTTCTAAAAAAGTGAGGGGGACGCGTCCCCCCGTCCCCCACGATCCACGCCCATGGGAATTATACCTGCGTGGAGTCCACAGAAACATTCTTGGACTACAATAAAATTTTTGCTTTACATTTTAAAAGGATATCCAAGGTTGACAGAGAACAGTATAGAGCCTCCCGGGAGCTCTAAATTAGTTACAGTATACAAAAGAGGGACCAACGGGATTCTCACTACCCGACATCCATATGGGAGGAGATATGATATATCACCTTCTTTTTAGGTATAGCAAGAGGGATGGTGGACAGGCAAAATTCGTTTCAGAAAAGATTTTCGTCATTATTGAACGTCGCTGTAAGATGTTTGGAAAATAAGCAACGGCAATTACGTACATTCGATCTTTCAAATCATGTGCTAGACTAGATTAGTCAAAGATCCCATAATGATGAGAGCCCTACACAGACGGAGATGTACTCTTTAGAAAAATGTTGCATTGGAATAATTTCTTGCGTCAAAGCTTTGTCAATGGTATATAAAATCGGGTGTAAACCCTGTTGTATGCGCGCGAAGCGTGCCGAAATTTTGAATAAAATATTAGTCCATGACAAAACCTGCATTTCAGAACCTGCATCGGACACTGTCACTTACCCACCAACCTATGCTATTCAGAAACGAATCTTCTGACTGAGAATTCTTAAAAAGCACTTTTGCTCCTTTGTTCCCCCGTGAGTATAGTTACCGAAAGCTATTGTTAATAAGGACAACTCTGACACAAGGCTTGACGCTAGCGGAGCGTGCGAAAATTTGGAATTTGTCAAGAATTTCCAAAACTTATGATAGTTTGAGCAGAACAGTTTGTAAAAGAAAATGGTTAGAACAAATAAACCAGTCATCAAAAATACATCTCACCCTACACCCTCCACAGAAATCTGTAGCTTAAACGACTTTTGGGACCATTTTAAAAATTTTCAAGAATCGATGGGGGAGGGGGACACACGTCACCCATTGCCCACTGTGCCGACACCACTGTCTGTAGCTTAAAAGCCTTTTGAGTCCATTTTAAAACTTTTCAGACAGTTTCGAAATCGAATAGGGTATCATGCACGCCGCTACTTTGCCTGCAACAGCTGGTGCCACTGTGCACAATAGTAGGTTACCTGACAGCTTGTCTTCTGTATTCATTCTGCAAGGTCTGTATGGCGAAAACTTTGCCTCTCAATCCCTCTAGATTACAAAAAAATTCACTCTTTAACACAAAATTGTTACTAAATTTCAGTGCAGCTAGCCGAGCCCATACTACATATGTCACGATGTTTACTTATTTAGATCTTAAGTCAAGGATCATTACTCAGCTATTCGCCTGTTTTCGAACATTGTAGCGCTCCTTTCGTCGCCAACCACTTTGAAAGATATACAAAGAGATAATCCAGCGATAGCTTCACCCAACCCCTACCTGCCTACAGAAATATATACTTTGAATACGTTCTTAGACACTTTTATTCATTTTTTGCTCTTAATTTTTCTTTCTCCTTTTCTTTTTTTTCTTTTTCTTCTTTTTTCTCCTTTCGTGTTTTTTTTTTCGGGGCGTGGGGGGGGGGCCGGGCCCCCCAGGCCCCCCCCCCCCTGGATCCGCGCCTGATTCCAATGTGTCAATGAAGAGTTCTGAAGTATATACACATGACGTTTCACGACTCATTTCCCTCCTTCACATACATAATAAAGTAAGGGAGAATGATGACGTTAGGCGTCTGGACTGAAGCCACTCAAGTGGCTCTATGTAAGGGCAAAGCAATATCGCGTAATACAAACATTACGCTCCAGCCTGAGTTATTGGAGGAGAAACTACCAGTGTTCACGCTAGGAGTATATGACGAACACTTAAGGCACCATGACTTATCTCTGTTGTGAAAATACTCCCAATCTTTCGAAAACGGATGAAATGACATTTAACTTCTGAAGTTGAATGCACACTGTGCGTACGGAGCCACACCAATCATCTAGTCTTTGCTGTACAGCGAAAGCGCCCTCACTATTTTCTTCACTGGGTTAAACACGCTGGATGCAATTTGTCAGCGTTACTTCCTCTTCTCCATTGTATGGATTGATGGTATAGGTGGCGTAGTTTAAAAATAGTAGACAGAAAAATAGTCTTACTGGATGCAGTTTATCCCACACTCGCAGATTGATGAATCTGACTACTGAAAGCCATAATTCTACTGGGGGCCTTAGCCTGGGGGAGGGGACTTTGGGGATGGACGTCGGGGGATGAACTTCCTGAAAAAATATTATGTGCCTCCTAGAGATTTTTAATCATAGAACTAAGCTGTTACTTCACATGCCCAGGGTTGTTTCCTGCCTTCCTAATTTTGTAATGCCCCCTTGACTGAAAATTTGACTACGGGCCTGCTGTGAGTGCAGACATTTACCCTCTTAGACAGAAAGTTTCCCCTGCCCTTCCCCCAGCCAACTTTGTTGATTTCGTTTTGGCCATGCGTACAGATGACTTTTCGTATCATACCCGTAATTCGGATTCAGTCATGGGAGACCATTTTACTTCACCACTATACATAGGCGTAGGAAGCTTTTCGAGACTGGGGGGGGGGGACATGAACCTTGTTTCGGATCGCCGTCCTTGGGAGGGTTCTAAGGGGAGGGGTCACCCTCCCCTTTGGTAAATTTTTGGGTATTTGAGGGTCCTCATATGCAATTTGGTGCAACATTTTGGACAAACTTTAAGGAAAATTACTGCAAATTTTTGACATTTCTTACAGAAGAGACAAATAAGGGGTTTTTGCCCTTGGATCATGGGGGGCGGAAGCATACTTCAGCCACCTCACATTTTTGACTGGGGGAGCTAAAGCCCCCAGTCAGTCCCCCTCCCCCCGCTTCCTACGAATAAAATGTGGAAAAATCTGCATTCTAACCTTTTTGAAAATAATTAAGCTGAATATGCCTTCAAAATAACAATAACTTTATATTGTAAATTCCGTCCGTATCAACACACTTGTGAGCCTAAGGGCTGCGATCTGTGACTAAAGGAGCCTTTTTAATCATGTCCATGATGATGTTAACATTAAAACGTTAAAATGGCAATTTTACTTGGATGTTTCTCATTTTCGGCAATTTTGTACAATTTGAACCCGGATGATTTATCGATGCCATATAATAAATTAAAGAGCCCTGCAGGGATTAAGAGTATGGAGTTGTTTTGTGAAAGTGTATTTTTCTCTTAAGTAATGGTGTGTGCAGACCTAACTTACGTTAATATGATACCACTTGACATGTTCGTAATTTAACATTGAACTAACGATACTTTCATAGGCCTATCTTTTACTGACACATATTCAACCTTTTTTGTTATAAATACTCTTGTGGGCTCCAAACGTGTTTTTGGTAAACAAACAAAGGTGTTTTTTTCAGCGAAACGTAAAAACGAAGACTGCAAATTTGAAATTTCAAGATAAAAAGTGGCTAAAAAATGTACTGTAGTTGCTGCTATAATTGCATGTGGCTGTTTGCGCTTCGGGTTAACAAAGACCCTGTTTAATTAATGAAGACCCGTGTCGCTTGACTGTTACGGCCGTACGAATAAAAAAAAAATTGCCAGATGGCAAATTGATTTGAATATAATATCACTTGAAATATTGCCAATTTGTAACATCAAATCAACAATAAATTCATAACTTTTACTTCCACGTAGGCAAGCCCGTAGTCAAGGGGGGCCTAGGGGGCCGGATGGCTGGGGGGGCGGATGGAAAATTTTTCGCCCCCTTAGAAGATCAAAAATTACCATTGCCGTAATGCATTTTAGTATGTTTCGTCCCCTCTGGAAAATTTATAGCCCCCCCCCCTTCAGCACCTTGTATGGCTACGGGGCTGCACATAGGCCTATTCGACGTTTTTATAAATACTCAAGTTGTCTAATGGCTGTGATCGAGGACAGAAAAAATGCTCCCATAATTATCAAAAATATTGATGCCAGAAGTAGACATTTGGTAACATTACCATATATGTGCCCCTTCCTGCTCCCCATTCACTCCTTCACAAACCTCATCCCCCACCCCCAAAGAAAAATAAAAAGAAGAGGAAAGGATTTGACTTCTTGTTATCGTACAGTCGTGAGAGATTTTCAACAGAACTAAATCTCGAATAAATCAAAGGAGATTGTATTATAACTAAAGGTGACATGTTTCATCAGCCTGGATCTTACACGCCTCTGTAGAAAATCGCATTGTCTTTTCACCGTTATGGGGAACCGAACTGCCGAGTTTAGGACCTAATGTTAAGCTGTGTAACTGTTACTGAACGAGGTGTCCTAACGTGTAATTTATAGGTAAGTTGGCTCAAGCTCATTCTGTGTGTTTTGTCGAAAATGTCCTCTATTAATGGAACAAACACAGTGAGCATGCTATGTACATAAAGGAACATAGTTGTTTCCACAAAAGAAGTTGAACGGAAAGGTGTAATTTTAGGATGAAATATGATCACAAAATGTACGGTAGTTGCTAATAGACCTTTCTGTTGTAACATTTTACGTTGTTTTTATATCGCCTGAAATTACCTTAAAAATACATACCGGTATTTGGTGCCGTTTTATCAAGTTCTTTCCAAATGTCATTAAATTAAACATTAGAGTTTAACCAAAATTGAGCAAAATAGACAACGTCACCGTCATATTTCTCATTTCCGACGTCTCAGATGACTTCGTATGGGGGAGGGGGTTGGATAGGATTACACGGGGCTGCTCGTAATTCAAGTGTAATTAAAATCCTGTTCAATTAATGAAGACTGTTGTCACTTGCCCAATACGATCGTACGAATAATATGTCAGATATAAGTATATTTTAATTAATATAATATCACTTGACACATTAGCAACTTGTAACATTAAATTAAGAATAATTTCATAAATTTTACTTCCACGTATTCAACGTTTCTATAAATACTCAAGTGGTCTAATGGCTATGATCGAATGACAGAAAAAATGCTCTCATAATTATCAAAAATATTGATGCCGGACGTCGACATTTGCCAGCATTACCATACATGTGCCCCTTCCTGCTCCCCATTCAATCCTTAGCAAATCTCATCCCCCATCCCCAGGGAAAAATAAAATGAAGAAGAAAGGATGTGACTACTTGTTATCGTACAGTCGTGAGAGATTTTCAACAGAACTAAATCTCGAATAAATCAAAGGAGGTTGTGTTATAACTATAGGTGACATGTTTCATCAGCCTGGATCTTACACGCCTCCGTAGAAAATCGCAGTGTCTTTTTCACCGTTTTCGTAGAACCGAACTGCCGAGTTTAGGACCTAATGTTAAGCTGTGTAACTGTTACTGAACTAGGTGTCCTAACGTGTAATTTATAGGTAAATTGGCTCAAGCTCATTCTGTGTGTTTTGTTGAAAATGTCCTCTATTATGAATGGAACAAACACAGTAAGCATGCTATGTACATAAGCGATCATAGTTGTTTCCACAAAATAAGCTGAACGAAATGGTGTAATTTTAGGATGAAAAATGATCACAAAATGTACGGTAGTTGCCGATGGCCATTTCTGTTGTAATGTTTTACGTTGTTGTTATATCGCCTGAAATTACCTTAAAATACATATTTGGTGCCGTTTCATCGAGTTCTTTCCACTCGTCATTAAATTAAACATTCAAGTTTAACCAAAATTGAGCAAAACAGACAATATCTCCGTCATATTTCTCATTTTCGACAGCTTTCTGACTTTGGACAATTTGAAACCGGATGTTTAATCAACGCTTTGCAATGAATTGAAGACCCATGCGGATTACGAGTATTAAATTCCTTTTGAAATAATATTTCTCTCTCAAAGTATTGTTGCGTGCAGATTAGTCAGTTTCTTTGCGCAAGCGTGGAACCGTAATATTTCTCCTCAAACGACATTATCAAAATCAATTTGGTGTCGTTTCATCGAGTTCTCGAAAAATATCATTAAAATTAATGTTACTGAAAAATTGACCGAAAATGAGCAAGATTTGATATAATCACAAGGAACACCAATCGTACCCATCGTCCCTGGTAATTTGTACTTACACGTCTCGTTGAATTGAATATATTAAAAACAATCAGGTACACGAGTAGCTATAATGGAGATATTTTTATATTTGCGACCATCATGGAAGTAAAATAGCTTTAGTTTTTGTAACTTTTTAACTAGCCATATTCCTGTGACGTCAATAAGTTCATTCGTTTATTTTTGACAGTGGAGTTGACTTTCCGTCAGAAGCGTGACGTCTGAATGATGACTTCGTGGGGGAGAAGGTTGGATAGGATTGACGGGCTGCTCGTGATTCAAGTGTATTTAAAATCCTGTTCAATTAATGAAGACTGTTGTCCTTTGCCCAATACGATCGTACGAATAACATGTTGTCAGATATAAGTATATTTTAATTAATATAATATCACTTGACACATAAGCAACTTGTAACATTAGATATAAGAATATTTTCATAACTTTTTCATCCACGTATTCAACGTTTCTATAAATACTCAAGTAGTCTAATGGCTATGATCGAATGACAGAAAAATGCTCTCATAATTATCAAAAATATTGATGCCGGACGTCGACATTTGCCAGCATTACCATACATGTGCCCCTTCCTGCTCCCCATTCACTCCTTAACAAACCTCATCCCCCACCCCCAGGGAAAAATAAAAACAAGAGGAAAGGATTTGACTACTTGTTATCATACAGTCGTGAGAGATTTTCAACAGAACTAAATCTCAAATAAATCAAAGGAGGTTATATTATATCTAAAGGTGACATGTTTCATCCGCCTGGATCTTACATGCCTCCGTAGAAAATCGCAGTGTGTTTTCACCGTTTTCGTAGAACCGAACTGCCGAGTTTAGGACCTAATGTTAAGCTGTGTAACTGTTACTGAACGAGGTGTCCTAACGTGTAATTTATAGGTAAATTGGCTCAAGCTCATTCTGTGTGTTTTGTCGAAAATGTCCACTATTAATGGAACAAACACAGTGAGCATGCTATGTACATAAACGAACATAGTTGTTTCCACAAATGAAGTTGAACGGAAAGGTGTAATTTTAGGATGAAAAATGATAACAAAATGTACGGGAGTTGCTAATAGACCTTTCTGTGGTAACATTTTACGTTGTTTTTATATCGCCTGAAATTACTTAAAAATACATATTTGGTGCCGTTTTATCATGTTCTTTCCAAATGTCATTAAATAAAACATTAGAGTTTAACCAAAATTGAGCAAAATAGACAATATCACCGTCATATCTCTCATTTCCGACGTCTCAGATGACTTCGTATTCGGGAGGGGGTTGGATAGGATTACACGGGGTTGCTCGTAATTCAAGTGTAATTAAAATCCTGTTCAATTAATGAAGACTGTTGTCACTTGCCCAATTCGATCGTACGAATAATATGTCAGATATAAGTATATTTTAATTAATATAATATCACTTGACACATTAGCAACTTGTAACATTAAATTAAGAATGATTTCATAACTTTTTCTTCCACGTATTCAACGTTTCTATAAATACTCAAGTGGTCTAATAACTAGGATCGAATGACAGAAAAAATGCTCTCATAATTATCAAAATTATTGATGCCGGACGTCGACATTTGCCAGCATTACATGTGCCCCTTCCTGCTCCCCATTCACTCCTTAACAAACCTCATCCCCCACCCCCAGGGAAAAATAAAAACAAGAGGAAAGGATGTAACTTCTTGTTATCGTACATTCGTGAGAGATTTTCAACAGAACTAAATCTCGAATAAATTAAAGGAGGTTGTATTATAATTGCAGGTGACTTGTTTCATCAGCCTGGATCTTACACGCCTCCGTAGAAAATCGCAGTGTCTTTTCACCGTTTTTGGAGAACCGAACTGCCGAGTTTAGGACCTAATGTTAAGCTGTGTAACTGTTACTGAACGAGGTGTCCTAACGTGTAATTTATAGGTAAATTGTCTCAAGCTCATTCTGTGTGTTTTGTTGAAAGTGTCCTCTATTAATGGATCAGACATAGTGAGCATGCTATGTACATAAACGAACATAGTTGTTTCCACAAAAGAAGTTGAACGAAAAGGTGTAATTTTAGGATGAAAAATGATCACAAAATGTACGGTAGTTGCTAACAGACCTTTCTGTTATAACATTTGACGTTTTTTTTATATCGCCTGAAATTACCTTAAAAATACATATTTGGTGCCGTTTCATCGAGTTCTTTCCAAACGTCATTAAATAAAACATTTGAGTTTAACCAAAATTGACCAAAATAGACAACATCTCCGTCATATTTCTCATTTTCGACAGCTTTCTGACTTTGGAAAATTTGAAACCGGATGTTTAATCAGCGCTTTGCAATGAATTGAACACCCATCCGGATTTCAAGTATTAAATTCCTTTTGAAATTATACTTCTCTCTCAAGTAATGTTGCGTGCAGATTAGTCAGTTTCTTTGCGCAAGCGTGGAACCGTAATATTTCTCCTCAAACGACATTATCAAAATCAATTTGGTGTCGTTTCATCGAGTTCTCGAAAAATAACATTAAAATAAATGTTACTGAAAAATTGACCCAAAATGAGCAAAATTTGATATGATCACAAGAAACTCCAATCTTACCCATTTTCTCTGGTAATTTGTACTTACACGTCTCGTTGAATTGAATATATTAAAAATAATCAGGTAGACGAGTAGCTATAACGGAGATATTTTGATATTTGCGACCATCATGGAAATAAAATAGCTTTAGTATTTGTAACTTTTTAACTAGCCATATTCCATCGACGTCTATAAGTTCATTCGTTTATTTTTAACAGTGGAGTTGACTTTTCGTCAGAAGCGTGACGTCTGAATGATGACTTCGTGGGGGAGAAGGGTTGGATAGGATTACACGGGGCTGCTCGTGATTCAAGTGTAATTAAAATCCTGTTCAATTAATGAAGACTGTTGTCACTTGCCCAATACGAACGCACGAATAACATGTCAGATATAAGTATATTTTAATTAATATAATATCACTTGACACGTTAGCAACTTGTAACATTAAATTAAGAATGATTTCATAACTTTTACTTCCACGTATTCAACGTTTCTATAAACACTCAAGTGGTCTAATGGCTATGATCGAATGACAGAAAAAATGCTCTCATAATTATCAAAATTATTGATGCCGGACGTCGACATTTGCCAGCATTATCATACATGTGCCCCTTCCTGCTCCCCATTCACTCCTTAACAAACCTCATCCCCCACCCCCAGAGAAAAATGAAGAGAAGAGGAACGGATTTGACTACTTGTTATCGTACAGTCGTGAGAGATTTTCAACAGAACTAAATCTCGAATAAATCAAAGGACTTGTATTATAACTAAAGGTGACATGTTTCATCAGCCTGGATCTTACACGCCTCCGTAGAAAATGGCAGTGTGTTTTCACCGTTTTGGTAGACTTGGCCAAGTCTCTCGTGAGTGTTCTCGTACTGCTAGTACCTACAGCTCACCATATTTACCTCGGGTTTAATACGCCCTCAATCGGCTGCTTATTTGTATTGCTTCTCAACAAGCAATACAAATACGCAATAAGTTCATTCGTTAATTTTTGACAGTGGAGTTGACTTTTCGTCAGAAGCGTGACGTCTGAACGATGACTTCGTGGGAGGGGGGGGGGTTGGATAGGATTACACGGGGCTGCTCGTGATTCAAGTGTTATTAAAATCCTGTTCAATTAATGAAGACTGTTGTCACTTGCCCAATACGATCTTACGGATAACATGTTGTCAGATATAAGCAGGGGCGTCAATCCGTATTCAAATGTGGGGGGGGGGGGACTTGGGACATACATGACGAACCAATCCCTTCGGTTTTGAAGAGGGGGTGTCTTCCTATAGGCCCTTTTCTCCCCCCTTCCTCCTCCCTCCTCCCCCTTATGATGACTGACGTTGTCCTATTCTAATAAGAATTATCATTTGAAAGTTAACATGACCATCACAGATATGATCTGCCAGGTGAAATACACGGAGTCCACGGAATTACTTCAAGATGCTATTTTCATCATGTCCCAAAATAGCTGAAACAACGCTTCGCAGCGTGGATCACTGTCGGAGATCATGGACCCGACCAGACCCGTTGCTAGGGTGATATATTTGGGGGTGTGAAGGTCCCAAAGTCCGACCGGCTGGAAGTTTTTTCCAACTGAGTGGAGGCGTTTAAATTGCACTTTGTTATGCGCTCTGCGTTTTGTATACAGCAGTGGGGATCCTTCCTTTGTCACTACATGTGTCGTCCTGGTGGAGGGGTCCTAGGGGAGGGGCATCCCCTTTTTGTTAATTTCAGGCTGCTTAGGTGCAAAACGGTGCTATCTTTGGGATATTTTTGGAGATGATCGTACGTACTTACATGACTGGAAAATGCATGTCCATAATTTAGTGAATTCTAATTTTTCCGACTGGATGGATGTTTTTACTAACTGCAGTGGCGGCGTGTAAATTGCAACTTTTTTATTCACCCTGCTTTTGTATACAGCAGTGGGGATCCTTCCTTTGTCACTATATAAGCTGTCATCCTGGGGGCGGGGTCTAAGGGGAGGGGCGTAGCTATCCTCTTTGAGAAATTTTTGTTAATTTAAGGTTGCTTAGATGCAAAATGGTGCTATCTTTGGGATATTTTTGGAGCTGATCGTAGTATAGCAAAGGTGTGAAGGATTAGCTAGGGCGTTTTCAGAATGCTTTGCGGTCGTAAGTGTATTAACAATCACCATCTGCAGGCGCGGATCCAGAAATTTTGAGGGGGGTGGGGGCAAGATGGAAAATCTTATGTGCACCGAAGGTGCACCACGAGCGCGAAGCGCGAGTTCCTACGCGTGGTGTCCAGGGGCCTGCGATATTGAGAAGACTTTGCAAAAATCGTGAAAGATTTTAAACGATTTTTGGTAAAACGTGATAAAAATAAATCCATCACTCAATAAAAACGTACCTCTCTTCGTAATCGTAAACAATTGCGCGCGAAGCGCGCCGAAAATTTTCGGTATAGAGCCTCCCGGGAGCTCTGCATTAATTGCCCACTGAAAAGGGGGACCGGCAGGACTCTCACGACCTGACATCCATATGGGAGGAGAGATGATATATCACCTTCTTTATGGATTTCTGAAGGTTAACCCTTCAGAATCTATGACCGATGGTGTCGGCGGGAGTTGGTGATTGGGGGAACAGCAGATAACTGCTAAACGGTGCCTTTTTAGGCAGTGGGATTTTGCATACGTTATATACAAGAGTGGGAGAGCCTTTTCTTGTTAGTACATGAGAGTGCAATCCCAGTAAGGGGTTTACCCTCCCCTTTGAGAAATGTTTGTTAATTTTAGGGAGCCTATATATATATATTATATATATATATATATATATATATATATATATATATATATATAATATATTATATATATATAAAACTTTATTTTATTTTTACCTCGGAGTATACGTGGAACTTTTCTGTTTTACTATATATATATATATATATATATATATATATATAGATAGATAGATAGATAGATAGATAGATAGATAGATAGATAGATAGATAGATAGATAGATAGATAGATAGATAGATAGATAGATAGATAGATAGATAGATAGATAGATAGATAGATAGATAGATAGATAGATAGATAGATAGATAGATAGATAGATAGATAGATAGATAGATAGATAGATAGATAGATAGATAGATAGATAGGATAGATAGATAGATAGATAGATAGATAGATAGATAGATAGATAGATAGATAGATAGATAGATAGATAGATAGATAGATAGATAGATTAGATAGATAGATAGATAGATAGATGATAGATAGATAGATAGATAGATAGATAGATAGATAGATAGATAGATAGATAGATAGATAGATAGATAGATAGATAGATAGATAGATAGATAGATAGATAGATAGATAGATAGATAGATAGATAGATAGATAGATAGATAGATATATAGATAGATAGATAGATAGATAGATAGATAGATAGATAGATAGATAGATAGATAGATAGATAGATAGATAGATAGATAGATAGATAGATAGATAGATAGATAGATAGATAGATAGATAGATAGATAGATAGATAGATAGATAGATAGATAGATAGATAGATAGATAGATAGATAGATAGATAGATAGATAGATAGATATCTTTGGGTCATTCTAAAGTGATTGTACGTTTAAAAATGTCCACAATTTAGTGAATTCTTACTTTCGTTCGGGTGAAAAAGGGGAGCAAGAGAAGGTTAATATATTGTTTTCAAACCTCCTTATGTCCCAGGAAATATCATGGGCATGGATCCATCTCCAAAAGTGTGTGTGTGGGGGGGAGGGGGACTTTTCCACATTTGTGAATCGCCGTCCTGGTGGAAGAAGCAGTTGTGGTAGCCAGAATTTGCGTCAAGAGGAGGCAATAAGTTTTGTGATCGTCGGCATGGGGGAGGGGTCTAAGGGAAATTTTTCTAGAACTGAATGCCCCCAGATGCGATTTGGTGCAACAAACTAGTGTATGATATTTAGGTTATTTTCCTTCTAAAAATTTCGTTTTCCTGGGCATAATTGCAGTCTGTTCCATCATTTTTGAAAAAGTGAGGGGGACATTTGACGATGTCCCCCTTCCAAAAAAGTAAGAGGGACGAGTCTCTCCGTCCCCCCCCCCCCATGATCCACGACCATGAGAAAATTGTACACGCAATTATACGTGCGTGGAGTCCACAGAAACATTCTTGGAATATAATAAAATATTTCCTTTACATTTTAAAAGGATATCCAAGGTTGACAGAAAACAGTATAGAGCCTCCCGGGAGCTCTGAATTAGTTACAGTATACAAAACAGGGACCAACGGGATTCTCACCCGACATCCATATGGGTTGAGATATGATATATCACCTTGTCTTTTTAGGTATAGCAAGAGGGATAGTGGACAGGCAAAGTTCGTTTCAGAAAAGATTTTCGTCGTTATTGAACTTCGCGGTAAAATGTTTGGAAAATAAGCAACGGCAATTACGTACTTTCAATCTTTCAAACTGCTAGACTAGATTAGTCAAAGATCCCATAATGATGAGAGTCCTACAGAGGAGATGTACTTTTTAGAAAAATCTTTGCATTGGAATAATTTCTTGCGTCATAGCTTTGTCAGTGGTATATGAAATCGGGTGTAAACCCTGTCGTATGCGCGGGAAGCGCGCCGACATTTTGAATAAAATATTAGTCCATGACAAAACCTGCATTCAGAACCTGCATCTTACACTGTCACTTTCCCACCAACCTATGCTATTCAGAAACGAATCTTCTGACTGAGAATTTGTCAAGAATTTCCAAAACTTATGAGAGTTTGAGAACAGTTTGTGAAAGAAAATGGTAAGAACAAATAAACCAATCATCAAAAATACATCTCACCCTCCACCCTCCACAGAAATCAGTAGCTTAATCGACTTTTGGGACCATCTGAAAAATTTTCAAGAATCGATGGCGGAGGGGGACACACGTCACCCATTGCCCACTGTGCCGACGCCACTGTCTGTAGCTTAAAAGCCTTTTCAGTTCATTTTGAAACTTTTCAAACAGTTTCGAAATCGAATAGGGTATGCACCCCACTACTTTGCCTGCAACAGCTGGTGCCACTGCATGTGCACAATAGCACGTCACCTGACAGCTTGTCTTTTGTATTCGTTCTGCAAGGTTTGTATGGCGAAAACTTTGCCTCTCAATCCCTCTAGATTACAAAAAATTTCACTCTTTAACACAAAATTGTTACTAATTTCAGTGCAGCAAGCAGGGCCCATACTGCATATGTCACGATGTTTACTTATTTAGATCTTAAGTCAAGGATCATTACACAGCTATTCACCTGTTTTCGAACATTGTAGCCCTCCTTTCGTCGCCAACCACTGTGAAAGATATCTAAAGAAATAATCCAATTATAGCTCCACCCAACCCCTACGGAAATATATACTTTGAATACGTTCTTAGACACTTTTATTAATTTTTTGCTCTTAATTTTTCTTTCTCCTTTTCTTTTTTCTTTTTCTTCCTTTTTCTCCTTTCCTTCTTTTTTCGTGGCGAAGGGGGGGGGGGCTGGGGGATCCGCGCCTGCACCATCTATACCGATAATGGCTTCGGCGAAGCGCTTGGTAAAAATTTTTGAAAAGTGTTTAACGGCAACAACGTACTTTCAACTTTCCACAAGGCGGGGAGGGCATGCAGTATGTTGTGTGACCGCTGGAATGGGGGAGGGGTCTAAGGGGAGGGGTGCCCCCATCCCCTTTGAAAAATTGTGAAAAATTCGGTGTCCTTATATGCAATCTGGTGCCAAATATGCTACCTTTTGAAGTAAATTTGTGTTAAAAAATTTACGTATTTTTAGGAACTTAAAAAAATCGGAATCAGTGAGGGTGGGCATGGCCGAATGGCCCTCCCCTCTGTCACTGATTGAATGATCCCATGTTGATGCGATGTTTGGAGATGTATGTCTGTTTTTGGAAAGTGTTGTGATGAGAATAGTTCCATGTATAACTACCTTTTAATGGTCATAAGAATGAGTGCAAACCGTGACGCATGCGCGCGAAGCGCGCTGAAATTTTGTCATTAAATAAGATTTCTCTGAAATCTACATTCAGAATCTGCATCGAGAGTCGAGACACTTAACAATTGCACAACAAACCTACATGTCACTCAAAAAGCCAGTCAAATAGAGCCACGGCACTACTCTTTTACGCAAATGTGTGGGGGGGGGGGACATTTGATATTGTGTCCCCCACCCATCGAAATGTAGGGGGACTTGTCCCCCCGTCCCCCCCCCCAGGATTGACGCCCATCGATATAAGTATATCTTAATTAATATAACATCATGTGACACATTAGCAACTTGTAACATTAAATTAAGAATAATTTCATAACTTTTACTTCCACGTATTCAACGTTTCTATAAATACTCAAGTGGTCTAATAACTATGATCGAATGACAGAAAAAAATGCTCTCATAATTATCAAAAATATTGATGCCGGACGTCGACATTTGCTATCATTACCATACATGTGCCCCTTCCTGCTCCCCATTCACTCCTTAACAAACCTCATCCCCCACCCCCAGGGAAAAATAAAAAGAAGAGGAAAGGATGTGACTACTTGCTATCGTACAGTCGTGAGAGATTTTCAACAGAACTAAATCTCGAATAAATCAAAGGAGGTTGTGTTATAACTATAGGTGACATGTTTCATCAGCCTGAATCTTACACGCCTCCGTAGGAAATCGCAGTGTGTTTTCACCGTTTTGGGGGAACCGAACTGCCGAGTTTAGGACCTAATGTTATGCTGTGTAACTGTTACTGAACGAGGTGTCCTAACGTGTAATTTATATGTAAATTGGCTCAAGGTCATTCTGTGTGTTTTGTTGAAAATGTCCTCTATTAATGGAACAAACACAGTGAGCATGCTATGCACATAAACGAACATAGTTGTTTCTACAGAAGACGTTGAACGAAAAGGTGTAATTTCAGGATGAAAAATGATCACAAAATGTACGGTAGTTGCTAATAGACCTTTCTGTTGTAACATTTGACGTTTTTTTCTATATCGCCTGAAATTATCTTAAAAATACATATTTGGTGCCGTTTTATCAACTTCTTTCCAAATGTCATGAAATAAAACATATAGAGTTTAACCAAAATTGAGCATAATAGACAACGTCTCCGTCATATTTCTCATTTCCGACGTCTAAGATGACTTCGTGGGGGGAGGGGGTTGGATGGGATTACAAGGGGCCGCTCGTGATTCAAGTGTAATTAAAATCCTGTTCAATTAATGAAGACTATTGTCACTTGCCCAATACGATCGTAAGAATAACATGATGTCACATATAAGTATATTTTAATTAATTTAATATCACTTGACACATTAGCAACTTGTAACATTAAATTAAGAATAATTTCATAACTTTTACTTCCACGTATTCAACGTTTCTATAAATACTCAAGTGGTCTAATAACTATGATCGAATGACAGAAAAAATGCTCTCATAATTATCAAAAGTATTGATGCCGGAGGTCGACATTTGCTATCATAACCATACATGTGCCCCTTCCTGCTCCCCATTCACTCCTTAACAAACCTCATCCCCCACCCCCAGGGAAAAATAAAAAGAAGAGGAAAGGATATGACTACTTGTTATCGTACAGTCGTGAGAGATTTTCAACAGAACTAAATCTCGAATAAATCAAAGGAGGTTGTGTTATAACTATAGGTGACATGTTTCATCAGCCTGAATCTTACACGCCTCCGTAGAAAATCGCAGTGTGTTTTCACCGTTTTGGGGGAACCGAACTGCCGAGTTTAGGACCTAATGTTATGCTGTGTAACTGTTACTGAACGAGGTGTCCTAACGTGTAATTTATATGTAAATTGGCTCAAGCTCATTCTGTGTGTTTTGTTGAAAATGTGCTCTATTAATGGAACAGACACAGTGAGCATGCTATGTACATAAACGAACATAGTTGTTTCCACAAAAGAAGTTGAACGAAAAGGTGTAATTTTAGGATGAAAAATGATCACAAAATGTACGGTAGTTGCTAATAGACCTTTCTGTTGTAACATTTGACGTTTTTTTATATCGCCTGAAATTATCTTAAAAATACATATTTGGTGCCGTTTTATCAACTTCTTTCCAAATGTCATGAAATAAAAACATATAGAGTTTAACCAAAATTGAGCATAATAGACAACGTCTCCGTCATATTTCTCATTTCCGACGTCTAAGATGACTTCGTGGGGGAAGGGGGTTGGATAGGATTACACGGGGCCGCTCGTGATTCAAGTGTAATTAAAATCCTGTTCAATTAATGAAGACTATTGTCACTTGCCCAATACGATCGTAAGAATAACATGATGTCACATATAAGTATATTTTAATTAATTTAATATCACTTGACACATTAGCAACTTGTAACATTAAATTAAGAATAATTTCATAACTTTTACTTCCACGTATTCAACGTTTCTATAAATACTCAAGTGGTCTAATAACTATGATCGAATGACAGAAAAAATGCTCTCATAATTATCAAAAATATTGATGCCGGAGGTCGACATTTGCTATCATAACCAGACATGTGCCCCTTCCTGCTCCCCATTCACTCCTTAACAAACCTCATCCCCCACCCCCAGGGAAAAATAAAAAGAAGAGGAAAGGATGTGACTACTTGTTATCGTACAGTCGTGAGAGATTTTCAACAGAACTAAATCTCGAATAAATCAAAGGAGGTTGTGTTATAACTATAGGTGACATGTTTCATCAGCCTGGATCTTACACGCCTCCGTAGAAAATCGCAGTGTGTTTTCACCGTTTTGGGGGAACCGAACTGCCGAGTTTAGGACCTAATGTTAAGCTGTGTAACTGTTACTGAACGAGGTGTCCTAACGTGTAATTTATATGTAAATTGGCTCAAGCTCATTCTGTGTGTTTTGTTGAAAATGTCCTCTATTAATGGAACAAACACAGTGAGCATGCTATGCACATAAACGAACATAGTTGTTTCCACAAAAGAAGTTGAACGAAAAGGTGTAATTTTAGGATGAAAAATGATCACAAAATGTACGGTAGTTGCTAATAGACCTTTCTGTTGTAACATTTCACGTTTTTTTCTATATCGCCTGAAATTATCTTAAAAATACATATTTGGTGCCGTTTTATCAAGTTCTTTCCAAATGTCATGAAAAGAAAAAAACATATAGAGTTTAACCAAAATTGAGCATAATAGACAACGTCTCCGTCATATTTCTCATTTCCGACGTCTAAGATGACTTCGTGGGGGGAGGGGGTTGGATGGGATTACAAGGGGCCGCTCGTGATTCAAGTGTAATTAAAATCCTGTTCAATTAATGAAGACTATTGTCACTTGCCCAATACGATCGTAAGAATAACATGATGTCACATATAAGTATATTTTAATTAATTTAATATCACTTGACACATTAGCAACTTGTAACATTAAATTAAGAATAATTTCATAACTTTTACTTCCACGTATTCAACGTTTCTATAAATACTCAAGTGGTCTAATAACTATGATCGAATGACAGAAAAAAATGCTCTCATAATTATCAAAAATATTGATGCCGGACGTCGACATTTGCTATCATTACCATACATGTGCCCCTTCCTGCTCCCCATTCACTCCTTAACAAACCTCATCCCCCACCCCCAGGGAAAAATAAAAAGAAGAGGAAAGGATGTGACTACTTGTTATCGTACAGTCGTGAGAGATTTTCAACAGAACTAAATCTCGAATAAATCAAAGGAGGTTGTGTTATAACTATAGGTGACATGTTTCATCAGCCTGGATCTTACACGCCTCCGTAGAAAATCGCAGTGTGTTTTCACCGTTTTGGGGGAACCGAACTGCCGAGTTTAGGACCTAATGTTAAGCTGTGTAACTGTTACTGAACGAGGTGTCCTAACGTGTAATTTATATGTAAATTGGCTCAAGCTCATTCTGTGTGTTTTGTTGAAAATGTGCTCTATTAATGGAACAGACACAGTGAGCATGCTATGTACATAAACGAACATAGTTGTTTTCATTACAGAAGTTGAACGAAAAGGTGTAATTTTAGGATGAAAAATGATCACAAAATGTACGGTAGTTGCTAATAGACCTTTCTGTTGTAACATTTGACGTTTTTTTATATCGCCTGAAATTATCTTAAAAATACATATTTGGTGCCGTTTTATCAAGTTCTTTCCAAATGTCATGAAATAAAACATATAGAGTTTAACCAAAATTGAGCATAATAGACAACGTCTCCGTCATATTGCTCATTTCCGACGTCTAAGATGACTTCGTGGGGGAAGGGGGTTGGATGGGATTACACGGGGCCGCTCGTGATTCAAGTGTAATTAAAATCCTGTTCAATTAATGAAGACTATTGTCACTTGCCCAATACGATCGTAAGAATAACATGATGTCACATATAAGTATATTTTAATTAATTTAATATCACTTGACACATTAGCAACTTGTAACATTAAATTAAGAATAATTTCATAACTTTTACTTCCACGTATTCAACGTTTCTATAAATACTCAAGTGGTCTAATAACTATGATCGAATGACAGAAAAAAATGCTCTCATAATTATCAAAAATATTGATGCCGGACGTCGACATTTGCCAGCATTACCATACATGTTCTTTCCAAATGTCATGAAATAAAACATATAGAGTTTAACCAAAATTGAGCATAATAGACAACATCTCCGTCATATTTCTCATTTTCGACAACTTTCTGACTTTGGACAATTTGAAACCGGATGTTTAATCAACGCTTTGCAGTGAATTGAAGACCCATGCGGATTATGAGTATTAAATCCCTTTTGAAACAATATTTCTCTCTCAAGTAATGTTGCGTGCAGATTAGTCAGTTTCTTTGTGCAAGCGTGGAACCGTAATATTTCTCCTCAAACGACATTATCAAAATCAATTTGGTGTCGTTTCATCGAGTTCTCGAAAAATATCATTAAAATTAATGTTACTGAAAAATTGACCCAAAATGAGCAAAATTTGATATAATCACAAGAAACACCAATCGTACCCATCATCTCTGGTAATTTGTATTTGAACATTTCTTTGAATTGACTATATTGTATATACTGTAGGCGAGTAGTTAATGAAGATACCGTATTTATATATTTACGACGATGGAAATCTAACAGCTTAAATATTTAAAAAAATAATAAACTGACGTTATTGTTGCTGCTTTATAAACCCGTTCAATTATTTGAACGTACATTTAACTTTTCGTTGACACCTCGACGTCTTATTTATGATCTTGTAGGGGGTAGACTAGGATCCATTTAATTAAATGTAAAGTATACGAGTAGCTTATGAAGATACCTATCTACCGTAATCACTACGCTGGAAGTCCAGTAGCCTAAAGGGTAAATCTCCTCATCCCAGACAGTTCCAGTTCTCCCATCTAAGTACTTCTTGCTACTTCAAAACCTCTATTAAGAAAGAACCCCTTGGCATTTTATACACCTGATCGAAAGGCTGACATGGCAGGACATTGCACCATAAAGCACAAATTTTTCACTGCAGTGTCCTTTCTGCGATGTGTAGGTTGCCAGTGTGGGAGAAAAATGTTGGTATACCCAAGCACTAGAATGCAGTAACTGGTATCTTAAAACACAGATAGCTAGCTTCTGTAGCACGTCTTCTTTAGCCTATAGGGAAAAAAATGGTATTCCAACCAATCCATTGGCGCAAACCTATATTTCAATTTTGTCAAAAATGTTGATACGAGCTGACGGCATCATAGGCTACGCGAAGCGCTTCCCTTATGGTGTTGAGTCCAGGGCCCGCCTTAGGTCCCTGGTGGGGGTGTGGGTGGCGACTCTAAAAGCCCTGAAGTATTAACAAACACGTGGGCAGTTAGAAATAAAAACATGTACCTCTCTGCAAATGACATTCATTGTACTTTGAACAAACACAAAAATTACAATTTGCCCCCCCCCTCCCCCTTTTTAAGTGGCAGAACTCAGACTAAAGGCCGATCCCTTTCATGATGCAGTGGGTTTGAGAGTGGAGAGGATAGATAATGGTATGGGTAATGCCATTACTCCACCCAGTCTATAGTACATGGACCTACAGGAACTAAAAATGAGCAAGAGCCCCAAACAATTAAAAAAATCTCAAGACCTTTTAGTATTGTTCTACTCATTTTGACATTGCAAAAGTTATCCATTATAGTAAATAGCCTCATTTTTACAATTACTGCATTGAATCTGGGAAAGAAATGTTTTTTCCCCCACTTTTAAGTTTGAGGGCACGGCCCCTGACCTCCAGGGTATGCAAATCTGATTTCAATGCCCTTTGTAGTACAGGAAGTCGCAAACTTTTAACACAAAGGTGTCTTTACATATCTGCATCTAATATGTCATAAAAGTCGATGAGAGGGGAATTTTCTGAGGTTTGGCTAAGAATTGCCCAACGAAAGCCATGGTATCTGACAGGAATAACCCTCCTGAAACCCCGACATGGACAGCGGGGAGGGGTGAGTTTGAGCTGAGATGGAACCGAGGAGTCGGAGGTAGAAATAATATGTACAATATCACACTTTTAGTGAAATCAACCTACAAATTTAGCACAATCGACATAGTTGCCGCACCGAGATTAAAACTCGTTCATTATCAACTTTTTCCTGGCGAAAAATGTGTCTTGTGCGGTTGCATAGGAGCGTGGATCTGCCGACGCGAGACCAGGCCTGAGCTCTAGATCTCCAACACCAAAGTTAACTAACATTTTAACCGAAGAATTTCTGTAGTGTTGTAGCAATAGGCTGTCCAACACCTAAATTTGGATGGCTTTGCTCTCTGAGATTTTGTAACTCTTTTGTAAATGCCGCCCTCTTTTATCCATTATTCGGTGAGTACACACACAGCTAGTCAGCATGAACTTTTTTTTTTGTTGTTTTTGTGTTCATCTTTGATCGATACGATCACAGGCAGTAATCAAAAATATCAGACATATACCCATTTTCAATAACGTTAATCTCCGACTTTCTTCTTCAAACTAACTTCACAAGGAAAGGTCCGCAAATATACTGTCTCTTGCTGAGACAGACTCCAAACGTGAAAGCACGATTCAGAAACGAACAGCTTACAAAAACTTTTAAGGACAAATACGTAGACCTACACCATACACGACATAATAGACGTTATATTCTGACGGCTTTGACCGTTTCGAAAGTGCAGGAAGAAAAACAGTCTGGTGGTCAAGTGAGCAAGAAGGTACACTCCGCGGGACGTGTATGATTCACAGATTTAACCACACAAGATAATGGACCGAATATGTTGTCCATGAGTGTGTAGGCCGGATGACTAAACTAGTAACCATTGGGCATACCAACATGATTTATTACGGATGCAGTCCTTAGTTAAAATTTAAATTCGGACCATATATTCAATCATGTCAGACTCATCAAGGGGGCCGCAAACTACCAAGAATTTTGTGGATTAGGGCGGCGAGATGGCCTTCTCTCAGTTTTGGACTGGCGTGGATAACTTGGAGACGTACACGTAGCTTGACTTCCGCCACGCGGGACTACTTTTTTTATAACGATGAGCTAAGCGAATAATACAACCTGGTGAACAATCACAACTTAGTAGTATCATGGAAGTACTACTTTCGAGGTAGTACTTCCATGGTAGTATTAAAGGCAACAGGCAGTCGCCCCAAAAGTTTCTTTGAAAAATCAGCAAACTCTTGCAAATCTCCTCTTACTGCATTAGCCTACATGCAACTCTGAAGCCATTTTGAACATAGCAGGAGAAATTCTCATTGAATTTCACATTCACTACCAAAAATGTTGTCACATGATCAAAATAGGCCATTCATACATATATATATATATATATATATATATATATATATATATATATATATATATATATACGTACCGGTATATATATATATATATATATACATACATACCGGTATATATATATATATATATATATATATATATATATATATATATATATATATATATATATATATATATAAATATATATATATATATATATATATATATACACACACATATATGTATGTAAATATTTATGCCAAGTGACCATTTTGCCTGCTTGTCAGACGTGTATTACTCTTGCACCTGTATTGGCTGCACTCGTAATACCAACGTCCACCAACTTTTGCAAGTACTTTTCCTGGAACTGTGTAAAAACTGTACGCTATTAACTATTCATATATACTGTACCATTACAACAAACACAATTATAAATATTCAATGAACAAGAGCCCAATGGGCACTATGGTTCCTTGCTGAATGCAATGACACTGAACCATGAGCACACAAACAAAATGTTAGCTAATGTGAAGTTTGCCTGTCACTCTAGTGACTGCTACATGACCTTTAAAGTTGTCTGCAGTGAATGAAAGTCCACAACTTAACCTCAAAATGACCTCCGATAACCTTCAAATGGCCCCCAGTGACCCTAGATGACCTTTCACCTCCACCAAAAACAACAGGATCAATCTTCTCACAACGCATCCACATACTAAGTATGAAATCTATCCAAGCTTCCTACATTGAGATATTGTGTAAACAAGGTTTTCAGTGCATGACCCCTAGTGACCCCAAATGACCTTTGAACTCCACCAAAAACAATAGCATTCATCTTCCCACCATAACCCATCCACATACAACGTATGAAATCTGTGCAAGCTTCCAACCACGAGATATTGTGCTAACAACCAGCTTTCTGTGGTTGACTGTCTGTGACCCCAGATGACCTTTCACCTCCACCAAAAGCGATAGCATCCACCTTCTCACCATAACGCATCCACATACCAAGTATGAAATCTATCCAAGCTTCCTACTTTGAGATATTGTGTTACAAGGTTTTCAGTGTTTGACCCCCAGTGACCCCAGATGACCTTTGACCTCTACCAAAAACACTAGGGCACACCTTACTATGGTGGATCTATATGCTATGTATGAAACCTATCCAAGCTTCCTACCTTGGGATATCGTGTTAACAAGGTTTTCAGTGTTTGACCGTTGGTGACCCCAGATGACCTTTCACCTCCACCAAAAATAATAGCATTCATATTCCCACCGTAACCCATCGACATACTACGTATAAAATCTATCCAAGCTTCCTACCTTGAGATATTGTGTTAACAACAAGTTTTGAGTGTTTGACTGCCTGTGACCCCAGATGACCTTTGACCTCCACCAAAAGCAACAGCATTCATCTTCTCACCATAATGCATCCACATACCAAGTATGAAATTATCCAAGCTTCCTAACTTGAGATATCATGCAAACAAGGTTTTTGGTCTTTGACCCCTGGTGACCCCACATGACCTTTGACCTCCACCAAACACAATAGGGCACACCTTCTCACTATGACGGATCAATATGTCAAGTTTCAGTTTAGTCCAACTTTCCCTTGTTGAGTTACAGCATACCGAAGCGTCACAGACACACACACAAACACACACGCCAAGTTGACTACATAGGTTCCTTTTGCTAACGCAAGGAACCCAAAACTGACGAAGCAAGTTTGATTACCATGCTGTTTCAGACGACCAGTGTCACTGGGGTTTTAGTGTGTGATTTCTCCTGCTTAAAGCTCACACAGTGAAGTCCCATTGACTTACTGTGTTCATCGTGCAGTAGGAATATTCATAACCTTGAAACCAACCAACAGTCGAGAGGTAAAATCAAACTGGGCTCATGAATATAGCAAAACTGGATGATCTCCGTCATTGTTCACAGGTGTTAGAGTGTGTACTTCAAAAGAGGAGTACATATTCGACACCTGCTATGAAGGTAAGTGACCAGTCTGCAACACTCAGATGCCCTTCAGTGGTTTATAAGGGTTAAGCCTGACCTGACCAAAGTGACCAACAATTATGCACATTTTTGTGGATTGATCTGCTTTTTAAGTTTTACACATAATAAAAACCTTTAATGTAGTATTGTTCGCTTTACCTTTTATCCAAACTGCAATATAATTAAGACAATAAAAGAAAAGACAGGTACATAAGGTATGCTTGGCACTTTAAAAATATAACACATTTGTTTATTGTTCTCTCTCGACTCAATATATACACGTCCTACATAACAGGGTGTCATAATAGGACACCCTTACTATGAATGGTTGTTTTCTCTTCATTATTAATTCTTTCCTTTGTACAAGAGAAATTATTTAAAACAAAAGGGGGTAGAGAAAAAAGGAACACAAAAAGTTGCATAATAATAAAGGCGTATGATACACAATACATATAAACAATTACATGCCTGAATAACGAGTAACAGAAATGGTTTATAGAAACAAAACAGGAAAAATTATCGCACCAGAGTGGAAAGTCTCTTTTAGATGAAGAGGGGCCAGTATGAATGGTAAAAATGGCTTCACCACAGAGATATTTCTCTTCCAAACTCAGTTAAAAAACATTTTTTCTTTTAATGTGATGAAAATGTGAAATGAACACGTCTGGCTTTGGTAAGAATACATTACGTTTGCTTTAGGATACGCTCTTGTAGAAAAATGGCACATAATTTTGAATAAATTTGAATATTTTTCTTATCAAAGAGTATGAATGTATCTTTGATGAAAACAGTAAATTAAAAAACACCTTTTACTAATAATCTCTTTTTACTGTTTCAAAAGAGGACAAACAATGGCTTAAAAAGTGATATTTTTGTGATAATTTCTTTTATATCAGAGGCACAATTTAAATACATAGATAACAGAACACAGGACTCCACCCACTCCCCTGCAGTATGTGGCCACAAAAAAAAAACGATTTTGCTGTGTTTATTTCTGTATAAACAGAGAGGTAATTTATCTTGTATATGACACAAACAATGTATTTTTAGTACAATTCAATGAGTGCTTATTACACTTGCTTCCCTTCTTCTTGACTTCTAAACCTGATAATCCATTTTCATAAGACCATGTAACTAAATACACTTCAGATAGCAGACAGTGTATTTCCTTCCATGAAATACCAAATATTTTCTTCCTTCCTTTCTCTTTGCTTTATAAGGATGTGAAACATTAACTAAGTAAATCCACAAAATTTGTCCAACTCCTTTTTAACACCTTCATTGTGCATTTAACAGCTCTTAAACTGAGAAATATTTTTAAAACATGATTCAGTCCCATGCTTACTTTGAGCAAGAGTGACACTTTAAATATAGTATAGAGTAATAATTAAGGAAGTTTGGAAAAATTGCCTGAACCCGTTCTAGCTTTTCCATCAATATGATCACCGCTCTGTTCTTCATGACCAAATTTGGCTGGTTTTTATCAACTCTGATATTCAGAACAAGTGATAGCCGCTTCTAAACATCTCCAAGGATTGAGATAACAACCTTTACGACAATGCTGAAGTCAGCTAACACAAACTAAACGACATCTATCGTTCAAAATACATTCAGGTGAATAAATTAGGTCTTCATATTGCTGTGGAGTCCATTAACTCACAAACTATGGCTTAGAACTAGGACGGAGTAGTTCTCAAACAAAACAATTTCCCTTGGTAGTATCAAGGCAAAAACTGAGAAAGTACATATGACCATCGGCAATCATAAATAAGATTCAAATTAAATTTATGCCTTTCTTTTTGACAATCCTCTATAGACCAACACTGCAGCTGAACTGAACTCATGTCGTGCATTGCAATGAGCTTATCTCAGCTTGTCAAATCTGTAACAGCCTTCCCATTCCACGCAAACTGTCTCACAAGGGACACAGCCATACCATCTTTTCGCCAGAGGTGACACTTAAAAGTTAATCACAGAAAATTCAGGCTAAGTTACCAGCATGCAATACTCGCAAGTGTTACCAATTAACAAGGGAAAACTATTTCCCCATTTGGAGTCTGTCCATAATTACTCTTTGCAATTAGGAAAGAATGCACGAGTAAATTTGACTAAGGAGGTAAGATTTGTCTGTCATATGTTGCACTCTACAGCTGATAACACTTTGTAATCAACCACAAATCTTGCAATTCAAGCTCACCACAACGAAATGACTTGGCAGAAGACACGATGTAAGGTATAAAACCGCTGTGTAACCGCAGTGTAATGTCTGCCCACTGCATGAATTACAACTCAGTTTAATGATGATATACTTCCAGAGATTAGATGAATGCATCCTCTCCGTGCATTTTCAGGACCAACGTTATTATTTTACTAACGAATAAAAGATCATTACTGAAACCTGTCATGCTCCAACCATTTTAAGTTTTTAACAGACTCCTGGCACTGCATGTGAATTTCACAGCCAATGACAACGTGACAACCTGTTTGTTTTTTGGCAATCAATATGGCAACAGACAATACACCAACAAGTGGGTCATTTTTAATGACTTTCAACATCTCCCTTTTAAGTTTGCCATTAATTTCATTAATTTGCATACTTCTGAGATCATCAAAGGAATCTGCCTTACAAAAGGAGGTCATGAATACAAGGGTGTTGCATTTCTGAATTTTTTTACTAGGCATGTCACAGTGTAGTAATAAATCACAAAAAATTTGCATGTGGAATAAACATTTTCTAAAAGCTACTCCCAATTAACTGCAAAACTCAGTTTTTTACTTTTCTCCCCCATTTTTTTTCTCCTTCAACATCGGTGAATTTCCTCATTTTCTTTGGTGATCTTACCGTCTCACATACCTTTTTTTTTTCATTCTCCAAATTTTGTCAATCCTTTTCCCATACAATAAGGCCTACACATGCATGATGTATGGTATGCCAGGCCTAACAATGCAGACCCACAGCCTGACCACAATGCACGGGCAATAGTAGCAATGAATCACTAGAGGAGAGCAAAATGGTTAAACCATGTTTGCTACATGTTCACAGCTCCAGTACCATGCTCACAATGAGAGGTTTAGCAGGGAGCACATGACTATGACGAATCGTACTGCTTATCATTCCAACACTGCATCATTTAACTCCAAGACAAATGATTTTATGTGCCTGATTATCACCCATTCACAAACCTTAACAGATTAAGACTGAATACATCACATTCACTGCCCTTTATAATCGGTTTGGTTTCGTAGTCAATAAATAAGAACCATTGTTTCCGTACACAATAAAACAAACTTTACATATACGACTGACTTTGCAACAAACACAAACGTTTATGTTTCTCTCATACATAATGGTCACCCTCTATCATCAGACCCCCCTCCCCTGGCCCATATCCCCCCCCCCCCTTCAGTGGCCCTCAACACATCATTGTACAAAACAATACAAAGTCATCCCTGTGTTAATACTATCTTGTTCTGGTACCCGATATCCAAGTCCTCTTTGGCTATATGAATGCATAAGGTCTTCTATAAGAAGCTGCTCCCAGCTCAGCATCATTTCCTCACATTTGAGTCTCCGGACAGTCAACTTTTTCCACTTTGCCAACTATCTTGCCTTCATAGAGTGGTAGAATGGCTTCTTCGTCTGAGATGATTTGGTGAACAACCCCAGATTCAAACTCTTCACTTGGCATTTTGAAGGTATACCTGTGAAAAGATAGAATTTCATCCAGGTTAATGATGTGTAAAAAGAATTTTCACTTAGCAAAAATTAGTTTTGACCTCAAAAGGGGAAACAACAGCAATGACCTGTAACTGGCCCAATAAAATTAAACACCTAAGGTTAACTAACTTGAGTTCACTACTGGATTCTACATGTGGCCAAACTTTAAAATATCAATCAGAATACAAATGAATGGGTGCTATTTGGAATTCCCTACTTATTACCAACAATTCACCAAACAAACAAAATTAGAGAAACTAGGTTAACACATGAGGCACTTAACAGGAACTGCGAACCAGAGAAAATAACAGCAATCTGCATTCTTCTTGATTGCCACACTGTGTGTATTTTAAATTTTAATAGATGCTGTCCAGAGGAAATGAGGTCGAAGTCGCTCATCTGGCCAGGACAAGCTCAGCCTTTGACATCTGATCAAAAGTAGATAATTCTCTTTTTACTTGTAAAGAACCTTTCGCAGCAAGTGGCTTACAGCAATCATCTCACGAAATTGGCAAAGGCTCATAGCGGCATAAATGAAGCTCAAAAAATGAGGCCAAAGCAACTGAGTACAAAAGGTATGTCAAAAAGGAAAAGTCAACAACTGTAGCCTCAGGCCAGACTTGTTCCAAGCCTGTACATTATGCACAGTTCTCACTGTTCTTTATCACAGCGCACACATACACACACTGTGCACATTTTAACCTGCAATCTCACATGAGTTTGGAGATTGCCTAAGACAAAGACGACTCACAAATCTTTGTTTCAATCTGCAGTGCTCTAGGCAATTCGAATAATTTACGCTCTATTTTATACAAGGTGTTCGAATACCATAAAGATCTGTGAAGTATTTTTGACAACGTGGGATATTTTCACTCAAAAACTTTAGTAATTACAGTCAAGAGAAATAGATTACACCTATAGTCATAGGCTTTCTGTAAACCGTACCTAACATTTCAAATTAGACATTGTGGACACAATCAGAAGAATCACTACTGCAGGCTACATCTGAAGCTGAGATTTACAAATGCCAAAAAAACATTACGTTCATGAAACCTTGCCTTGAATGGCTCTACTGGGAAAGAAACTATGGTAGACTGCAAGCATATCCGTTGTCCAATTTGAATCTCCATCTCATTTAAATATATACCATACTTTTGGTATGAACTTATGATTTGGAGTGTAATATCAAAATACAGCTGCATAAAATGACAACACCTTACACTGACAGTTTTTTAGAAGCTAAACCATGAGCATCTTACTTACTTCAGTTACAAGCAGCCAATCCATGTTTAAGATTTGCAGGTGGACTGAAAATGCCACAACTAGTATGCATTGTTTGAAAAGTAAATGCATGAACAATGGTTTTCAAGGATTTCATTAGGTGCTGGCGTCATTTATGAAACTGTCTAAGAATGCAGTAGTAACAATAAAGAAACATCCTTTTGAAAGTATTTCTCTTCAAAATCATTTTTCATTTCTTCCACTATATTTTTCTTGTGGGATCTCCAACAACCTTAGTCCCCTTGTCCTACGGATGGTGAATTTACATTTAACAACATCCATAACAGTGTACTTGTTACATATGTGATAAATACAATTTACTCAAATTTGATTTAGAAACCACCCTCTTTGGTTATAAATACAGCACATACAGGTTTTCATGTTGAGCTCAGAGTCTTATGGTTTGTAAGTGTGGTCTCATGACATAATCTAAGCCTTTATTTTACCAAACTCACAGCTCAGTTAGTGGTCCCTGGTTTCTCCCCTCAGGCATAAAGGCTGCTTCTCAGAAATGGAATATTGGATGACCCCTGGAGGCAGGGGTCTACCCTCCAGTTACGAAAGTGGAGACTCCCTAGTCGGTGACCTATGCAGAGTGCACTTGACCCTGAGGTAATTAACACTTCTGGATCGCATCACACTAGGTCTTAAAATAACTCACTGCCATAAACGAAAACTTGTGAGTTCCTTCATGTGCCTATAAATGACCTACAGGTTCTTATTGCTGTAAAAACCTGGCTTGAGGAGGAACTTGACTTGTTACAAGTCTACAGGACATTCACATTTGGGATGGAATATAGGATTTCTCAAGTTGATAAAATAAACATGGATGGATATAGGCACAGGATTATGAGTGAAATACCAAAAATGAAGAATGGGATTTTTTTCTTGTCAATGATCAAAAATGCCTACTTATCATCAAAATGTTAGATTGTACATAAACAGATGCCTTGTTATGATCCTTTATGCTTGCTTACAAGTACATAATGGCTAAATATATTGAGCTTAAATAATATGAAACAATGTAAACAAAACCAGAATATGTCACAATACATAAAGTTTTAACACTAACAACTTTCTGGGACGGTATTCATGGCTATCTTTGAACAGAAATTTGGAAAAATGTTCTAATTATCAAAATTAAAACAAACATTTGCCAAGATGTCGTACATCTAGGCACAGGTAACAATTATCACCCCTCTTCTCTACACTAACCTTTCATTTATGGAGACTAGTGTCTTATCTTTGTTTTAAAGTCAGCCCTATGGTTCTAAGGCTACACTTACAGTAAATATGACTACCATTTAACTTGAACTAACATTTTCCCTAGAAATTACTTGGCACAGATGAAGGGAACAGTGACTTCTTCCACCAAGCCAAACATTTTCAAAATTGACTTGATTTCCACGACAGAGAGTGGTTACAGCTTGTGATTACTACAGATTTCTCTTATTCAAAGATTGGAATTAAAGCCAGTGCTCAGAATTTGCCCACCGAGAAGTGTGTATGCATGTGCGGTATAGATGAAAAGAAAACCCCCCTAGGGGAAGCCTTGTGTATGGCTGTATGAGGCAGGCTGTTGTCAATACAATACTGCTATAGTACCGTGTCCTGTGTATTATTGTATTAAAACTGTGCTGTGGTGTGGATACCACTGACAGGCTTGCTATAGCTGTAGTAATGAGCAAATCTGAAACCAAGGATTTTAATGGCAATGCTCAATGAATTGTGGTAAAATGGAAGTCAAATTTATTCCATATTGGACCTTTGAGGTAGGGTTTACAGACTCTGAATTGAAGCACTGTGGTAGAAAGGAGATTATAATGGAGAGGATTTTATGAAAGGAAGTAGAATAGAGACAGTAAGTAAGCGCTAACCAGGTAGCTATCAACACGACCAGTGATAATAAAAGCACAACCATATTATTATCCCCTTGACATATGCAGACTTAAAGGCAGTAGGCAGTTACCCCAAACAGAGTGAGTGTATCCTGTCACTCTAGTTCATGATTGGCCTATGTTGATCATGTGACAATATTTTTGTGAGAGAATTGTGGAATTCAAGGAGAATTTTGCCTTTCTTTACCTATTGTTTGTAATAGTTATGTTCAAAACGTCTTCAGAATTGCTTTTAATGCAATAAGAGGAGATTTGCAAGAGTTTGCTGATTTTTCAAAGAAAATTTTGGGGCGACTGCCTATTGCCTTTAAATATCAGCAAAGTAACAAGTTACTGGACCTAACCCACTCCCCGCCTCCCCTTAATGGGAAAGAGAAATAGTAAAACTGAAAAAGTGTTTTACAGAGCAGAGAAAATGAGGGCAGTCTAACAAACAAAGAGGTGCACAAGCACTGTTAAAATGGGAAGAGGTGTCAGTGTTTCTTCTGTAAGATAGCTTACACTAAAAATGAAATTTTAATTCTGGCAAAGGGTCAACCTATACATCTGCCAAATACTCATCTTCATTGCTTCATCCATTTCATAATACACTGACACATCTTGATTCACAGGTTACATAACTCATTCCAGAGACTTTTAAATGAAATTTTTTTGTACTTCAAACTCATGTGCAAGGCTGCTGCATCAGTACCAATCTTTGTTTACATTTTCTAATGTTTAACTTGCTTCAACATCCCATCCTCTAACTTCTCCTTTTAAACTTGGCATAATTTTTCCACTAGGATACTACGAGGTCAATTAATTGGGCAAATATCTCTGGGCACCGTTAACAATCGTGAAAATTGTCAATATAAAGATGCTGCAGTAGTGCATGCCTACAAGCTTCACTGAATTCATTTTTCGACCGACTATCAGGTGTACGGACTCAGTGGGAGATGACCATTATTAGAGTAATGGAACATTTTGAAGGAGGTTATTTAAGTTTTGCCATTCTTGTGCAAATTATTATTGAACCACAGCAAGCCATATTTTTTCTATGACATGGCTCTCAGAAATTCAGTACTTGTACTGTGGAGGCAAAACCCTGGTACATCACATCTTCTTAAAATTGCAAGTTAACCCTCCCCCCCCTCCCCCCTCCCCTTACCCCAACTATGGCTAGCCTGCAAATCTGACTACACAATTTCTTTCATATATATTTGAAGCCAGGAATTACTGAACAAGTTAAATCTACTATGCAGGGTAAGCCCTGGCACAAGTAATTGACAAAACAATGCTGAGAGAGAAAGACAATACATGGAGGTGCAGTATTTGCAAGTCTTGGCCTAACCGCCTAACCCCTTTGTCTGTTTTAAAAATATGAACTTGTGACACAATTTTGACAGAAGTACTGTCTTGTAATTATCACTCTGTCTCAAAATAGGCTAATGAGAAAAGTTTTATAAGGCATGAATTAACAATGACTGGCCTAATGGATTGATAGGCAGAGGGCATAGGATGCAGACTGGAAGAACCAATGTAAATAAAGTCCAGGAAAACACTCTGACCTGTTTTACCAAACTTCCAAGGTTAAACTCTTCAAGGTATTGAAGTAGGGATCAACCAGCAGGCCAGTTTAGGGGCCACCTAAGGGGCTCAGCATGGCAATGACCTATCAGAGACAGTGAACTCTGTAATGTGCCCCACATCAGGAAATAAAGTTAGGTGATAAAAATACCAACAGAAAAAGGAGTTACTGGCATAGCATCACACAGCAGGGAACATTTCAGATTGCAGTAAATTTCAAGTATTTTGATTGTCTAATTCAGGTGGAAAAGCAATCACTTTGTGTTCACACAGTCTTATACATATTCTATAAAAAGTTTCAACATCTCCCAGAGGACATAATACGATGGGAAGATTGTTCCAACTCAGGCTATCAACTAGGATACAGCCTTCCCCAAAACCCCATCAAAGTCAGACAAATGATTTTTGAGCACAGGTCCTCACACTTACCAGTTCCCTAAAGACTTCAGAACAATTTCACCCAACTGCTGAACAAAATGGGACAAATCAAAGAGAAGTATCAAAATGGTGAACAGATTTCATGGTCTACCAGTCTGGCTATCACTGACCACTGCTTTATGCTCTGATAAACAATAAGGGCAAAGACCCTTTGACTGCTAAGAAGGCCACAATCAGAGGATGTACAAAAAAATGACCATCGGCAAAGTACTACAATAAGTCAGGAAACTATTACAAAATAATGGCAACTGTAAGCAAACAAAGAAAACCAATTTTCAAACAAGAAGAAGTGTACCAAAACCTTTACTGCCTATTTGCTTTGTAATATTGTTCAATATAGGTCAACAAACCATGACCATTTTTTCATAAACCAGGGGGTGGGGATGGAGGGGGCTGGGGACACACACCATCCACATATTTCATGGTAGAACATAATGTCAGCACGGGACTGGAGAAATTTGTTACAAAAGGAATGTGAGGTAATTAAACCAACAGTACCATAGTAAGCATTGAAATGAGTCTATACACCAATGACCTGCTTCCCTTTAACTTGGCGTTGGCGGAGAAAAAAGGCAGGGGTAGGGGGTGAAACCATCATCTATTACAGGTATTCATGTACAATAGTTCCCTATCAAATCTACAGAAACATTAGCTCAATGTTTATAAGTAACTTATCTTACTAAATAATGTAGAATAGAAGTTTACAGCTTTGAAAATTGTCTATAAGCTAAGTAGTTACCATTTTCTACTACCTAAGATTAATTTCCAAAGGGCTTCTGATTTTTATCCTTCTTCATTCATCTCCACCAGTACCACAGTGCAAAAATGGCACCAGTACCACAGCGCAAAAATGGCTTACAAATACTTTTCATACAGCTTGAAGCCACAAGTAATAATGCCATGTGTTCAAAAATATCCGCCTGTGCTGTCCTGCCATACTCACACACTACGTCCGTGATTCATAGCAACTTTTCAGCCTGGTCAATTGTTTTGACAAGGCAACCTGGTCTAACGTTGAATCAACACAAGGTTATGCCATTATCCCTTCAACTCCCTCCAGCCAACACGTACAAGAATGAGATGTTTTCCTAGCTTTTCTTTGCATTCAAGACTAAAATTCCCAGAGCACTGTTCTGCTTTTTCAGAGGCTCTCATATCAAATGGTAACCTTGTTTTGTGCTTTTTTTATTTTATTCTTTTTTTTTCTCACTTTTTTCATGTTCTTGCACAAGAGGCTGAAAGAACCAAGATAATACCACTAATACTTCTCCAGTTCACTGACCTCAACCGAAGAGGCAATTCTAATAATGACACAAAGATGTGAAGTGATAGTACCGTGGACTCAACGCACCCATAACTAATCTGCAGATCAGAAAATGTCGCCGTGACAACTAGTCAACTTTCCTGAAATTTACACAACACAGTAGTGATTCTTGTCTGAGACTTAGCCAAACAGTCACTTGAGGACAATGCACCCATTTCAGTCTTCAGGTGCGCTAGTTTCGCATCAAATGGACTCGATTCATTTACTTGTCAAACATGAGTGATTTCTCATTCCAAGCTCATTAGGAGATGACAAATAAAATATGAAACCTTCGCTATCAATTACTCCCTAAGTGGGAAAAAGAACTTTAGTGGGTGGTGGATTCTGCCTAGAAAGTGAGAATCATTATGTTAGATGGATTCATTAAGGAAACTTCTTTAGGCTTGAGGCAAAAGTACTTTCTACAAATCACACCTCAACCTTAGCATGTTTTTGTTTGATTGTAAATACAACAAACAATGGTAATTTGGAAGCCATTCCACATGAAACAAAATTTCTGTCAGTCATAGATACGATTGCCTGTAAATGTATGTATACAGCTCTGAATCCTTACAAGATTAAACATACAAAGTTGTGCCATTTGAAACTATGGCTGTCATTTCCAGGGTACATCACTTAGGATAAAATGAGGTCACCATATGTTGTACATATTGTTACTAGCTAGTTTAAGAGATGGAGTTTGGACATTTAGTCAATAACACAGACTTCTTGACGACAGAAAAACTGGGCAATTACAGGTGAACCTCATGTCAGCTGTGCAGAAAGATCAATAGAGAGGAGAGAAAATAAGAAAACAGATCCTTCAGTGTCATACCAGAGGGGTAACAGAACAACAGGTCGATTGTTCACAATTGAGTGCCTCCTATGGTTAAGCTACTTGACAGATTAGTAGCTAGTATTCAGTCATCATTTCAATACTAGTTTTCTTTTTCCAAGGACCACAGTTCCCAAAAATTCTTTTCACCACAAAACCAGCCCACATCAGGTTTACCAAATAATAAAATTAATGTCTTTTCCTATGCCATAAATGTTCTTAAAAATACATGAAAATAATGAAAGTAGCTCACCTGTATGTGCCACGTTTGCCAATCAAAGATTTAAATTGTCGCAGTGTAATCTTCTTCCCAGGGAGAGTGGTCCTGTAAGGTATGGGATCAGGACTAAGGTAGTAAGCCACTGTCGTGACTTCTTTTTCTGCAGTCACAGAGGAACCAACGCTTGCTCCCTGCCTCCCCGATGATGTAGAGGATGCTGAGGAAGATTTCTTCCTGTAAAAACAATGATTCAAACTTTTGTAATCATCAATCTGAAAGGAAATGTTACACAAAACTTTGTAGACTTTGCAAAGTCCATCTTTGCTTATTTAGTTCTCCCCTGTCATTTCTGCCTTCACACAACTCAGAATTTGACTTTGAACTTGAATCTGTGTCAACCATGAGGCTCACATTTGCAAGTGAGGAGGACGGACTGTAGGGAGGTGAACAATTTCATGGAAAAGCCCAGAGTAGAGATATTATTTCAGAGGGAGGAAAATTCTCTGTAGAATATAAGAACTTCATGGCTACAAAGCCCTTTCGACCATTACCAAAGTGAAATCCCCAAACTCCCATCATTTAGGTATTTAGGGGGTGGAGTCACACAGGGGACTCTGTGCAGGAAATCTGTGAGTAGGCAGGTACAAAAAAGTGGGGTGAAGCCAGGTGAGATAGGGGTGCAGTTAAAACAAAAGGACAGTGCACTACTACTACTTTAGACCAGCAATTTAGCAAACTTGTAAGACGTGGTACTCATTTTACAATGTGATACACATACTACTTATGGTGCATGTCATGACACATCTTTAAAGATGCAGACAACAGGCAAGAACATAATCACAGAAATTAGCTCAGAATGTTTTGCAATACTCTTATCAAAATTTTCCGTTCCCCAAGTTTTGTGGCTCTGTATCACTTAAAACTATCAATGAAACTATACTTTTTTCTTTATTACTAAATTACTTTATTACTTCCCTTTGTTGTTGTCTTCAATAAATCTACTCTTTATCTAATTATGAGAAGAATCATTGGCACATGAGGCAGGAAAGTGTCAATTACAGGGCAAGGAAACTTTTCCCCTCCCCTCACCCCCTCCCCCCCCCCCCAAATGCACCCTTCAGATTATGTAAATCAGTTGAAGTCTTACCCTGCTCTTGCATTGCTTAGTTCTTCCTCCACAGATGAGGGTGCCATTTTACCACCTTGTCCTGACCTTGTGAGTGTGGATGTAGCACTGCTAGATGGACCCCTGTCTTTCTTACTTGAACTGGTCATACTGTAAGAAACAAAAAAAAGTCATGCAACCTTGGTCATAACACTGCAGGGTAAGATCTCGCCTGAACACAGCAACTCTAAAGTAAAGCAAAAATGTGACACAGTGACACTTGGCTTAGTTGTCAATTTTGAACCTTTAAAACACCATGAAGGGAAAATGCAGTCCCCCAATTTGAATTAGTGTACCTCATCATGAATGGCTGTTTAATCATGTGACAATATTTTTGTTACTAAAATGTTCAATTCATGCAGAATAGTTGAGTTTACCTTCAATATGAAATGTTTTGTTTGGATACATCACTACAGATATTTGTAAGGAAAATAAAGGAACCTAGTGAATTTTTAAGATGGCGGTGATGTTATCAAAAAATTTGGGGGCAAGTGCTCAGTCCCTTTAAAGGAGAAATTTATACAACACTCAAAAGCAACATGATCAAAACCAATTTTTTTTATCAGCTTTACACCATTCACTTCATACCACTACTGAAAAAGATAAATTATTGGAACAGAACTAAAAGATGGTGTTTGTGTTCTATTGGAGTGGGGGAGGGGGGCGACAATCTTGTTGCAGAACTATCTACTGTTTCAATTCATTATTGTGGGATGTCATCATCCATGGAAAATAGGAGCAACAAATCAATCCCAAACAACTTAAATCAACATTCTGAACTGTTCACAGAAAAGCAAATACATCTGAACTTGTTATGTACTCATCACTCAGTTTTTACCACATTGCTGGGAAAGTGAGCGGCAGTTTTTGTCCCACACAAATTTTGCCTGCAGAGCTCAATGTGATTACACATGAGTAACCCTATCCCTTGGATAAATATCTGTCCTGGTTTTTATTGAAATGACACTTTCTTTTGCTTTTAATCTTAGCCACTTTCAAAAGTCTTTCCTGTGCTTTCTCAAGACAGCTCTACACCTGTATCTAATAGGACTGCCTAGGGCCTCTCTACCACAGTATTGATATGCTGACAATATCATCGACCTATCACAGACGTCAAAATACTTCTACATTTGGTCAAAACAGGACGTAAAAGCACCGGAAATAGGGGTATTAACAACCATCAACTCTGCTTCGAGCAAAAGCTCTCGAGTGCGACCCAATGTCTCCTCCTCGGACCTCACATATTCAAAATATTTCCAACATAAGTGACACCAACAGTAAGTTAAGCAGAATTACTGGCATGTTGGTTTAAGTTCACATTTCACCACAGGATACAACTCTTAAAAGCTGTAAGGGCATGGCCTGACTTATTTTGGTTATGTAACTGCTAGACAAGTTAGAGAGACACTGAGCTGGCTGACAGTGGGTGCTCCAAAATGTTTACATAATGATTCCAGCCCCTCAGTGGCTTGGTCACAAGGTCCTACCAAGCTAGTAACCTTCACCACAATATTATCCTTTCCATTAGAGTGTTGGTTTGATGTAATCCAGTTGAAAAGACACACAATATGATATTTTTCATTACCTCAGACAAGACCTTCCTAAGCAGACCTAGGTCACTCCAGGTATATATGGAGAAAGACAAAAACAAATAAAGTAGCACCAATGGGAATTTGTCCAGTAAGTGTTTCATATTAATTACTACAGTATCACCCTCAAAACTTTTCCAGCAAATAAAACTGCATCACTAAAATGATTCAGCTTGGACCTCCTTGTTGTCTTTATAATCATAAGTTACCTTGCTTTCTGTTTACTGCTGAGGTCAATAATCCGCCTTGCTTCCTCAAGCACCACTCTAGCTTCAGGTGGTGGTATTAGCGGCATAGAGGGGTCTTGCATAAAAGGTTGATTTGGCAGGTGTGATGCTTTATGGGATGATGTGTAGCCACCATAATTTGACATGGTATGGGTCCGTTCCTGGGAAGACAGGCTATTTCTTGTGCTGCTATGTCCACTCGCTCTCTTTTGTGAACTGAAAATGTGAACAATGTTGCTACATTAGACAACTTCCTTCTGGACCACTCACATAATGATGCTATAAACTACACCAATGGCCGATTTATCACCTTCATGTAAGAACTAAACAGTCAAAATAAACATTGATGTAGTGTTTAGACAGTGTACAGAGAAATAGTGAACTTACTTCAGAGAAGCTATATCTCTTTTCTGCATAGAAATACTACAACTTAAGATGTCATGTGAGCAATTCAGCATGACACAATACAGGTTATCCGATTTTCTGTACCATGAATGCAGTAACCCTCCTGTAACATTCTGAACACTCTAACGTTGTACCATTTGAAACGACTTAATATTGGACTGAATTATACCACAATTATGTTTCATAAGAATCGTGCACAATGATTTTTGTTGAAATTAAATCTGCATCCCAACTTCCACCTCCCTAGGAACAAATTTCTTCCTTACCTGGAGGTATGAGAGTCCTGGCTACTCCGATGCCCCCTCTTGTGACCGCTCTTACTACTGGTTGTTGAGCGTAAAAGCCAGTCTTCAACACGCTTGTTGGGACTACACAAACAAATGTAAACAAGAAAATATAGGTTCACCTCTTTTCAGGTAGGAGCTACAGACAACTGTTTACAGTATGTTCAAAGTTGACCTAAATGATACCAACCATAATTATTCTGAAAACATGCTTGCCGTAGATGAATCCGATGCTGGGGAGGGGGTTTATCATGCCACAGCACCCTCAATATTTTAAATTTACCCCCTTCCCAAAATTTTCACAGTTATAGTTTTAGATGCAGAATACATGTACATGTCCCTCCAAAAATTCCCTAAACTATTGCCCCTTTTTATATGAGCAGCTGACTTTGGACCCAAGTAGATGTTACAAGCAATCTCATATAAACATTACTTTAATTACCCTTTCTTTGAGCTTATGTACCAGTTGATAACCATCATAACCTTGTGCAAAATTTACCAACACTCCTTATCATTTTGCAAGAAGAATTTGACCTTACTTCAGTTTCTATAAATTCCAACAGAATAAGGAAGTACTTATTATATTTCAGACCAGAATTAAAATCCTGTTACTTCACGGAACTAGTCCACATTTTAAGCAATTAGGGCTGTGCATTTCCGGTTAATTCACTATCCGTTTAACCGTTTTTATTAACCGAACGGTTAACGGTTAACCGAAAATAAAAACAAGTCAAGGCATATAAACAAAATAAACATTTCGGAAGAGCGCCACCACTTTAAATATCAAAGTTCCTACACTTAAAATGGCGCCGGTAGTGATGATCGTCGAAGTAGCGTGCAAGTTAAAACGTTTGCATTAGTTGCGATGTTTTGGCAAGCAGTCCGTACGCATGGGCGAATCACATATTTATTCAAACTTTTCACAAACATGCATACTTTTTGTTATGCCACTGATTACCGTTTTCGAGATTTTTGCGGTCTAACATGGCATCGTAAGATGAGAAGCCTATAGATATCACTAGTATTATCGCAGTTCAAGACACACTTCTCCGGCTACGGCAATACAGTATCACACACGCCCAGAGCAGTGTCGAGTACAAACGTACCACATACAGTGTGCTACAGTGTGCCTTGTGACCTTGCTGCAATTCATACGTAATATACGTGTGTCTGCAAAGAATTCCAGCACTGTTATGTCGTAAAGGTGTGGAAATTTTTACCCATATGTATTACCGCATGCTCGCTCCGTAAAAAATTGTAACGTTGAATTTTAACTTATCTCACATCGCATGCCTTTTTACCAAATACCTACTCAAAACACCAGTTTCTTCGTAATTATGAACGGCAAAACTTTTCGATAACGGCAGCTACCCGCATGCTTTATGTTATAACGGGACTCGGGCATTGTTGTCTCGTACGCAATACTGCACAGTACAATGTACGTACGGTATGTCATGAACGATCGTTCATGCAACGTGCGAAGCAGCGAAGCACATGGCTGGCCGGCCGGCCCGGTTCGTTCAGCAAGCTCAATCAGCTCTGCTAATTACAAATACTGTACTGTACTGTACAATGCACGTAAATGCAGTGCGCCGGTTCGTTCAGCAAGTCCAACGAACTGTGCTAATTATGTTCGAAAAAAATACGATATTAAGCATATATTTTTCTGCCGTCTAGAGGTAATTTTTTTAGTCTTATCTATCAAGTTTACGGTGCTCCAAACTTTAAAAAGGTATGGTGGATTGTTGTAGCGTGTACTGCATAGTTTAATCCCTGCACCCTTGATAATTTTAATCCTTTTCAAAAGTTTCGTGAAAGAGTTTATTGTCACTTTATTTCGGCAAACCACTCCCAGATCATGGGGCGAACGGATCGATATACCTGTCAAAGCAACGCAATGCAGACCGTGCAATTGACATTATAAAGGTCTGTTTTTAAACCTTTTGTAATTTTCCATCCAAAGTTTACCCATTGTTACGTGGTTTTGGGCAAGCAACTTCTGCGGTTTACTGCATAAACGAGTTTAGGTATAATGGTGAACTGCGGCGACAGATTTATTAGGATGAAAAACGGTTAAACGAAACAACATTTGGCGGTCGTTTAACCGATCGATCGGTCGGTTAACCGGTTAACCGTTTAACCGTCGCAGCCCTATAAGCAATCCTATTTCAGACTTACTAAAATTTTCCATTCGAAAATTCTACTTCATAAATACCTCATTTTTGCCACTTATGGCACCAGGAATATAAGACTTAACATAAGCCTCAAAAAGCTCAGCAAAACTGATTCTGATGGGAGGGGACTAACAGCTACATTGGTCACTGCTTGGATGTCTCTTTGAGGGAGGACATCAAACATCTAGGACACAAGATTTGGCATATTGCCATCAGTAGTCACTAGCCATCAGTATCATCAGTTATATCAATCCCTGGGAATACTACTTCCCATTTCTAGTTTACAGTATTCCTTTTGACGATAATAACACTAACCAATGCCAAGCAGCCCCTTACATCATAGGCACACATCTCCTGAGCACACCTCTTTTATTCCCATCCCCAAATATGATTTGCGGAACAGAAGTTATATTGAAAACCAAAATTCAATTGTCACATCATCCAAATATGTAGAAGAAATGATAATATTTTATTTTGTTCATACTTGACTTCTCCATCCGATGGTAGAGATGGTGTACCCTCATATATTCCACTATCAGTCGTCTTTGTTACTGACGAAACGTCCGACTTCTTGCTCGATTTCTTACTCTTATGCTTGGACGGTTCTACCAAAATCTCTGAGGCATACGGACTCATGCCAACGCTGTCCATGGCATAAATTTTTGCATAGGGAATAAATCCAGGTGAGGAATATTGCATAGGGTCTTGATTTCGCTTTCCAAGTAGATAATGCCGGTGATGGTGATGGTGATGCCCCAGTCCGGTATCTACAGGGATTTCAGTTAAATGAACCCCACTGTCTCGAGTTCTTTGCCTTTGCATGCTCTTATGGTTTCTATTATGACTGCTAACAGTCTGAGGTAGCTGGGATACATTGGCCATCTGTGACAGCTTAGCTTGATGGGCATGCTCTGGCGACCTAGATCGGGACCTCGGCGAATGACCACTGGGACTTTGCTTAGCAGAGTCATCAAATACCCGCAACAAATGCTGATCTAAAATACTGTTAGGGTCCTCTTCATGAAGACCAGAGACTGAAATTAGAGGTTCAGTGTCTTTACTTGAAGGAATAACTGTTTTTATCATATCCATGTCTTCTTCCTGTCAGTAGAAACAAGAAATCAACTGGAAATGGTAAGGTAATCCTAATCGAGAAAAGACTATTTGGTTTCACAAAGAGATTTTTGGAGTAACTAGCAAAGACAGTTGCTAAATGATGGTGGCTTTGCAGGTTTTAGAGTCATAAGGGATTATGATTGTACATGTTAGATGTTTTAGTACACAAAGGCTAAACAAAACAGGAACATAGGAGGAAAAAGTTGGAGGGAAGCTGGGAAACTCCTCCCAGGGAAATGTGGCCCCTACTTTGGTATATACTTCATGTAAGCCAACCTCAAACTGAAGTGAATAGACACCTACTAATCCTATTCACTTCTGGCTATTCAGCCTATTCATTTCCCTTCAGTTGTCTATTCACCTCAGTTTGAGGTAGTCTTACATGAAGTATCTCCCCCTACTTTGTACACAAATTATGTCATAACTTGTAGAAAATCTGACTATTTCTGGGAAATAAAAATTCCTTCCAGCTCTGAACAGAAACCTACTGCTTTGAGCTGGTAAACATCGACTGACAAATTTTAAAAGCTTCATACCAAAAAGAGAAGTGTGCTTCAGATAAAAGTGGAATATGTGCAACCTTCACAACTCAAGAACTTGAGAATATTGAGTGGGGAAGGAAATGTGTGGATGTCATCAAAGCGCTACAGAATTAGAAATACCCAACAAGAGGGCAAAATTCTCACCTCCACCTTCCTCAGTCGTGCATTCAGTTTATCTTCTGCGATCTGTTCCCTCTCAAGATCCTTCAGCTTCTCAATCAGAATTTTGGCAAACTCTTCTGGCGATTGAACCATTGGATCTTTCTGTGGGCGTTGCATCATCTGTGAGCATTAAATACAATCAGAAATTGTTCTTTTGCTAGGGTGGAATGATGTCACATATGCACATCCCTATGTAAAATTAACTGTTGCCAGTGAAATGATAACAGGCAGAAATCTTGTCTCAGTTTGGTCTGTCAGGTAATGTTCTGCTGACAAGGTAAATAGAGTATAAATATTTCAGCAAGGGATGTTTTGACACTAAAAGGGACTTCAAACGGTCATAGCAGTTTTAAAAATGTCCATAAATACATGGCTACATTTCAAGTAAGTAATAGGTTATTAACAATTGCCAAAAGCAATTACGCCACGTTTTAAGCCACCACTTTCAAGTCTGCATTATAGTGGACATGATTCTAAGGCTTACAACTAATGCGTACAATCTTAAATACTCACAGGCATTACGGGAAATGCATTTTTAAGTTTTCCATTTTGCCGGATATTATGTTTAATGGCTTGATTTGTCCTTCGTTTCGGTTGTGACCTTCTGGTCGAGATGCCATCTCTGTAAATAAAAAAGAGAAAACAGGACCTCAATCAACCATCAACTGTTAGAGTGTAGTTTATGTAGCTATGGGCTTATAACTTGAATGCAGCTGCCTATGCCATGGTTATGAGTGTAAAGCGTTGGCACAAATTGCTGCCACTCTGACCATGTAGCAGCTCCATTGTTGTCATTGATGGCACAGATACTCTACAAACAAACGTATCAATCTCACCCAAAAAGGCTACCAAGTACACTTACTTAAGTTAAAGCTTTTATTCAAAGAAAGACCCAAATTTGAATCAAACTGACTCAAATTTGCCTAAATGACTCAATTTGGGTAAAAAAGTGACCCCAAAATTTGCAGTTCCCCTGTGACTCCAGTGTTCTTAGAGTTAAGAGTTAGATGAGGTTTTACGGCTCAGTTTCTAACCAATTGGTTTAAGTCAGGCCAGCCACGGCCTTTTTTCCAGTTGTGGCTCACCGGCTTGTTTTCCTTACTCCATTGCTAATGCTGAGCACCAAGCACAATGGCAGTAGGTTCCATTTTTAAAGTCTTTGGTATGTCCCGGCCAGAAGTTGAACCCCAAACCTTCCGGCTGCAAGTCAGATGCTCCAACCACTTGACCGTGCAGTTGGTTCTTAGATTGCTTTCAAGTTTTGTGTCATTTGCTATGCATGTACCAAGAGTAACATCTTCAATTTGAATGGCATAAGTTGCACAGTGATATATCTACTTCACTGATTTTCTGCACATTTGTTACATTGTGGTTGATAAGTATCATAAAATTACTGACCTCCACAGCCAAATTATTACAACACACAAATCACTTTTTATAGCCAACATTAATATTCTGAAGAAAAACAGAACTTTGAAGCAAAAGATTGAATGTAATATCTCTGGTTAACTCATTTTGGAAGAAACATAAAATGCTGGAAATAAGACTGAACCTAGGGATTTCATATGACTGAAATTTTTAAGCTTTCGAAAAGACTGCGTATGTGGCTAAAACTATCTTGATATCTAACCTGTACATAGTGTACAACCTTGCACCATAAGAGCAACTTTTACTGTACACTTGGGTGGAAAAAACAAAAATATGGGAGCTTTCTGGGAAATTGTGATATTTGGAGGGTAAAGTTAGCAATTGGAAGGTCATTTAACTTGTTTGTACACAGAAGCATGTGAAAACTTGTGGGGACATGGACTTGTTTCCCATGAAATAACATTTTTTCACCTGATTGTGATGGTAGTCAAACACAAAAGCAGCTGTTTACTGCAAACAGGATCTACCACACATTTTATTTTCAGAAAAATTTACTAATACTTTACTGTACACTATACAAAAACAAATCCAGGAAAAAGAAGCAGCGGTATTAAAACAACTGTGCAATTACAATTTGCTAGCATGTACAATTGAGCTTCACTACTTGACTAACAGGCCTACACAATGAAATCTATAGACCTACACAGCTGACACTGTGTGCAATGCCTTGTTTATTGAGAACTTAGGTGGTATGTATATATAAATTCCACAGTTTGTTCTGACACAAATGATGCATACATGGTAACTTTCTCTAGAGCTGTCAGTCAGTCAACTGTCACGCTCAACTTCGAATACAAAACATCAACATTTGGCTATGAAGTGTGATGCGTTAGCTTCTGTCATGAGAACAAGTCTGCATATATACACGGTCTGCAATGCAGGGCAAAATGTGCTTTCAGAGAAAAATGAATATGTTTACCATGTCTCATACCTGTTAATACTGATTGCAGTACAAAGCATTATAATGCATACTCTTTCTTATCAATTTAGACAACACTTGAGAGGTTTGTTGTATTTTGTACAACACCATACCTACAAGGGAGGAACCAACTATGTATTCTGTATGCATTTTTTAGACTTGACAATAGGAAACAAGAAAAGAGTTCTCTCTAATGTATCACTAAATGAAAAAGCCAAAACTCTGGAGATGTGTACATACTGTAAGATGGGAATCTAGTAGCACACTGTAAAGACACTGTGGTTAACCAGGATAATGGTTACACATTATGCAGCCATATTCTTGTTAAAACATCCCAGAAATTCCAGGCTAATTTGACCCAGTGCATTGATTTTTTGACGAAAATGTTTCACTAAGTCATTAATTTACTTAATTAATTAAAGGGGATGACAACAATAACCATTTTAGTAACATAATAGAAAAGTAAACAGAATTTTCAACACAGTGCATAAAACCCCATCTTCATAGCTTATTCGGTTCTTGAGATATCGCCATTCTTATCATTTACATTGGAGTTGCAATTTTCCAAACAAACTGACTTGTAGCAAGTTTACTTTGACCTTTCAGGCTCACTTTGTAATTGAGATGTTATTGCTTTCCTTTGTATTTTGTTTCATTGTTTCTCTCCACACAGTTTTAGCATGTTCTTGTTGGTATCAGATTTCAAAATTACAGGACTGCTCTCTGCATTTCTGAAATGATCTTTCAAAATGGTAGCTGGACCTTTCAAAAAATGGAATTTAATTATAAAGAAATACATAAATTTTGAAAATAAAGTGAGACTGTGACATCATAATAGACTTGCAACAAGTTTGGTATGGCAGTGCCCCTGTAAGGGATGAGAATTGTGATATCTCGAGAACCAAATAAGCTATGAAGATGGGGTTTCTTGCATTGGGTTCAGAATGTTATATACTTTCTGATTATGTTCCTGAAATGGTCATTTAAAATGTTGTTGATGAGGAACTGAAGATTTTCATGTTTTTTTTTCAACCAGGCATTTAGGCATATTGAATAATGTGTGACTACAATCCCGGTTTAAATTTGACCAAGTTGCTTTGTAAAGGGCAAAAATTATAAATTATTATGGACATGCATACTTGAAAGATTTACAACATATTTAAAGGCAATTACCAATTCCTGGCAATAAAACCTATAATTTGTAAACTTTCAACAAAATTTACGGCACTTACATTGCTGTCTGGATTTGCCAAGTTCTTTCCCACAAAATCTTTGAAACTATGACAACAGGGCCCTGTTTCCTAAAGGATTAAGATTGATCTTAAGTTTGTTTCAATAGGAGGATTGTGTGGCAGATCAAACTTAAAATCATAAATTTCTCTTCATAAAACAGGGCCCTGGTATCCTGGCAAATTTCTGGAACATTTGTAAACAACAACAGCGACAAAGTAAGGACTCAGTTTTTCACCTACATGTCTAGAATTCCTGTGTTTTTTCCATGTGAGATGCTCATGCCGAAGTAAGGCCCTCTAGCAGACTCCCTTGGGTTGAGTTAACTGCAGGTCACAAAGCCTTAAATGCTGATGATTTTATGAGAACTTAAACGAATTGTTCAAACATGTTTTGGATGGTATATGCAAAGAAACAAACATTTTTCACATTTTTTCTGTTGCAGAAAAACACTTTTTCAAGAACTAAATCAGCTTTTTTTTTATTTTTAACAATAACTTTTCACTAAGAAGCTCAATAAAATGCATGAAAGATCCTACCTGGCTCCACTTAACCATTTATGACTAAGTTTTATGAGTGTATAGAGTGATCTAACCAATGAAACCCATAAAGCCAAATTAAAGAAAGGCCAACAAACAGGAGGAAATTCCTGTTTAATTCTGCCAATTTTTCTGATCAAAAGCCTCTTCAACAATGGAAAACTTCTTCAAACAGACTTCAAAGCAACACCGCCTACAAAATTAAGGTCACCTACGATTGACGAAGACCATTGAAGCCTACGAAGTTTTACTGTGTACAGTCCACAGCAGATTACCATGCAAAGTCTTTGCTTTCCTTTACAAAGAATCAGGGGAGATCAAAGGTGTAGTCACCAGTGTTGATATCCCACAATGCAAGAGGCTTCACAAGGGCTTTGTAGCAGAATAAACTTATCTATTGTAATGGTGATGAGAAGAAAAATACAAAAGCAAAAAGAAACAAAACAGTTGCCAGAAACATATCTCTAAGAAAAGCTGGAAATAAGCTTGTTATGGCTGGTGATTTTAACTGCTTGGCAGTTGTCCTATTATCTTGGGAATTGGACTTAAGGTTTGGAAAACATGCCATGTTGAACAGTCTTAAGCTTATTATCTTTGGATAAGAAGAGAATAGATCTATCCTGATGGGTTTCACTGTTATCGGGATCAATTACAGAGGGATATTGTGAGTACAAGCAAATTACCCTTCAGAAAAGGGAATGAGGGAAAACTTACAATAGTCATGCAGTGTACAGACAATAAAACCAGACAAAACTGGAATTTCACACTCTTCGTTCGTATTTCAAAGTGTAAAGGGTAAAATGTCTTCCTTCACAAGAGAATCTTGATAGGTACAGTGCAACCATTCTTGCTTTGATAACCTCTCAGCTCCGAAGGTATCACAAAGGATGTAAGGCTTACACAAACTGGCTGAAGAAAACACGTTTGGCACAAATCATGAAAACACGAAGTAAAATGCACTTCTGTGATAATGTAAACATGATTTTAACTGGTCTTTTCTTCTGTCAGACATTTTATTGCTCAAAGATTATTGAGAATTACTACAGGTAGAAATCATTGCAAATAATTCTTTCATCATACACCCCAGTTGTGCTGTATTTTTGAAAGTTGTTTCGTTCATTTAGTACGCTCAGAGCTGTGAGGTTTTCAAATTGAAGAATGTTTAATATTTAAAGTAGTCACCCCAATTGGCAAAAAAAATATACTTTCATATCCAAACTCAAAAAAACTGTTTCTAATCTTGTGACAATATTTTTCTTTCCTAAAGTAAATTCATGCTGAAAAGGCCCCTGGGTTTACCAAAGTATATGTTAATAAACATCATGACATAGGCCTATACTAACAGGGTAATAGGAAATTTATAAAGCTGGGCTCATGTTTCAAAATAAATTTGGGGTGACTGCTTCCCTTTTAGTAACTAGGTCCTACTATCTGAACCATTAAGTCAGCCAGTCATTGCTTCAAGTGTCCATTGCCAGGGGGCTGGTATGCCAATGCTGTCCAATACTAAATATCCACCCAGCACTAATTTAAAGGTATAAATCTAGGCTTGGCACTGTTTTTCCATACATACAGGCAGGGCTGTGAACGTTTAGCAAAATTACTAAACATTTCATCGCAAATTTTACAATCGTTTGGCGATTAATCACAAGTACCTATGATCAACATAGAGACTTTAAACGTGCTCTTGAACATGATAAATATGTAAAATGCGTTAGTGACATCCAGGGGACAAAGCTTCCATGAACCTCAAACACGGATCCTCATAGAAGCTCAACTTTGATGTCATATGTTTACGTGTGTGCCATTTGTACAGGACTAATTATATTCATCATTTTTTCAAAAGTTAAAGTGAACATCTAATTTTCTGTAATGACTGCAGATTGTTTTTTATTTCGTATGGAAAAAGGGTTTTGCGATTAATCGCTGGTAGCTTTGTACTAAACACTTATTACACATGCGATCATTTGGCAATTAATCACTAAATGGTCACAGCCCTAGACACAGGTAAACCTCTAATAAACTCCCTCTCTCTCTCCCTGCCCCAAGATGACAATGAAAGTGCCTTGCACTCATGAAAGTTCTGAGTATATCCCTGAGTGTCTGAAAATGAAATTTAGTTCCTATCCAATGTTGCTGATGTTTAAGCTTGGTAATAAAGTTAATGAACTCTGCTGGGGTTCAATAAACATGGCAGTCTGCTGTGTTGTCGGTAATAATTTTTGCCAGTCTATCGAAAATCTTACATTAACCACATAAGTTCATCTAAAATATCAAACAGGGCATAAGGTTAGACAGAAATCTATTTTAAGACATTTTTCTTCCCAAAGGAAACTATTTAATACAGACTTAGTAACATTCCCTGACTTAACTTCTTACAAAATTCTGCACACCACCTCCGTTCACCTGTTACCTTGGGAAACGTTGGTCCCCAGTCATGTGATTATATGTTCTGACCTCCACAAACCCATGTCACTTTCTATCTAGCTTGAACATTGCCAACTGTCCCTGATAATTATTTTCAGTTAAAGGTAGATCCTACCAACCTAAACATATTCGTCCATGCTAAACTAGAGCTGCTCTCAGAGTTTCTTGTATTGGTCAAACATAAGCTTTGTCAAAAATCTTTTAAAACTTGTTTGCTGGGCAACATTCGAGATGCATTTATACCTAAATATGCTAATTAATTCCTTCATGTCTTGGTGATACTTTTGATTCACTTTAAAGAACCGGAAACGTCAACCTGTCAAGGCTGAAAGATGTTTGAACACTAAATATGCAATTCACTGAACAGTTCTGGAAGTGTTTCTTTGACAATTATAAGGAATAACCAATTCAAGATCGTATATAGATGCAGGATTTAAAGCTAGCTACAAACAGTGGCAGCTGAATACAGAAAAGATATAATTGATAAATCTCATTCTATCCTTGTATGGTCCTGCACCAGTTTCAGTGGTGCTTCCAAGTGAAGAGTCCAAATATAGCTTAGCTTATGAAAGGTCCAATAAAGCAAAGAGGGTGGGTGGGGTCGCAGGGTATAGTCTTGATTTAATGGCCTTGCATTAGTGTACTTTGAGAACAAAACTTGGAAAATACTACCAAAAATGAACATATACCTTCAAAATCAGTTCAAACCATCATATTTATCAGAGTTGGAAACAAAGTTCTAAAGTAAAAGACACTATCAGGCTTATAAATGACCATGGGTCCCAGAGGAAAAAGGGCTGGTAGTGCACCCAGCACCACTCATGGTAGATCTACAACCCTGCTTAGCTGTCTGATAGAGAACCACCTAACAGAGGAACTAACTGACTTAAGACGTCCCTGAACTGGCTGCTCTCCAGCTAGTGCTATGGGATCTGGTTACTTTCTGTCCATTAAGATGGGATTTACTGTGTTTCTGGCAGTAAAGTGAACACACTGAATGATCACATTCCTTAGAGCACAAAAATAAGAATATACCCTGGAACTCTCTCCAGGAACCATTAAATTTCTATTTCTATTTCTACCTCATAGATTCAATGCAGAAACCAAATAGAAGACATCTCATAGAAATGCATCTTATCGTCTGCTCTGTATTATAGCTATAGGCTACAGTATTTATGGTTCTCTCGCCAAAACCCAGTGATTGCTTTCCATGCAAAGCTGCTGTCATGTATCTGTTGAATGGGTACAACTCGAAGATTGCCTGTATTAGCCTCGTGTGGTACATGCCTCCGATTTCTATTAACCTCCTAACCAATGCTGATAAGCCTCCTGGCAAGTTTGAGCAGGCAGGGCCAAGGGTCAAAAAGAGGCTGTTTGAATTTCTCCCTGAACTGGATTCCAGCAGGTTAGTGGGATGTTTTTGGCCGAGATTGGTAAAATGCGACGGGACTGAATTAACCATTTGGTAATTCTAATTTCTAGAAGACGGGCATTTTTAAAATTTGACTTCTAAGTTAATTTATTTGCAATCCTGTTTTTCTTTAAATTTGACATTCTTCTCAGTTATGATGCAGGGGCCTGTTACTATGCTAAATTTCTTACTGAGTACAGACAACGAACATTACTTAAGTGGCACCTTTTTTTTGTGTGTGTCTGGCAACATTGTTGCTTTTCCTGTGATGGCAGTACTTACACACTTGAATCGGTCAACGACATGGTATCATCTGAGATGGCATCGCTGGAGAGACTTTGGAGTTCTGAGTCATTTGTAGATGCAGCAGGAGCAAAGGCATTATAACTGAGATTGGGATGATAAGGACTTATCCTTGGTCTTGACCTCAGGAATTGCCTGGAATGTGAAAAAAAGAATATCACTAATTTCAAAATATTTCAGTTGTAATGACTCACAATAATGCAACTATTTCATTTTAATCCAAGGACTTTTACTCACTGCTTACTGTAATTTCAAGTTTTCATCCACTTTTATTGATCAAAAGGGGCAAATACCATCCCCCCAAAACAGGATACACCACTGATGCACAAAAGCACCTAAAAAAAAGGTGCTGCCGAAAAACCTAAAATCAGGGCTTGACTGCTTGACATTACCAATGAAACCAATGACAAAATGCCATTGTGCCCCTGCAGTTTGCTGCTGTTCCCTAAAAAAAGGCATCAAAGCAATACACTAGTTAAAGTTGCTGTCAGTGCCCTTTCCTGAAATCAGTTGGCTGTGCCCCATAATTATCATTTTTTTTTTTTTTTTTTTTTTTTTTTTGGGGGGGGGGGGGGGGGGCTAACTCCCATTCTCCATGATATGAATATATTTAGTGAAGTCTTTTTTTCAACTTCAACAGTTTAACCCCTAATTTTAGTAAAATGTTTCATCTACTGAATGGACATGTCACATACACAAGACTTTAGCCATAGTGCAGTCCAGGAGTCATTTGGACTCCCAGAATCCTAGATTGCCTCTACGTTTAGCACACTTCAATGCAAAAATTTCACTAGGATTACCTATTTGGACTCCCTGAGCTCACTATCCTGGCTAAAGCCCTTCATACACATGAATGATGTTATCACTAATCAATAATAAATGCTTGGATAATTACTAAGTCTGACATTATTAAACACAAGGAAGATTTTCCAACATTGTGCTCAACTCAAATACCTTTAAATTTCAGGAATCAAAAGTGGCTAAGTTTTGTATGCCAAGTTTAATTTATGCAACTAATACCAAAATCAACACAATTTCCATTTTTGGCCAAATAAGCTTCAGTGTAATCCCAATTTGAATTATCCATGGATGGTACATTTATAGTCACATGCCTCACTTGGTTCACACAGTCCTCATTTCATCTTTTCTATTTTTAAGCTATAGTTTAATTTTTTTTCTTCCTAGCTCTTCCAGACCTGTAACAGAAGGTGTTGAGCCATGAAATCTCTCTTGGCAGGCCCTTCTACACTTCACTATGAACTACAAAGGCACCTCACAACAGCGGGGGAAAAAAAAAAACTCCAGCAACACCTCAGCAGCTTCTCAAGTCCCAAATTACTGGGAAATATTTCTCTGATTACTAATTTTCACACCAGAGCGACTTCATTGTGTCAAAAAACTCTGCCTAGGCTTCTCCCAGCAGTCCACCTTCCAACTTAATAACCATTATATGCTTTAGTTACTGGGACTGCCAATACCAAGTTTGCGTGTCCCGACCACACATGGGCACAGCAGGGTTTGTTATCATTCATTGGGAATGGTCTTGTGTCATACTGATGACTACTTCCAACTCTTAAGGCAGCAGCTTATTTTCTCTACTGGCATCTAAGTGATCCATTAAAAAGTTCTGCTGGTCAATCATGGGTATTTGGTGTTCTTTGTAATTAACAAATTCTTGTCAGGACTCAGTACGATTTAGATAAATTCCCAGGCTTGATAGCCTAACACATCAATGGAATGCAGAAAGCCTAACCAGAAAGAACCTTGGTGCTGTTTGTGTTGAGGTTTGATGATAAAGCATATTTCGGGTCTGCCCTATTTCAAGAAGAGGATTTGATGAAAGTTTGTTCCTTTGTATTAAAATGTGAGACAAGTAAACAGAGAATACACAGCATGAGGTATCACTGTCATGCAATCTGCTTAGAGGTAAGGTGAAGAACTATGGACATGACTGCACTGCAGATTATATCAAACTATTAGTCAGTCCACGTCAAACTGAATTGAGAGTGTCAAGTACACAGACCTAGAGGGTTAGAAGGTTATTTTACAGAGATGCCAATATTTACATCCAGAAATCAGGGAGGTTTCACACAGGTATCAGGGAGGTTTTTAGAATTACATGCAACTTAATAGGGGAAAGTCCTTCCTGAATCAGGGAGGTTGTCATATTTGTTAGTCAGAATGGACAGAAATCCATGAATTTTCAGGGAGCCTCCCTGAGAATCAGGGAGGGTTGGAATCTCTGATTTTATTTCGATCTGCTCTGTACTCTAGCTGCTTACTCAAAGACAGATTTGCTTTTGTTCAAACCTGCAAACTAAGAAGAACCTAAGTAGACATGATGCTTGTAATGTGAGACTTGAAAAGCAACCATGCTACAACTTAAATTCTACCAAACTGACAAATTTTGAAGAATTATGACACAGCTTCACCCTGACACATGAATAAACATTCAAAACTCACTTTGTGACATACAGGTCAAACCCTTACAACATGCAAGTTGATCCAATAACAATGAAAGTACAACAACAGAGTTCATTGGCTGTCATTGGCACTGAACAAGTGATAATGAAATAAGCAGGCATAATATGATTATTTCCACAAATCAAATTTATTATAACTTTTGAAAAGCAGAAATGCCTAAATTGACCAGAGAAGAGGGCACTACCATGGCAACCTTGTCCACAGTTCTAAGAGAAGTGACCAAGAAAATGTGCATTTTCAATGTAAGTAAATCTGTCACAAATTTCAATGACTTATATATACATATATGTCCAAATAAGGTCAAAGTTCTGACTTTGGAGGGAATGTGAAGTACCACACCTGATGTGTCCATGTTGGGCAGCAATAGGTGACCACACCCAATCCCAGTACTATAAAAATTTCCACCATGTACTAACTGTAAAAGATTTCTTGAATTTCATCCTTCACTGCATTCCTATTTAGTAAACACAAGACCTCCCTAGGATGACACTCAATATGCCTCAGTGGTGTCCAGTACTCAGAAAATCCCAGGCCCATCCCTGTATCTATAACAGCTGGAAATTCAACAAATGCAACTCCTCAAACACTGAAGATGCTGGCACAACATTTGATAAATTTCTTGAGATTTGGAGAAGAATTGGTGCTTATTACAAACCAGGCAATCAGGAATCCTTGCAAGAATTTAAATCTATGACTTTTCCATCATTTAGTTACTTCTTTGGAAACTTAAATAAGAGAGCCTTTAATAGACTCTAGTTAGGGTTCGAGCTGTATCAATTTTACTGATGGACGCTGACTAAAGCTTCCAACTATTGTATTGCATACTAGTGAAACATTCTGAGCATTGGAGGTCATTGGAGGTATCAATCACCCCACCTGTATACCATATCCTGGGCTGGACAGACTTTACTTCCCAGAAAGTCAAATTTCCCACAATTCCATCAGTATTTTCATGTACAGCTAAGGTAAATTTCCTTCCAGTTGGTAAAATTTCCCTCAAAATACCCAAATTTTGTGGGAAGGAGCCTATCAGCTGCCTAACTTCTTCCAACCCATGTTACTGTTGTTCAAATAACTACAATGAGAGCAAAACTTTGAAAAACCACAAAACAGTAGATTTCCTTTCATGTTCCTTTAAATGAAGTTCAAATCTATAATTATTACTATTAGGTTAGTACCTGATGCTGCCAAGAATAAATAACCAAAGTCTCTGGTGATAAAGAACTAAAACTACTGTATCCTGGGTAGTACCGATTGTCACTGCCCACTGTAGCTACAATACAACCCATTCTACTGTGGAGCAAATTAATCACTACACCACCTTCGCTTCACACCTATGCTATAGGCCTATATGTTTCCTACACTTAGGTCCTATTTAGCTGAGGAAATCCACCCCTCATATCTGAGGAACACAAGGTTGGATTATTTAAACATAAAAAAGATTATTTTGAGGAAATGAAGCACAATACACATAAACCAAATCCTCTCCAGTCCCCCTGCTATCTTTTCTTTTCTCATATTGGTCAGTTCAGGTCATAAAGAACCCATACTGCAAACAATGGCTATTGGAGCCTGGCAGCCATATATACAAAGTGAGCCAGTCTGTGGGCACATAAAACCTAGCCAATAAGCTGGTTTGATATTGCAGATGACACCAATGCCAGTGTCATAAAATTCCTTTGAAGAAGACTTTTACGGCTTTGTGGTTCTTCCAGATAGCAGTGGATTGCAAATAATTCTACACTTTGCTTAGCAGTAAATGATGACCAAGTCCAGGTATTGGTTTCCACATCAGCATAGTGTTCTGAATTACTTGGGTTTTAGTGAGATAAAATTACAGATCCGGAATGGAAGATCACCTGCTTATTTCTAGAGTTACTGCAAACATAGTATTGAAAGACTACTGTGTTAGGATTCATTCAAACATGAAATCTGATTCAATCTGGATTATATCACAAGACCTGGAAAGCAATGAACAGTGTTGTAAATTACACATTTTACTGCCAAGGTCGATGCAAATTTGCATGAATACCCAAACCACAATCAGTGGCTGATTTTCAGATAGCTCCAAACATATATATGACCCATAACTTCAACAAATGCTTACAACAATTTCGGTAATTGCTCATTTTGTTCTGCAAAGGACAGTTACTGTATACATATTTCTAGTCCACACAATCTCAGTTGAGGTCACAGTAAAATTTGACCTCTCTTTCTTCCTGTAACCTTGGGGTTTACAATGACAGGACAAGACATCTCTGCTTGGTTTAAGACCTACTGCCCAAAGGGAATTCTTGATGATTGGGCAACAGGACAGGTCAACTAGAACTGCTTCACTGGCTTTCACAACACTATCAGGGTACCTTTAACACAGGGTTGCCATACTGGTGTTTTAAACACAAAAATCACTGATGCATTTTAGATGGTGTTGGCATGCAGAATTTTAAAACAGATGCCAAACAGTGTTTTGGTGGGTTTTTTTTTTTTTTTGGCATTTTTACATTTGACTACCAATTTTCCTTAAATGCATGTTCTCCCACAATTTCTGTGGGGAACTGTGGCAAAATGCTTAATTTATGTCTCAAAATTCACACTGATGCATCAACATGGTCAGTGTTCATTAAAAAGCAAGGCTATTTTTATTTTATTACATACTGATGATTTTTAAGCATCTGAAGTGTTAATGGCAACAAATTTTCATTAGGTGTTTTTGACCATATTAGTCGTCAAACTTAGCCGGTTGCCTCACAGAAAATCTGGCAAACCTGGTACTGCACTAAACTTCCTCTGGACACCATGTAGTACCAATGAAACTCACAGGAGCCTGTAATTCAAACTTACCCTTCTTGTTGCTTTCCCATTTTTGACCTTTGACATGAAGTTGCCAAAAGAGTCTCCTGTGTGAGAGGTAGGGGTGCCTTGGTATCTTCTCTTTTAGGAAGAACATCCACAAGTACTGAGTCTTCATGTAGCGTCGGTAGATAACCGTGAGGTAAATGTGACCCACTGGAACTCGTACTCTCTGTTGATTCAGGACTAATGCCTCCATTGCTTACATATTGCACATATAAATCTGATTTGAGAAAGAGTGGATACGATGTTTCCTTTATAACCAGTTCAACTTCCTGTTGGGCCTGATCAAACAAATCTGGTCCAATCTTTGAGTTTCGAATGGCATCTGCCACTTTTGTCCTCACCTCTGGTGAAATGTCCACACTCGACTCACCACTGAGTTTAACAAACCTCCGATGAATAATCTTTGCCAATTCTGTCCTTTCATTACTGGGCCTATCCTTCTTAAAACCTTCCACAGCAAAATAAAATAATAAAGGATTCTGATGATTTTCCTGAGTTACAAATTTACGAAAGAGGGCAGTTCCATCTGAATCCGACAAAAGTGCCTCCAGACTTTCTGCCCACCTTGTGTAGGGTGGGGTAACCGAATCGGACCCCTCCGGTTCATTTTCCCTTTCCTCAATGGCTGCACTAAACGAAGCCATCTTGAGACTCAGAGTCTGCCTTAATTTGCCATCTGTACAACGCTCCTCACTGGGCCTGTCGGAATGGCTGACAGCCCCTGGGACTGGTGGCCTTTCACTGATTGGAAGAATTTTTAAGTCCTCAATGTTATTACAAACATCAGAGCTCATGGCTGGAGATGATGCTCTTTCCGCTGCATCTAACAAAGATCACAGCAGACCATCTACTGATTTTATCAACTCATGTCAATATTAAGCTCAAATGAAGGCAGCATTTATACCACTGAAATTTTAAAATTAGCTAATCAAATGTTTTTGTTTTTTCATCAAGTGGACCTGGCCATCATTTAATTATCATTCTTGATTGGTGAAGCATTATCCCATGTTTGCTTCTGACTCCTGCAATGATGGTTGCCCGAAACAGAATCCCGTCCTTTGGCCTCCTAAAGAACCTTAAGAAAAAAACAAAACAAAGCAAAATGGTTAATGTATAATCCAGTGGGGATCACAGAGTATATGTGCCACTTGAAACTAACACTGAAACCCAGAGGGGTGTTACATAACACCATGCATACAATCTCACAGCCATACTTGATTATTGTGTGTATTGGTGGCCAACACAATAGGTCTTGTTGGTGTGGTTTTAGTGTGTATACTGCATGCATTGACCATAGGCTTAACTCTCAGTACAGTGTGCTTTGGTAAGCTTTGCACTAACAATACACAGTACACATCCTCAATGCATTCATTTCTACTATAAAGACTTGTGTGCCTTTTGTACAGTCAGTGTGGCCAAGGAAGGGGAGAGCCAATTAGCTAGCTTTTTCAATAGTGGCTATTTGGGTGGGTGATTGTGTTTCAGAGGCAGTGAGATGGCTGGGTTGCAGGCTTTGGGTTTATCAATAATGCTAGCAGTGAACTGATTCCAGGAAGCTCAACACCTATTTCTGATTAAAGTAGGCAACATTAAAGAGAAGGATTAAACAGAGAACAAGGAACAGCTTTTTAACTAATTAAGGTCCCTTGTATGTTTCAGGTAATCTGGTTTCGTTCCTGAAGGTTACAGCACACTAGGCAAGTAGGCAAATAATATTGGTTTGATGGTATCCAAGAATTTAGCAAGAAAAAACACTGCAGCTTGATTATCTTTCCACACTGATGTAGCCTCAAGACAATCACTTATTCACACATATTATAAACCTACATTGCAGCAAGCAAGTGTGCTGTACATCTCCATGCAGGGAATAATTTGTTCAAAATTTGCATAGCAGTATTGAGGTCTCTTGATCACAAAATCAATGGAAAGCCTAGGGCTATGTGTGTACAAAAACTGCTACACAATTCTGCATTTGTGTAGCAATATGACCAGTTTGTGCAGCAAAATGTGATGCGATACCAGATAAATTATTCCGTACTCCATGAACTGTTAACCAGGCCATTGCTTTAATGACCAATCAAATATACAAATAATATTTCTTCAATAGTTTTTTTTATGACTCCAAAGTCTCTGTTTGATGGACCCCTAACAGCAGCTGTTAACCACAATATTCAAATTCCGAGGATGTAACATACTTGCCAGTATACAGTGTACATACTACATAACATCTGTACCTTGGTAAGTTGGTATATGGGGAAAATATTGCCAAGAAATTTGCAAGCATGTTGAATCTCTCAGCAGATGACTTTACTCCCATCTTTTCCAAAGTTGTAGGACTTAAGGACCAGTTTGTCTACACTGATGCAAACTTCATTTTGCTCTAAAAAGGAGGTTAAACTGCAATTTATGCAGGTTGGAAAATTCAAAGTTGCCACTTCCCCAACAGTCATCAACTTGAATACTGTACATACAAAGATAGATATTGGGAGAAACTTCTGATATGAAGCAACCACCCCTTTCCCCAAATTTCGGGGTCCAGGCGGGAAACACTCTGGGTACGTGTGTCCGCTGTGAAACTGCCCTAAACCCTACCTCCTGGCATACAACAAATACCAAACAACATAATAGCTGTCACTGCTGCACAAAGACAACATGGTTTACCCAACTTTCAGACACTTGGTCATTGGTGGAAGGTTATTACATGCAGTTGAACACAGAACACAACTGGTAAAATGTACTTGAAATTTTGAAAAAGGTGTCATGAGCACCAACATGCAATTCCGATTCAAGGGAGATATGCAGCTACCCAACAGTATTTCTAAAGATATCAGCTGGGCCTTTTTAAGCAACCATCTTGTCAACCATGTAAGTTTATATTAATTGTAAAATACAGTTCTTGCACGGAAGTGTGCTGAGGCAACCAAGGATTCCATGCAGTCCACTTGGACTGCCAAAGCCTTGTCTAAAATGTTGAAACCTTCCAAGACTGGACAATTCAATTACAAAACATGAGAAAGGGCAACGTTGCTTCTGTCCAGTAACATCACCATGGACACACCTGGTCATACCACCATCAAACCATTGTTATTCCAGGTCGTTTTGGACAGGCCTGTCTATGTTTGGTATGAGGCTGTATCACCTCCTACTGTAATGGCTAATGAATATCGTCAGCGGGACATGGCAGGGAAGATGGGTGCTTACAACCCAACTGTAATCAACTCTACCACACAATGAAATGACTTTTCATTGACTCCTGCTGTTAACAAGGTCAGAGGTCAACTAAGCTCTGGGTCATTGATAGCACACTGCTAAAGGCATAGGCATAACTGAAGCTAAAGCTTTGTGGTAACAAATATTTCTGACAAAATACTTAACAGGGTGTAGAGAAAATACAGAGTGGGGTGCAACTTATGAAGGAAACTGGCTAAGATAAGCGGTCGATCTCATTGAATCAATACCATGGTATGTAGGCTAATACGCGCGGCCATACTCTACCACAACTGTGCAGTGCCATCTGCAGCACTGAAAGAAGTCAAAGGGCAAATTCCCTCATTTGAAATTTCTTTGTGCAGGACTTTTTCAAGTTCTGCAGGAATTCTTTCATTTTGGGTGTTTCTGTTATATAACTGGCTGGTTAAGGCAAGCTAAAAAGGTGCAGGAATCTCCTACAGACAATTTAAGTTTCTGTGTGAGATAATCCTACGCAGGTGCAGGAATTCCACAATCTGGGCCTTCATGCTAAAACTGACTGAAAGACTGTTCACATATCTCAAAAGCTGAAAACATAGAACTTTGTATTTACACAGTAAATGTGGACTAATAGCTCTGAAAGGTAATGGCTCCAGGAGTCCATCTGATGGGCCCTTACAAGGTAGCACCACCCTGCACTAAAAATTTCTGTAGGGCAATAATTAAAATGTCATGACCCCTGTGTGTCATTAAATTTCCTTCTGGCACAAGTAAACCTTTCATGCCTTCCACTTAGGCCCCTGCCCTCAGATGTTCATCAATGTGGTCAGCCCTCAGAAAATGCTGGGTACATCCCTAGGATTCAAAATACTTAAAAATACAGTCACTGGATACTGTGCTGGATACGTAGATATATCATGTAGGTTGTCTACCACACCCTCAGAAAGCATCTTAATCAGTAATGTACCCACAACACATCCTTATCGCAGGGTCAAGGCACCCATTCTATGTCAACATCAGCATTTTTTGCGACTACAACTTCCTGCACCAAAAAATATGGTTCCTGCACACAAGTCCTGCATTTTCTACCATTGCATACTATTGCTACCACAAGTTGAATTTTCCATGAAAAGTTACAACTATTTTTGTTTTTACTCAGTACCGTCCCCTGTATACTTTATGCCACAAATTGAACTCGACAACTTCCACTGGTTTTGTCAAAGTTTGCAAACATCTACAGTTGGAGAATCATGAGGAAGGGGGTGCACAGGGAAGGGCAGTGAATCCTTGGGGTGCCAATTTTTAAGTTACAACATGTGCTTATACGATGAGAAATATTCTCAAACCATGCCTTGTAAAGTTCACAACCATGCTGGCTACAGTACAAGTTAGCAACTATTTAATACTCCAATATCCAACAGTAATGACAACTTACAAAGACCCAAGTTTATCTTGAAAAGGTCACAAATTTGAACAGAATTTTACATGCTCACTCCAATGATACCATAGTTATTTTCAAGAGTGTATGAAGTATAGAATTATCAATCTTCAATCTATCATAACACTCAGGTCCCATTATCACAATGATCCAAATGTACCCTGTAGGTCCCGTACAAACATTTTTATTCCCTTTTGCTTGCAAAACAGTAGTTGGTAGAAAGGGGAAAGGGTCAATAAAAATCCCAGTTTGATATAAAATTGGGAAGACAAACACTGATTGTAACACAGGCCAAGCACATTTTTTCATGTGCAACTGACAGACTTGTCAGTTGTCCCCAGTCAGTGTTTTACACTGGGTCAGCAACACCTGCCAATAAAATCAGGATACCTTGACTACAAAAAGTTTGACTGGTCTCAGTCTGTTTTAAATTGACATAAACTCCCCTCATTAATTCATATGGGCTGTCTTTTAAGAATACGTACATATAGTGTCCTAAGTTACACATTTTAAAATGATTTCTACACACCCCAGGGTTGTAGCTAGCCCAATTTGAATGCCAGCTAAAATCACCTGCTTAACTTTCACAAACCACATTATATTTAGGATAATGAACGTTAGGCCACAAACTACTAGTGCTTAGCCTAGCCTTATAAAATCTGTGCTGAAACGGGATGTGCCAATGCGCGTCGAACGTGCAATTGGTGCTAATAATTGCAGAAAATATTTCTTGTTGAAACTTTAAGCTGATGCAAAATTGGATTTCGGCCACGATATTGCACTCTGCAGTTAGAATATACAGTACTAACAGGACAACGAAAAGATGCATTTTATATCGATATACTACCAGTTTTAGGAAATCGGGTGCCAGTCCATAAGCTGACAAATTACTTTGAGTGGCGGTCAGTAAGCTTTAGTGCTGGTTTGCTGATTGGCACAAATTGGTGTAGCTACAACCCTGCTTGATCCTCTTTTGTTTTTCACCGTTCTACCAATTTACTATAGAATCTTGTTGCTAGGACATTCACACCACTGTATGCTTAAAGGGAAAATGCAGTCACCCCAATCAGAGTGAGTATGCCCGGTCACTCTAGTTCACGAATGGCCTATTTTGATCACGTGACAATATTTTTGGTAGTGAATTGTGAAATTCAATAAGAAATTCTCCTTGCTTTACCTGTTGTTTGTAATAGCTATGTTCAAAATTGCTTCAGAGTTGCATGTAATGCAATAAGAGGAGATTTGCAAGAGTTTGCTGATTTTTCAAAGAAAATTTTGGGGCGACAGCCTATTGCCTTTAAAGAATGTAGATGTAACCCTATTTCAAATGTTTTGATTAGGTTCAAACACGTACATACCTGTACATAGTAGCAAACAATGTTTTTCACACTGCTGCTGAGGAGGCACTGCCACAGGGGTGACCGGTCAAAAATATAGAGGCAGTATGCCCTTACCTTATTTAGGGAATGCAGGCTTTGACAAATTCTTTTTTCATTATTTGTCCATCAGGCTAGCTGTTCTCTTAGTCTATTGTCCGCATGGATATCTACTTGTTCACTTTTAATATGCCTTTGAAATCCTTGTGGAGGAGACTATGCAAGGGGTACTTGCCCGGCGGGCTATGATATTGAACAATGCACTTGCCCAAGTAAGTTTTTACTTGTCCTGGACTGTTGGGAGGGGGATTTGTCGAAGTCTGGGGAATGTGTATGGTAAGAATTAGTCCTGGGTAACCCAGACTATCCCTGGCTATTGAAAAATCTGTACATGGCTATGCTGCTAGCATCAGACATATGCAGTTTAGCTTACAGTAGATTGAGTAGGATTTAAATGGTCTCCAAGTTCAATCAAACTCCTTTTCCAACCCACAAGTATGCACCACCTTGTAAATATGCTGAAAGGCAATGCACAATGTCCCTGGGCTAGGGATTCTGAGCAGTCTGAAGATTAATACCAACCCCCCCCCCCCCTTCCACCTCACTTAAATCCCATCCCAAATCAAGTAAAAACACTGAGCTGTATACAGTTGCTGGGCTAACATTATCAGTTAGTGCAAGTGAAAGCTTTTGCCAAAAAGTGTGATCACAAGAAAAGACACTTCCCAGGTCTTGTTCTTTACAACTAGGCTCTCACCCTCCATTTTTAACCAACACGTCTAATCATCACAGTAGCCCACTTCCTGGATACATGCCAGATGTAAAATGTAATTGGGCTTGTCTACAGTAAAGGGGTATAAAAGTGTTACAAAGGTGGTGAAATTTGAAGTCCTCTAAGAATAAATTTTTGTTGTGTTATTTTGTTTGATTGGTAGTCTCAATTTTTTCCTGAGAGCAGGAAGATAGTTCTTTTCACCTATCACCACTTTTTAAGTGGTAAGTGTTACTGGTTACGTATGTAACGGGGACAGACATGGAAACTCTTGGCTCCAGAAATCTTTAAGGAGGACAATATATATAAATAAACCCTGTATTTAATAGAATGATAAAGAACAAACACTTTTTCACTGAAATTGCATTACCATTAGTTAAACATGGACTAGTATGGAGATCAATGGTTACGTTGGTAACAAGGACGGACATGTCAGTCCTTGTTACCAACGTAACCAAACTATGTTCGAGAAAATTAAGCACTTTAAACACTTGAATGCATTGTGACACAAGTTTTGCTCTTTCCTGAAGTGTGAACTGATGACATGTGAAACATTCATCAAAAACCAATGTCCTCATGTGCCTACGTTATACTACCGACAAGGACATGGTTACGTTGGTAACATCTGGACGGACATCGCCTTGAAGGCTCTCATACCCTTGTTGTAAGCAAAAAGATGGAGGAAAGCACACAAACCAGCGACAAATATGGCCATCTGCAAACAGGTGCAGTTTTATCAAATTCTCTGGTAATTTGTGTCCTACAGGCCTGTTAATATGATAGTTACCAACGTAACCATTAGGGGACAGACATGTTACCAACGTAACCATCATGTGCTCCGCAATTGACTATGATGCATTTACTGCTGGATTATTTTATTTGTGGTACTGCACATGATCAAGGTTAAGTGTTACATCATAACCTTAGCTCTGGAAATCTTTTCTTTCAGTTAAAATATCAACTATTAAGATTTAATATCCAGATGGACGGACAAATCTCAAAATTTTACTCCAAATTGCTGATAAAATTTTGCGGTGTTTGTGCACCTAAAATTATTCATTTATCATTTACCATTTATTTTGTACATTACATTTATGAATGAAGACAAAGAACCTGCATCAGTCACATCTGCAAAGGTCCCACTCACATCATAAATTTATTCCACATCCTACGTAACACTTATAGGTGGTAAAAAAGGCCAAAATAGCCCCAAATTCTGCCCAAAACATCCTTTATATAAGTTGGACATTGATAAAATTGTCTTTATTATCTCTCTATAGTCCTCCAAGTATGGTGAACTGTAAAATCACCAAACCATTGTGACATCTTTCAAAATATCATCAAAGCAAAAACACACACTGAATATTTTCCTTTACTGTAGACAAGCCCAATTTTAACTTGCAGTGTAAAATTTAACTGCAAACTGCATAGGTTTATTCTACAGCAGATGGCTGTATTCATACTATGGTACATAACTACATATTCACATAGATTACAAGAGCTTTATACAATTGAAGCAGTGTATCCATGTTATTTACAATGTTGTATGTTGTGACGGTTTTGGTCACACTGACAACCATTTTTTGTCCATGCGACTATTTCACTTGATCCTCTAGCTGATGGCAAGTGACATTTTGCACTTTTGGGGCCCCAAAATAATTTTAGAGAATCATTTTTTATTATAGAAGAGTACAAAAAACTGCCATTAAAGCTGCCTGCAATTATATTCACAACTTTACACACTTCCTAACAGCCACCCCTCCCTTGCCCTTTCCTACCAGACACACACTGAGTCTTCCCCACAGTCAACTAAAATCCAACAGTACTTTACTACCACAGATGTTGCTCATACTTCAAACTACATATATGCATTGATAAAAGCTGTGCAACTATGAGGTAACACTAACTTGGCAAAGCATTGTTAAGTACTGGACTTAAAGGGAGAAAGCAGTCACCCAAAGTTTATTCTCAAAAATTTCCTAAATCTTACAAATTTATCTCTTATTTCTCTCACAAGCATCTTTCATTACAGGTATGGTCTCTGTATAAAAACAATGAATACTGAAAGTAACCAAGGCGTTGTTCTGCATGAATTTAAGTAACAAATATATTCTCATATATGATTGACAGGAGTCATTCCTGAATTAGGATGGCAGCATACACTAATTCAAATTGGGGGGGGGGGGTGCATTTTCCCTTTAACCTCGGAAACTTGTTTCGGGCTGTAGAGTACAAATTCGGCTACCACATACCTTTAATTACTCAAAACAAAAAAAAGTATGATGTTAGATTTTCATAGCTGGCACAGAGTTCGATTTAAAATTTTTTTCAACATGCACTAGTGCATGTAGGCCACCAAAACTACATGCACAGCAAAATTTCTACAAGCAGCAGATAATCTTAAAATCAGAAATACCAGAAGAAGTTGGGAGGCATGGTTCTAGATTTGATAGCTATTATAGCATTTACAGCATTATATGTGGAATGGTAATCGCTTATATTGATGTTGCAGTAAGGAGACCCTAGTTTTGAGCTCACATTTCTGTGAAATGACTGCTTGTATATCTTGAGCGAGAAACTGCAATGCCCTGGACTATTTGAACCAATATATTACTGTAGGATTACTTTGTACTGTGACTTAGGATTTGACCATGAAGTTAGGCCATTGGTCTACGTGCACGAAGTGCATGTAAGCCTCCACAGTTTCATGCATGTGGGAAATTCTACATGCATCTGTGCATGCGTGCACCCGGGTAAATCGAACCCTGAGCTGGCACTTTGAAGTCCTACTTTTTGTGTGGGAGAGCTGCAATGTTTGCATAGTGCAATTCTGGTGTAAGTGCTACACAAAAATAATTCTGCATCACAATTTTGAGAAACAATTTCTGGCTTAGTGTGTCAGTGTTCTACACTGACTTAATTTTTGTCCGGGTGCTCCCAAGGTTAAAGGTTAATAGTGATCACTGTCTATAAAGAGAGCGGGTGCTCTCTTTGAAAACGTTTGCTATAAATTTAATTACGGCCTTCTGTGATGACTAAGTACATTTCTGATTATCATCACTCAATGTTCACACTGAAATTATTGCTGTTTTGCTCTGTTTTAACTTTTAAGGTTTTGAATTGATAATTTATGTCCGGGTGGCTCAACTTTTTGTCCAGGTGGTACATTTTTGTCCGGGTGCTGAGCACCATTGCAAAGTTTGTCCGACTGCAGCACCCTAACAAAACAGCTAATGGAGAACACTGTGTGTGTGTGCTATTAACAATCACAGTACCCACCAACTTCCCTTCCCTTGGGACAATTCCCACTCCGACAACTACCAACCTGGACAATTTCATATACTCTGGTGCGAAAACTGTCCAGAGGGAATTGACCTGGGGAAGTTGTCTTGGGACAATTGTTTCATGAAAGTGGTCAGGGGGTGGGGGGAGGAGCAACTGCCCCAGTGGAATTTTTTTCTGAGGAGTTGTCTGCCATGGCTTTAGCCTGAGAGCAGTCCAGGAGTCATATGCACTCCCTGAATCACATTTATATGATAAAAGCTTCATTTCGAGCATTGCACTGCATGTGTAATGCACTTATCAATTGAATGACGCACCCCACTACCCCCGGACATGGTCAGTCATTGTCCACAACTTCACTGACAAAACATACATTGATGTACCCCTCAGTCACTTCCATGAACGACAACTTGCGTAAAATGGCACACCCCTCAGTCACCAAAATGATGACAAATTTGTGATTTTGACTGACGTGTGTCATAAAAGTGACTGACAATGGTTATAATTGTACATGAGGAGCAATGCTGAAGGCTGTCATCTTTGTAAAATGGGAAACAAATGACCCACAATGACTCTGCCCTTAGCCACTAAAGTGACTGACATCTGAGGTAACATGACTCACCCCTTTGTCACTCCAGTGACGGACAATTTTGGTACAATGACCGACATGTGAGTCACACAGGCACTGGTCAATGACCCACATTTGACTGACCATGTCCGGGGGTCGTGGGATGCGTCATTCAATTGATATGTGCATACGGTCTCTCACTTTGCCACGCAATACCAGTGATTCAAATACTGGGGATAAATATCCATGTGCACATAACACTTTCCCATCAATGACTACCCAGGTTATTCGTTTGTTCACAACAAATACAAGTCTTATGGCAAATGCATATCAAATGCAGCAAAACAATTAAAATCCATGCAGTGAATGTTAGAATTTGATAAACCTTTCATATTCTAAAGCATGCACTTGTTTGTTGGTACAGTAAGGATGGCAAAACAAAATGTACATGGCTTGATATGACTGATGGCACCAAAGGCAAATTTACACCATTGTGCCCTCAATGAGATTATGGTCACTATGGGACCAGCTAGGCTAGTACAGGAAAATGTTAGGGATTACTAAACTTTTCTGGTAGTTAATACAGAGTATCATTCTCAAAATATTAATGGTTCTGTTAATTTATTGGGGTTTAAATATTGTCTCAAAACAATAATTTTGAGAACAACACTTCATCCTCCGTAAAAATTTTGTGCACTTACATGGTACAGCACCCCTACATGAACAATACACTAGACTAGCCTAGACAGTCCTGCTGTCATGATCAGGGCTGGAAAAATGTATTTTTCCCAGGAAGGGAGTCAAATTTTCTACAGTTCCTCTCATATTTTCATGTACACAAAGAATGTCAATTTCCCTCCAATGACCACAACTTCCCTCCAAATACCCAACTTTCCCAGGAAGGAGCCTCCCAGCTTCCCAACTTTTTCCACCCAGGGTCATGATACCCTAGTTGTTTGCAATGGTTCCCTTCAACAAGGTATCAAGCCAATCGTCATTAACAGTGCCCAGACTGGAAAGTTGCCATACCCAGGCAAGATCTGACCTGCCCAGCTTGTTTGGTTCCTGGCTGCTAAAACATTGCTAGAAATGATATCTGACTGAGCATGCCATGGAAGTATGGCCACTGCTGCAATGGGAACACTCAAAGTTTGTCCTTACCTATGGGCTATCCATACATTTAACCTACAAAGTACTGTTATTCGTATCTCAACTTCGTCAGGTTCATTGGTACTGTTAAAATATTTGACCACCTTAAACCACGCATATTTCTGTGAAATTGTGTTATTGTTATGCAAAAAGTTTAAATCACAAGATCCTTGCTTGTGAAAAGTGAAAACACTCCAGTCTGGGTCAGTGCCCTATCCTCAGTCTATTTGCTGTGCCTTTTTCAGGCTTATGCAGGGGTCGAAATTGAATTTTCTTGCCGCTGTTCCACGGAACAGCACTTTTCCCTAAACTACTGTTCCGGATCAGATTTTACTGTTCCGAAGTACCTCGGCATACATAGGGTTCGTGCACACGTACAGAGGTACAAATTGCTGTTTAATGCATTCAAGTTGATGACTGCCCTATACTGGACCAAAATGTGGGGGGGGGGGTGAATTTTCAAATTCAATGGGGATTAACCAGTGGGATGTCCTGATTTTCTTTTTGTTCATGTTTTTTTAAGCGTAAGTTTATTGTTACTTTATGTGTCCTTTGCCACAACGTTGCTTCAGTATGCACGTTTCCACAATAGAGGTTTACCATGCACCATAAGGGAAATAACACGTGCAAGTGTAACCAGCTTCACTTGATCACGGCTGGAATGAGATTGCACTTCGTACTTAAGCCAAAATTTACCGGGATTTCTTATATTCACGGTGTGATTACTTTATCAGAGATAAGGATGTGTGTATATTCATACATCTGCAATTTGCGTCTTGTGGGAAAACACTGTTCCACGGAACAGTGGCTTGTCAAAAGTTACTGTTCCGGCGCTAAAACTACTGTTCTCGGAACAGCGGTAATTTCGAGCCCTGCTTATGAACTAGGCCTAGGCTATTGCAACACAAACTTTTGACCGCATATTACAGTGAGAGTAATATCGTCTGCGTGCGTTGCTGCAGTGATTGTTGCTATAGACACGTATGCGCGTGTATGAACGTAACTATAGCTATGGACTATGTCACAATTAAACAGCAGTGCGTGCTATTTAGCATACAATAGTGTGAACGTCCTAGTTACACGATTTGGCAGTTTCATAGAATGTTAAAAAAACAAAACAGGATCGTTTGTGTAAATCAAAATTTTTGGTCTTTTTTTGGACACTTAAGTGCTAATAATCTTAGAATGAAGGGTCTTAAACATATAAGGCCCCGTAGAGGTCAATTATGTAGGAGTATACGTGAATTTGAGAAAGATCGAGACCATTCAAAATTTTTGAAGTCGCGGTAGCCCAATTTTGACAATGGGTATATTGCTGACCTAGTATGGGAAGCCCCAAAGCTTCCCAAATACTAGGTCAGCAGACTGCGGACTAAGACAAGCCCAAAGCTGCAGCCACGTATTTGCATTGATGCACACCAACTCAATTCCCCCCAACTCTATAGGCCCATGTCCTAGGCAAGTTAGTAGGCCTATTTATTTTAAATTGTCCACTGGCACTACACTATTTAGCGTTTGAGCTTGGCTATGCCTTAGGCCTAGTTCAAAATTTGAAGACACAACACTTAGGCCCAAGCTACTTTTTCCATAAAGGTCTAAGCCCGTGAGAGGGCTCCATCCTATACACGACTGAGCAATCTACTATCTAGTTTCGCGAATGGCCTTTACACTAAGCGAACAGCGTAACCTGTACAGTACTAGGCCGATGTGCACATCACTGTAAGGCTACCTACAGACAAGTATTGTATAACAGTATAAGCTTAGGCTACTTGAAGCACTAACCGTAACACACTTTACGTAGGGACAGATTCAAAATTCGAGGTAAACAAACACCTGAATACACAAAGCAATCTAACTTTCATGTACGACAAATTTCAGGGAAACAATACCATTGGCACAAAAAGTCAGGTCTATGCTAACTTAAGTCCGAAAACAGGATCAATGTAACAATTTCAACTCAATTTTACATACCGTCATCGAGACGTATGCACTAGCGTACAGTCAATCAGTCACCGTACCACACAGTAAACAACGTTACGGCTTTTGTACATTACGGACCTAGGCCAACAACAAGCACCAATACTGCGCTGCATAAGCGGTCGTCTTTACTAGGATTTCATCAATATAACAAGAAAAATACTTATTTTTCCTTATGCAAAGCACACACCCGGTATTTCAATGAACCATATAGGCTACTTACTGGCAGTTTATAAGGTAATCCAACACAGAAAAACAATTTCAAAAGCGTATTCCAAGTGTAAGTGTATTCCGAGTGTACGTATATTCCGAGTGCAAGGTCTATTCTGCATGCTATAAGCTGTGCGTGCTTTCCGTACTACTGAGTGCGTTTCAAATGCTACCAGAGATCAAAGCACATGGCCGCCTCACCGACAGAGCTCCCCAAAGGACAGTGACGTATCCACAAAGAGAATACCGCACCAATCACAGTCGTCTATTGCCAAGCTATTTGGGTGATACCATATTCATTTTGAAGGGAAGTAGGATCCAATTAAAGTTTAGAGACTGAGGACGAAAGACGATTCCTTAGCGAAACTATACACCGCATGTTCATTAAAACTATTGCTTACATTAACAAAAATTACCCAGAAAATCTTGTCAAGAGGTAATGTTCATATCCATGTCTTTTCTTTGAAAATACTTTTCAGTTTGCATGTATTCAATAATTTAGTCCATTAGCCAGAGTACCACCCGCCCAGTCGCTCTCCTTTGAGATTATCCCGCATTCAAGTGCAGGTCATTTTGTCATTGTAGCGTACTAAATTGGAAAATTGTTGTCCTTCGCGCGGAAGGCCCATACGTGGTGTCTGTGGGCTAAACTTTTCTGTTCAACTTTTTATTTGACGAATCGAAGAGACGCCAGGCTTATTTTCTCAACGCCGTAGGGAACCTTTTAGAATAAAGTTTATGCTTTTGCTTTTAAAAATATTCCTTGATAATAATTTTGTTGCTGGAAGAATAGGCTTATAATTTCTCAAGAGCAAGCGTCTTTCCATGGTCCTTGTAGACACACCGTATGTTATAGTAGGTAAAGGGGATTAAGTAGTCACCCCATCCTTGGAACACCTGCTATTCCCATACACATCTCCCTTTATCTCCCTTACATGTATCTTTAAGGAAGAACATAATTATTGACTATTGAAGTTAATATACAAAGGAATCTAATATTCAGCATAAATAGGTTCTATGAGAACTGAGGAGCAAAACAGTCTAACATGGTTTCGGATATGAGCATGCAAATTCAACTTGGTATGACAGGTTATAAGTATAGTTTGCTCATATTTTTTCTAGCGATTGTGTGCACATTATTAAGTAAAAAAAAGAGAATAGTTACACTAACGTGCAGCTTTTTGCTCTTTTTGGCTATGTCTGGCTGCTAATAATAAAACCGCCAAGGTCCGCTTCTCCTGTGGGCAGACTCTGATTGCTCAGCCCCTCTTTAAGGCTTCCCACACAACTGAACAAGAAATACGCCTGATACGTAGGCAAAGGTCCCCTTGGATCTATTTAGTCTGATTTGTAAATTCTGGTAACAAGATAGGGTCTATTACGATCGCAATAACGTAAACGCGAATGTTTATTATTACTGTTTGGGGGCGTATGGAGCGACCACCGCCGAATGGGCAGCATATCTGGTTGACTTTCCCATGCCCGGTTCTCACTGGACACCATCAAATTTGCAAGGGGTACACAGTCCTGTCCCAGCCCTTCCCTAACCCCATTGATTTGTCACACGATTCCTTCCTACCTTACTAGCATTTGTCACACAGATCTCTTCTTATCCAACGGGCAGGACGGGACAGACGAAGTTCTTTGGCAATGCCGCCCCAGGGAGAAGTTAATTCTTTACAATTCAACACACCATCTGCTTTTCCCCTACCATATCTCTGAATATCATGTAATAAATTCAAGTCTGTTGAGCATGCCTCCTCCCATTTGTAACCCTCCAGGGATTTCCAATGGTAAAACCAGATTTACTTAAAGTGAAAACAGCATCGTAATTGTACACAATGGCCCCGCTATGCCACTTCTCCGCGACCCTGTGAAAAGTTCTAACTATAGCTTTATTACATGTGAGTTATATCCTTATTGTATTGCCCCCATATACAGCAAAGGCGATATCAACTTTGTGCAAACTCGTAATAAAAAGATTCATTATCGTTAAGACGAGCCGATCTCCAGTCCTAAAATGCTACATAAACTTTCGGCGAGTAGTAAAATCACTATTTTAGCCGAGAGTCGACGGTATTTCAACTTATCTTTCAAAAGAATGATTGAGCTATTATGGTGGGTTTTATTCTTATTGTGAAAGGAGACTAACCGCGGTTTGTAGCAATCATTGACCCCTTAGATTCGTTTGTTTCTTTGGTCTTTATTGATATCAAGGAACAGTTCCTGTCGAGTATATCTTGTCTTCATCTCGGATGAACAATCGGACAGCTGTTACGAAGGGAAATGCACTAAATTTTTGGGCATTTGGGTATCAGGGGAAGTTTCTGGAGGGGTCAGAGACCCACTCCCTTCCCCATAAATAAAGCATTGTCGATTTCACAAACAGGCAGTTTTTTCCTGGCAAAATTGATGAAATGATTGTTTCCCAATTAGGGAAATTTCAGGGCAAACACACTCCACAGCGTTCCTCAACCTCCATGTAAAATGTCTTCCCATACGAAAAAAAAAATATGACAATATTTGATTGCCCTCAGCATCATTAAAACTTATTAGCTTATATATAGACCTAGTGGACAGGTGGAAAACTGAATAAAGTTGTCTTGCAGCTTGAACAGATTAACATTTTTCTGAAACTTCCGAGTGTTGAACGGATCATGACCTGCCTACCTCTTATGGAGACCATCAATTCCACTATCCAGAAAGGTGGCTTACATTATGAAGTCAAAACTGGACTTAGTTTTTGTCTTAGATATTACTACGCCAACAATACTCATCCGGTTATTGACTTTTTGGCACAGAGTCTATAGCTACAGGGTCGGTGCTACGTATGCTGCATCCAGGCGACACGGCGCAGGCAGTTATCCGATCACTGCGTAGGTGAATGACCCTTACTGTAGTAGAGCTGTATACATATTATCGGGTGATATAATGTGTACTTAATAGTCAATGTTTCTTGTAGGCAGATAAGATTTTTGACAGTTGCCCGCACATCGCAGCTTACACATCATTGTATATTGTTGTACGTGATAAAGTCTTATTATAGGTCTGCAGAACTATGAATGTTGGCTGCACATAATGTTAGTGTTAGCCTACCTGAACCACCAGTCTTATTAGGTCGAACCAGGGCCGATGCCATAATTTGCCAGACGGGAGGGCCAATCTCCCCGCCGGGGAAAGGTTGGTGGGTCAGCAATCCGAAGCTCCGACAAAAGGCGACAGGTTGAGGGAAGGGCTGAGAAAAAAAATGTCTCAGCGGTTTGAGCGCCACTAAATATTTGGGGTTTCTAGGAATAACGCCAGAGATCGCGGTATTTATTGTTGTAATATACCGCATAGAACTGACTGGTTCCAAACCTTTCCAGCTCAGTATCTCATTTCACCTATCGCCTATTGGCGTTGGACTATCTCACCCCTACTATGAATCAAAAGAAAAAATTGAAAATGCATCTTAAGATAACGTAACTTAAAGGCTACAATACGGTGTTTTAGTCACTGATCAAGGGTTTTCAACTGGGGCCCCACTTTGCATAATGGCAAAGCTCCAGTCCTAACCTTCGTAGCATCATGCGGGTGTCGAATATGTACGTCTCATTTTCACGTACATACTCTTAAAGAATGCATCAATGACAGAGGTCGTCCAATTTCAATATATTCATGAGCCTATAATTTGAACATTTCTCTTGACTTTTGATTGGTTTCAACATATAAATATTCATATTGGAACGGTATTTTGCAGCCTTTACACGCAGTACGGTATGTCAATGAGACTTCTTCATTGGGTGAATTTAAAGCGAGAGAAATCACACACCAAAACCCTATCATGCACTTTGATCGCGTGAAACGCTTGGTAATCAGACTTGCTAAAGTCAGGTTTCGTTGATTATTTATGGTTTGTGCTAGTTGTGATCGTATACAGCCTATGAATAGTTAATAGCGTACAATTTTTATGCAGATCGACAAATAATTGTCTCTAAACTTGGCGTACGTGGCTGTTACGCGAGTGCAGCCAATATAGGTGCAGGAATACACGTCCGTCGGGTTGGAAACCCGAATCCGTGACTGGAACGAAACCTTTATGGTGGGAGTTGGTTGTCCTCCCTAGGAATTTTTACTAAAACTACACTACACGTAACAATACAAAAGGACATACGCTTTTATCCAATCGTGTGTTATTATAGTGTGACCTAGTGTGCAATTTCGGGATACCTATCATGCATCAATCAAATGACAAGGCCTGGGAAAGCGCCCCCTTCTTTGGAAAGTTTGGAATAAAATACCATTTTGCAATTTTCTAGCATCTTGTAGCCTAATTATAATTTAGAAACTTTTAGGTCTATACTTTATAACTTGGGAGGTAGTGTAAAACGACTTGTTGACTTTGTTATTTTACCTCGATTTTATAAGTGCTACTTTTCGAGCTCAGGGGGATTTAGTTATCTTTCTAAAGTCCAGATTTGCAAGCATGGTCTCGTGACCATTTTTATAAGGCAGTAAGAACTCCATCTCAATAGCACATTGCATGTGGAAGATACTAATTTTTGAAGAAATGCTATTTTTCACTTCCACACTGCATTATGGGAAATCTGTGATGTCATCTGGGCAAACTGATTTCACAAAGGGTAGCTTTTGTATTTCTTTTTTAATGTTGAGACCACTGTATGGAATATTTCATAACTTTGTTTTCTATACAATATGGAACAGTTTACCACTAGGCTATATCTATAAGGAAAAATATCTAAACGTTCGAACAGAATCAAATTTCAAGGACAAACAAGAGGCAATTTGCTCACTTGGCATCACAATCTGTGACCTTGAGAAAACTTGGAGGGATTTTCTGACAAAAGTTACCAATCTTCAAAATTGGATATCTTGAGTTAGCAATGGGGTTTTGGTACGGGTTTGGACGACATGTAATAAAAAAATACTCATTTGCAAAAAGGACCCCTACAAAATGCCAGCAGACAATGCCTTTAAATTCAGTACCACATTATTTTTTTTTCAAACGCCCTGACCGCCCGGTATTTTTTATCACCTTTAATATAAGAAATCGCCCGGACAATGTCAGATATCGTCCCGATGGGGACCATGCATTGATGATAAAGTCTAGACAACGTTTAATGAACAAGATCATATTGAGCTAAAACGTTGCTACCGTGACGTGAATATGAAGTTCGGGCATTGAGCGCAAACTAACCAGTGTCCTTCAGGGCTCCCTTAGATATAGACCAACGGTGTTCAATCCCGCTAGGGGTACGTAAGGGCTTACCATCAATATCGGTTGCCTAAGTAGCCGACGGAGTCGGTTGCCAGCGGGACTGAAGCGCGCCCGGGGGACCAGCTGAGTGACTAGCCGACTTTGCTTTGCTTGTTCACACGGTTTTGTTAATGATCCATGTTTTCCCTTCGTCTTCTTCTCGATCCTCCGGTGTGACAACCGGGTTGCCACCATCAGTTGGCGCATAGCGAACCAAGAATTTTTTAGCCAAGAAACCTTGTCAGAACTGGCAATTCCTAGATTTTGTAACTTGCATACAAATACTTTTTAAATTTGCGTTGTTTGCGACCCTGAAAAGGGATCGCGGCCCCGGCTTGAAAACTTGAACACGGAATTAGACGAACGTATTGCCTATATGTGCATGGCGCCTCCACACTACTGATACGAACTGTAATATTTGGCCCGTCAGGGGACATGTGCTTTCCCAAAGATTTCGACCATGTTGCGTTATATGAACAACATACGAGCCTTAAAAAGTAGTTGCAATGTTTGTTTTACTCGACGCCCTGACTCCTCCTGCGCCCCTGCCACCGCCTGCAGTGCTGTCCTTCCGCTCCCAAAAGTCCAGATCGGGGACACTAGGTGTGTAGGCTTAGAGTTTAAAGATGGGCGCGAAACGTCATACGTGCATATTGGCACTTACAAGAAAAATGTTAAAGGAATACCTTAATCAATATACAGAGGGGAAATTCCCCAGTTTCCCTGTGACGTCACTATACCCCAGTTCCGTAGTGACCAGCCACTAGAACCGCCGGCGTAAATCACTGCTACACCCCGCTACCATAGGAGAACGAGGCGGAGGGCTTCAGCCCCACCCCACGCCCGCCCTGAAAAAATTGGTGTTAAGGGCAAAATAATGCTGTTTTCTCGTCAAACGCGTTTAAAACATTGGTCAGAAGTGTTCAGCCCCCCAGTTGAAAGTCAAGTATATTAAGTCCAGTATACGACCGCTCCCTTCTTTGAACATTCTGTCTCTGTTCATGTTTTATGGTTTGCAGTAGGCACACATGACAAAAGCGCAAAAAAGTATTCCACGAGATGGGGGAAAATTGCTTGCCCTGAAATTTCCCCAACCTGGGAAGTAGTCATGACATGAATTTTGCTCTGAAAATTACATTTTGGGTCCTTTTTGTACAGGGAGCTGCACCCTATAGGCCTAGTCCCCCGCCTGGTATCTCTTCATACTGTATTAGTCTTTCTCCTGTATCTTCATTTACGATTTATCTGCCCAACTTTTGCTATAATGAGGGGCGTTCAAAAAGCTCGCGTTTCGTTTCGAACTAATGTTTTGTTTACATTTGTCCTCGTACTCCATCACTTCGCTACTAAGTGGCCTTCCTTGTGTGTTGAATAGTCAAGTTTAGGGAGAGGTTATGTTCGTTGATTCAATAAACCCGAACCAATAACAAGATTTCAAGTTCTTCATTTCCTGAGAAGTCCTCGCTATATAATCCTCCTTGCAAGCCTAAGCTTTCCTTCCTTGTGTTAATGATTTATTGTGACCAATAAAAAAGCCCGTGTTGACACTTTGATCTCGCCGACCGCCAGAGAAGCTTTAGTATTTTACTCCAACAAACATTTAACGACCGTAGCGCAAGTAATCTTCTTTCTGTGCGAGAAACCGGGAAGGCTGTTCGTTTTGTTGCAGATCTCGGCCGGGATATTGTTATTCATGTAGACCTAGCAGTCGATTCTTCACATGAATGGAGGGGATTGGAAAAGAGCAACTCGCGATAGTCGGCTCTATTCAGCCACGGCCATGCGGACTCTGTAATTCACTCCCTCTATTCAGCACGTCGGTGCAATCCACGTTATTTCAGGGCAATTGGGAGAGAGAGAGAGAGATCGGGCAAGGTTCTTGGCTTTCAGATATTAGACGCTGTAATTAACTTCCCCTGTATCAAGAAACTATGGATCAAGTGGCTGCTTGAAATGTCGGGAAGGAACGATGAAAGGAATTGGTCCATGGGCGATACTTGGTCTGCGGGTTTCGAATATAGAACGGCTTGACATAGAAGCTTTGCTTGTGGAGGCCGGTTGGCTTGTCGGTATTATAAAATGAATATTATTGTAATTAAATGTCTAAAGAATAACATGGGAGTTGACTGTGAACAGGTTCCATGCAGGTGCTCCTTAAGTAGGCTACGCAACTGGCCGTGTGATGTCTCTTTGCATCGTTGTAAAAATATACTTCTATAATCCATTGGCTTGAAAATTTATGAGCAAACTAAATTTGTCCTGTGGGATACACCTTGAATTGTGCCCTCGAGAACTGGGAGACTACTACGTACTATTCTCTTGCATATGAAGTAAAATCGTTGCATGCATGCATGCAATACTGGCTTAGTACAGTGCGCCTACACTCTAGTCTGTAGAATATCGTTTTAACAGGGAGCTGGCTGAATAGCCATCGAAGGGGCTGTTGCATCATCCCAAAATATTAAAGGCAGTAGGCAGTCACCCCAATCAGAGTGAGTATGCCCCGTCACTCTAGTTCATGAATGGCCTATTTTGATCATGTGACAATGTTTTTGTTAGTGAATTGTGAAATTCAAGGAGAATTTCTCCTTGCTTTACCAATTGTTTGTAATAGTTTTGTCCAAAACGTCTTCAGAGGTGCTTGTAATGCAATAAGAGGAGATTTGCAAGAATTTGCTGATTTTTCAAAGCAAATTTTTAGGCGACTGCCTACTGCCTTTATGGACCTACTGGTTTCTATACTCAGCAATTGGTGACTGCGCTTTGACTGACATAAAGTCAAATGATAACTTCAAATATACTGAAGCCTCTCTGATTGGTCTGAGATGACAACTCCAAGGTCTGAAATGAGTTGTGTGGAACACTGCAGTGGATGTAATATGTATTGTGGCCCAAATCATGTAAACAGGTCAAATAACAGCAGGGCCCGTAGCCAGGCGGGGACACAGGGGCCGTGCTCCCCGTGCGGGACGGCTGTGCCCCCTAATATGGAAAATGGATCGAAAATAAAATTCTGCTATCTGTAAATGGTGGCCCCGGCATGACTCCAGGCAATTTTTACCAAAAATGTCCCAAAAGCGTATTTTGTTTTCTGTAACATTTTTTTTCTAAAATTACAAAAATTTTCGCGCGCTACGTGCGCTTTCGTCTTCAGTTACATTTCCTTTTACACCCGTTTCAGATATTCTGGTTTTATAAAGGTTTCACAATTTTGCTTTTGTTTTTCCGCGTGTAGGCGTGATCCTGGAGAAATAAGTGAGGACATACGGAAAGTTGAAAACACGGTTAGGGATCTTCAAATAATTTATGTCGGCAAATTCTTGAAGAAAGTCCAACAAATGTCTCAATGTGGATTTAACTATTCCGTGATAGGATTAAACCATAGAGTAGGATATAGGAACTAGAGTCAGCACTCCTAATACCGCGTACGTAAATCCCTGTGATTGCATGGGGACCACTGATCTATACATGTAGATCAGTGATGGGGACCCGTCCGCAATTATAGGTCAAGGCAAGAAGCTATACTGTGTGCGAGCATGTCTGTACAAACTGTGTGGCGGCCGAGTCCCCATGCGATCACAGCTGTTTCGGGGAGTAAGCACTCTAGTTCCTATATCCTACTCTATGGATTAAAGGGGAATTTTCATCATCCCAGACAGTTCCAATTCTCCCAGCTATGCATCTTCTAGCTCCTCCCATAACTGTATGAAGCTCCTCTTTGTGCAGGAATAAACCTGTTTTATTGCTTAAGGCCATGTCCTGGTGAGCATACAAGGCTATAAAATGTAATAAAAGTACTCTCTTTGCCTTGTGTGGAATGTGAGTACTCTGCATCTTTCAAATTTTCAAACTTTGATGTCAATCAAAGAGCAGTCACCAACTGAGAATTTTGATATACATACACTAAAAATATACTTTGGGGTGATGGCAGTCTGTCTTTAAGCTAAGCAAAAGACTCAGGTGAGTGGACAATTCTCACTTTGCCCGCCCGGCGGGCGTGTATTTCTCCTGCAACTATATTGACTGCACTTGGTGTAACTTTGCCTCCGGACAATTCCCACCCGGAGGTCAGATTGTTCGGGTGGGGATTGTTCGAAGGCCAGGGGGCAGTCGGCTCAGGATAGTTGTCAGGTGACCTGAATGTGTCCGTTCGCTATTACATGCCTTCTCAGCCTGAAGCTATATCAGGAATAGGCCAAGGAAATTGTGAAAATATTCCGCGTAAAGCAGTAAAACGACTGTAGTTATATCACAAAACCAGAGAATTTGTGCACTTCTAGCTTGCTTAGATTTTGTAAGGTCTCACACAGATCTGACTTAAATCGAAATTTGACCTCTTCTAATTTCAAATTAAAAGCAGGTTGTATACAAAGCAGATATATAACTTACTGAAATCACTTTAATTTAACATAGACTTTAATTTAATATAGATGGCGCACTACTGCTCCGACAGACGCAAATATCACCTCCATGCTCAGACTATGATCTATATGTCAAGAATTTCGACTTTACAATTTCCTTGCGTTAAACGATTCGTAGTGCTGTGCCGGTAACTGACTTTGACGTTCTGTCGGAAATCACTTTTAAGTTGCAAAATATTTCTTCATGTTTGTTTGTTCTTGCCGAACGGGGAAAATTGATACAGATTACTGTGCATCCGTTTAACGAAGAACTGGAACGTATGCCAGCTTGTGAAGAAGTACGGTGACTATTTAATTATTATGTACACCTCGACGAGAGAAGGTACTTCCATGATGTAATGAACTGGTAAACGTGTACACATCGTGTGCAGGTGCCACAGTGAGAAGAGCATGTCAAGTCCAACGACAAAAACCGACAGACCGACCGACTGCATGGTCAAGTGGTTAGAGAATCCGGCGGCCGGAAGGTCTGGGGTTCGTCTCGTGGCCGGGTCATACCAATTAAAGACTTTAAAAAAAATGGAACCTACTGCCATTGTGCTTGGTGCTCAGCATAAGCAGTGGAGTAGGGGAAAAACAAGCCAGTGAGCCACAACTGAAAAAGGCCGTGACCGGCCCGATTTAAATCAATTGGTTAGAAACTGACCCTTAAAACCTCATTAAAACAAAAACCAGTCAGTCCCCGCAGATCGAAAGGACAAATACCCCAAACAGGGCCGTCGCGACCGGGGGGTGTGGGGAGGGGTGTCTCACCCCCCCCCCCAAAGTTCGTCAGAGCGACGATAGTCGGAAAATCTGAAATGCCAGTTGGAATTTCTGATATCTCAGTCTAGCATATTTTTCCGACTGAGCCTATGTCAAGTTTGTATATATTTTCCAACTAGACCAAGTGAGAATAATACCAAACGTTATTTTCCTCACGTAAAATCAAATCAAAGCTGTCCTTTTTTCGCAAATTCTTCTCAAACTCTCAAAATTTCCGCGCGCTCCGCGCGCTTCAAACCTTACCTCATTGTTGTTCTTATTATCAATATCTTCCGATAGCAACTTTCGGAGAAGCTCAACAGCAGAAGTTGAAAACTGTTTACAAATTACCAGGTAAAAGACTGGCTTTTTGAGTGGCATGTTGGTTTGTTGGGCAATTGAAAGTATCTCGATGTAGATTCTGAATGCAGGTTTTATTATGGAAATCTTATTCAATGAAAATTTGGGCGCGCTTCGCGCGCATGCGTCACGATTTACAATCAATCTCATGAACATTATTAAGTTAATTATACCAGACACAGTGCTATGGGAGCTAGGGCGCTTTAGTCCCCCCTCCCCAAATTTTTCCGAGCCCCACAAAATTGCGCAAAATTTTGTATAGACAAATATTGGTGAAGACATAGATATACTCAGAAAATATTCCAAACGTCTATTTATCAGGCCCGTAGCCAGTAAGTTCTGTAACGATTCTTTCTATAACTTCAAAAATTTTCGCGCGCTTCGCGCGCTTTCATCCATAGTTTTATCTAGTGATAACACCCCAGTTTCAAACATAGGCCTATTGGATTTCACCGTTTCCACAAATGTTCTTCTTCCGTGAGGCTGATTTTAGAGAAACACGAAAATGCATCGTTGCGAAGTTCTTTCCTCTTTTTCCTAACTTTTGGAAGATTCTTTCTTCAGCCTCGCCATTGTAGTAAACATATTTTGTAACAAAAAGATCTTCCAGTTTCGTAGAAGATCCTTTATGGGTTAGATGAAGAATGTAATCCCCGACGACAACCATGCAGTCACCCGAAAAAATTTCTTGGTTTTGTCCAGATTCTTCAATAAAAGCCCAAACTTTTTCAACTTTCCTTAACGAAAATTCAATATAACCCCAAATTTTTCGGCGCGCTTCGCGCGCCTTATATTTTGAGTTCGGCAACCCATTGCACCACCCCTGGCTGAGCCTGCGTGCAGGATTTTCATTTTGGCATTGAAGTATACCCCCGAATTTCGGCGCGCTTCGCGCACAATCCTCATCCACGTTGTATCACTTATGAATATTATAAGTACAACGTAGCAGTGAACTTTTATGGCATAAACTAGGTGTACATTCTGAAAACGAGCTTGTTAGTCCTAATCCCCTTTTGCTATACCTGTATGCGAGGTCTAGTATCATTTTTCTGCACCTATACTCTCCCTCCCGCCCATTCCTCATTGCTTGGAGCTGTTAGTCTGGATTTTCGTTCAAAATTAGTAAAAATACGATAGATGTAACGTGCTTGGCGTCATACTCTATATTATTATTTAGATGCCAGGTAATAAGCATTATGTCGTTGCCTCATTTTATATAATTGATCCAGAGCTTCCAAGGGCCTATGCAGGTATATGCTAGCATTAGATGCCAGAATAGAAGGCATTAAAGTAGTCAAAAGGGGGGGGGCGGGGCTTCAGGAGGTTTGTTGACAACGTATTCTTCTCTTAGACAACATACTTTCTACTTTCACCTAACCAAATCTTAGTATTCACTAAATTATGGACATTTTCCAGCCATGTATGATCAGTTCCAAAAGTATCCCAAGACAGCACCATTTTGCATATAAGCAACCTTACCTTAACAAAAATTTCTCAAAGGGGAGGGGACACCTCCCCTTAGGCCCCTCCCCCAGGACGGCACCTTTATGAAGTGACAAAGGAAGGATCCCCACTGCTGTATCATACAAAAGTAACGCCCATAAAAACGAAAATGCAATTTACGGGCCGCCACTCATTTGGAAAAAGAATCAAACCAGTCGGAAAAATTAGAATTCATTTAATTATGGACATTTCCTAGCCATATATGATCAGCTCCAAAAATATCCCAAAGATAGCTCCATTTTGCATCTAAGCAACCTTACCTTAACAAAAACTTCTCAAAGGGGAGGGGTCAACCCCTCCCTTAGACCCCTCCCCCACGACGGCACCTTTATGTAGCGACAAAGGAAGGATCCCCACTGCTGTATGTAAACGCAGGGCGCATAAAAAATGGTGCAATTTACGCGCCACCATTCAGTTGGAAAAAAATCCATTCAGTCGGAATTTGGGACCTTCACACCCCCCCCCAAACATATGACCCTAGCTACGGCCCTGACCCCAAATCATATGGAGCTGTTCTCAGTTGGAAGAGGGAGGGGGTGAATGTTGTTTTGGGGAACAAATGAGGAATTTTTGTCCATAGATTGGGGGCGGAAGCATACTTTGCATACTTTCGCCCCACCCCTTTTTGACGCCCCCCCCCTTCCGCTTCTAATCTCAAATTAACAGCATAAGGAAATCCTAACATATGAAATTCTCTTCAATTGACGAAGACTTCCAACATAAATAACATGGAGATCCTGCAAACAGGGAACGATTTCTTTTTAAATTTTTAGACATTATAGCATGTACGGTACAGATTACCCAGTGAAGGACTTAGAGCAAGTTTAGTGTCATAACAGACTGAGCTACAAAATGAGTCCAATTTGCAATATATTTCTTTGTTTTCTTCTTTCAGTCATTAACTTTCTAGCTTCAAAATGTATGGATTGGCTCATCATGTCACAAATATTTACAACTTCAAAATTAAATAATTTGAAATAAACTTTCAAAATATTTACTATGCGGAAGAAAGCAAAAGAGACTAGTTTTAAAGAAGCCATAAAAATGTTCGAGATGTTGTGGCCAATGAACTTCCTATAATACGGAGAGAACATTCTGTATTACTCAGCAGTTCCCCCCCTCCCAACTAAAAGATTGCTTCGGCGTAATGTTTTCTGTAGAAAGTTTGGGCTTACTCAAGTGATTTGGCAAAGACTGATATCAGTAGCATAACGTAAGAGGGGCAGGGGGGTCTCCCCTTCACTTGGATGGTCTGTCGGTACATTTGCTGATCTTGTCGGTACATCCGCCCGGTGTGGACGGCGACTAGTCTCCCCGACGGTTTACCTGTTTTTGCTCTCAAGCTCAAGAGGACAATTTCTCTACTAAGAACCCAAAATTCCCGGCAGTCCGGCGCGCTACGCGCGCTGTAGAGTCACACCAGTTTCTCCAATAGTTCCATTCTATATAACTAAATAGCATAACTCCTGTCGACCTTACCAAGTAACATGTAGGCAGAGTGCACATTTATGTAGAGGTCCTAAATTTCATCCCATATCTCAAAGCCTAGTTAATATGTTCTCTTGTGTAAGTTGTGTGTCATGCGGTAGGGTCAGTTGGTGAGGGACTCACGGAGCAAAGTTTGGCTATTTCAGAGGGTACGGTAGTCCAGGTGGTTTCGATACAATGTATGTTAACCCCGATAAGGTCTACAGCCCCTACAGTTTTTATTTTTTTTCCCTTTTGCTTAATGATTGCGTATACGTTTTTATTGTAAGCCTACCAAAAATTTTCTCCCGCTTCGCGCGCTTTGCAATTTTCGGTACGCTTTACCCACTCTTCCTCAGTTCCGTTACTTATAGCTAGTAAATTTAGCACAAACCCTTTCCATCTTTTCAAGTAACTTAGTAAGTAAAATACATGGATTAATGTAAATATCGGGAATTGTGCCCGATAGGGCCCAACTGCCAGGACAATGGACCTATATATAAGCTTTAAATAATTATAAAATCTTTTTAGTGTCGGCTTACCCCAAAAATTTCGTCCGCTTCGCGCGTTTTTTTTTTCACAGATTAGATTCCGGGAAAAACATTACATCAGCGCGGAACTTTTTCCCTCTAGTTTTATACAAATTTTATGCAATATATGCCCCGCAATGGCATGGTATAGTACACAGGTTTTCCCCAAATCCTCTCTCACCAACCCCTCGACGCTCTCGGGCTGTCGGGGCTTTGGGTCATTGGTCCTCCCGTCGGGAAGTCTGCCCCCGTCGGACAAATCCTGGCGCCACCCATGGTTGGATGGAGGAAGGGTCACGGGTGTGAGGGTGGCTTGTTAAGTGATAACCCTCTGAAAAAGTATCGGTAAGGCATTGACTTTATGCTATCGGTACATTTACCCTATTTTCATCCCTGCCCCCCCCCCCCACTTGTATCACCCCAGTTACGCTACTTGCTGATATGCGACATTTTGACTCATGAAACTGGGAATCTTTTCCAACAAAATACAAAACTCGGTATAAGTCAACGATTTTTAGGAAAAATATGCATATTTTCTTTCATTATGTAGTATTTTGTCTGAAATGTTGCAGATTCATCATAAAAATACGCAGACGATAGTAGCCCGGCGGCCATTTTGGTGCCGACCCAAATTCGTTCAAACGATGGCGACACCTTTGGTCACGTGATCCTCTGTCCAATTTTATATGAAGTCCATATAGTGCCCCAAGGTATCATAACAAACTTGATGCAAGTCGCCATTTAAAAATTTGACAGATCCTTTTGTAGCAAACAAGAATATATTGCTTGTGTCTTTTACATATGATGTTTATTTATCAACATCACACTAACAATAAGCAATCATGGCTTCTCAGCGTAGAATTTTGCAGAACAGGCTTTTTTAGCAAGTGTATGTTATCAGGTTGATAAATTTTAGAATGCAAGTGGCAGCCTGTTAATTTATGCTCCCTTTGATTGGCGGATCAGCCATTTCTTCAAATTAAAGCCTTTCTCGGTTGCTAAACACAGCCAGACAGTTAGAAGTAATGATAATTGAAATATGTGAATGTATTACGACTTAGAACAAGTTTAATGATCACCACTGACAAGCGAGTGCTTTTATTCTTGTTGTTCGTTAGAGGTTGTCGGTGAAGATCAAAGAAACAAGTGACAAAAGAAATAATCAAATGTTGGTTGATAATGGTTTCGGTTGGAATATATTCTATAAAAGGCAGGATCCTGATTGGAAAGCAAGGCCAAGTACTCAAGTAGCTTCGACTTATCTCTATTCATGTAGGTTTGTCACGCTATAGAATTCAGTAACCTGAATAACAACAATCAGCTAACACGATTTCAACAATAGTAGCGAGGGAAAAGTTTATAAGCCTAGCGATGACTTAGACAAAGCGGGATGACCGAGATAAGAAGAAAAGCACTTGTTATAAAATAGGGATTAGAATCGGCAAATGAGAAGAAATCGGTTATGAAACGTATATAGATTAGTTTGGATGGTAAGAGGAAAATAGTAGGGGACATGTGGCTGAGTAAAATAAATTAAAACTGTATAAACCTACGTTTTTAGTGTTCTATGCAACAAAAATAAAAGGAAATGGTCGATCTGAAACTTTGTAATGCTGAAGTTAGCCAGTGTGCAGTATATTGATAAAGGCCTAATCGATTACTTCACTAGTTGATCACGACTGGAGGTTATTAAAAGCTGAGTTAAAAACCCCCAATCCCCTTTAAATTTCTGTTGAGAATGCGGAACCTGGAGTATCCAAGTTATCGTGAACTGGCTTGAGGAAAGAGAAAAATGAAACTAATTTGTTGTGGGGGTTAGAGGTGTTCCATGAAACCCCTTCCCTCTGAGGGACACTATAACTCATTTAAAAAGAAACTAAAAGGGCCAATGAGCAAGAAGACGAGCACTGACATCTTGAAGGACTACGCTATATGCTGGCCTGACATTCGTTGCGTCATACACCACTGACCAAGTGAACGACGTTCATTTAGCCAACCGAGCGTTTCCACTGATAATTTTAAATATAAATTAAACTCGTGAATTATGCATCTAATATCTTGCCGACATCCCATTAGTGACTGAGTGTGAGCTGTACGGACTTAAATATATAACCTATGCATGATCTATCTTCGTTTGACTGGAATTTTCCGACTCACTGCAGGAAATGTACAAGTTCTCCAATCACGTAAAGGCTATCAGCGACTCAGAATCAGTAACACAAAAGTAGGGTACACGGTCGTCCAGGCTGCTTTTAATACCGGTAACGGTATTTGCTGGGCCTACACTTCAAGACCCATGGGCATGAATTTATAAGGGGCCTTTGATGCCCCCATCCTCAAGTGGGAAAACGTAGGAAGCTTATGGAAGAAAGAAAAAAAGAGAGGAAAAACCTGAAAGTATTGTTAAAATGTTCATTTTGCTAGAGTTGGGTCGGATTTTTTCTTTCAATACTACCGGTGCCCCACGCATGACAGGCGTATAGGACTGAGGTGACTGTCACTGGCTTTGGGGTTTAAGAGTGAAATTTCGTGCGATATAGGGTATTTGGTACAGACAATCCATACATGTTAGACAAAGGAGGAGGTGTTAGGACCCTACCTGGTTAGACAAGTACTGAAGTGACAAAATTTTGAAGGAATCCATACAAGTATACCGATATAGATACTAGCAAATCCGAGGGCTGGGAAGAGGGACAGTCGCCGGGCAGCACTTTTGATCTACTGCATTGTAAACAGGATTTCGCTATGATAATTGAGGAGGCGACAGAGGTGGGTGTCGCCCGGGAGGTAGGGGCTAGGGACCTAGTTCCCGCAGTGGCGTAACTCCTATGCGCTCTGAGGGGGCAAACCCCAGGCACCCGAGCTAGGGGGGCACCCGGCGGGTCTGGCACCCACGATGATACTTTGTTTACAATGGACTTTTGGAAGAAGAAACCTTTCCCCATCTGGGTAAGGCATAGGATTATCATACTTTTGACCATAACTATCGAAATTTTGAGAAGACATCAAGCTGTCTGGGGGCACCCAACCCATTCTTGCCCCCGGGCACCCTGAACCAAAATTATGCCACTGGTTCCCCGATGAGTGGGGGAGGAAGGGGGGAAATCCGAAACTCCGACAGCTGACCCAAGGATGGCGATCCCCACATTTCATCTCCGAAAATTAATGAAGAATTTTATAAGAGAACCTGCTCTCCTTGGGTGCAAAAACAAAGAAGCCGTCGGGCGACCGGTCGCCACAGGCGATCACATACTACGTCGCACTCACTTTAAGCTCCCGATAAAACTGGAAAAATTCCCTGAGGAGAGGAGCCTTCTCCGACTGGGGCTACGGCCCCTTTGACCTGACGTCACGTATGGCGACATACTCAAGGACCGCCCGGGTGACACAAACTTCAGGTACACAACACTGACATGCAGGTGCGTATATACAAGGGGTGTGGGGGTGTGACACCCCCGTGAAAATCAAACGATCTCTGAGCACCAAAAATTATTACTACCGTCTTGTAAATTGAAACTATCTAGGAAATTCGGATCGTACAACTTTTTCAATGAGAGTCGGTCTCCAAGAAATGTAGTTGGTCCCAAAATAGTTCACACCCCCCCCCCCCCTGCGAATTCATGTATATACACCCCTGCTGACGTGTTTTTCATGCTCTGTTTTGTTCTTTTGTACATTTGTTTTAGCAAGCAATGAAACATTGTCTTTTGGAATTGGTTCCCATTCCAAATGAACTTTAAAAAACTTGACTTTAACGGCTGTTGGTTGAGTGGCGATTTGCATTCGAGAGATCCCCGGCAGAATCCCTCAAAAGTTTCTGATGACTCAAAATTTCTTGTTTCTGCATGAATGTAACTATTTGCAATGGTGCAGAGGGAGTTCAAATCGGTGATTTAGGACTCTGTACAAAATGGCGGGGGATCGGATCCTTGGGAGGCAGAGTTGTTTAATTTTTTGTCTAGCACCAATGTATTTTTCACAAGTGTGTGGTCTCGAATTCCGCTCGAGGTGTGACGGTTTTTCTGTGGGACCCGCGGCTTCCCTTCCGCTTCCAATGGCGTACAGGCTGCACATTAATACTGTATCGGTTGTCCTACCGACGTAGTTGGTTGCGCCCCGCATTAAATCGCCTTCGGAGGGCCGCTTAACTAGCCGACGGACTTTACTTGCTACAAAATGGGATTCAGTCAGAAAGTTGTCCGATGAAGGAAGTCGTTCGCTTCACGTCTTTGCTCGGTTCAGCGATTGAGCAGTGGTGCAGGGCAAGGCCGCTGGTGCCCCAAGCCTCTCCTTAGCTAAGCCACTGGAGAACTGTATCCATTAACCATTGGCAAGTCTCTAACATGGCGCTTGTTGCATGCATGAAAATGGGCAAAAGGAAAATTTTTTATAAACTTTTTGTTAACACATTTCTTGACGTACCGGTACCGTATGAAAACATTTTAAGTTTCGTACCGTACGTTGCGAATTATAAGTTTACGGAAAGCAACTTACATAGGGCATACTAGCCTGCGTAGCGGCTCTCTGTGGCTTCCACCACGATGGATGATGTTTTCTTTATTTCTTGGTGCCACAATAGTTGTCTTTTTCAAGTAGGCTACGGGAAACCAATTATGGCTAAGTCATTTTTCTTGCACACTTGGTACAAATTTTAAAGGTCATCTCAGTTTACTGACGATGTTGCGCTGCAACATTTCAAAGACATTTTAGTAATATTTTATTATATTTTCATGTGCCATTTGCTTGCTTTCTTTTGAAAGAGTTGCCCTCAGTTCCCTGTTGGTTTTTCGGCAGTTTTTATTTATTAATTTATTATTTATTTCTTATTCTCATTATTTTAATTTTTTCCCGAAAAGTGGTTCGTATAACCGATTGCCAATAGCTTACCACAGGCTCAGGCCAGACTCTGGATTGGCCCGGAAACTGGGTCACTGAAATTGATTCGGACTCGGGTTAGATGGACTCAGATACATCACTGGTCTTTGATCTCATACACTTATTTAACCTTAAAGGGGAAATGCAGTCACCCCAACTTGAAGTAGTGTAGTAGACTGTCCTGTTTCATGATTGGCTCTTTAGAGTCATATGACAATATTTTTTCTCCTCAAATGTGAAATTTACTAGAAGTAACTGATTGGTTTACCTTGAATATGAAATATTGAAGTCCTAAAATATTATGAAAGATACTTTGAAGAGAAATAAGAAGAAAATTGTGAGATTTAGCTGTTGCTTCAAAATAAGTTTGGGGCGACTGCTCTTGCCCTTTAAAGCAAATTCATGGATGGCGGAAACAGTCTATTTAAACTAATAAATTACATCAGCTATATGGTTGTAGCGATATCGGCAGACTACGGTACAACATAAATAGCGGCCTATATAGGCTATATACTTTATATTAGTATGCGGTATATCATTACAAAGGGATAGCAGCGTATACTGCATACTCGATAGGTGAACTCCATCCGCAATGCATGTTTGCATATCTATCGGGTGGGTAGGTCACGGTGAATGGTATCAACATTACGTGTTTGTTGATTTTTGCGAATAATGGTATTGACCTAGATATAATTGTACTGGCAGTAATCAAATTATGAACGAATGACGAAAGTGCTTAAGTACGAGAGCAACGTGGCATGAATTCGTCATTAATTACATACATTTTTTCATTCTTTATATTATGAAACGAGACTTTTGATATCCGCCGCCTCATAATGTTTTCATAAGCGGTATACTTCAAAGGAATATTATAAACGAATCATGTGATGGCAGTTTCATTGCCTACCGCGTGTGTTGATATATAAAATGTACATTTGGGGAGAGATGATTTTATTTGTTAAAGTGTTTTTGAAAGTAAAAAAGTGAGCCGTTTCCAATCTCTTCTTAAAAAATACCAGTTTCACTTAAAGATGAACTTTATGACCGAAACCATACACCCTTAAGTACTTCTTTCCATGTAATGGCCGACTTAGTTTGGAATAGTCTACGCACGTCTTTGGGTGCAACTTATCTTACTTACACAAGTCTGCCGAAAGCCTTTGATCTTGAAAGATAGCCCATCGCTCTTCTCGAAATGACACACTGTTAAAAATTCATGATACGAAGTATCTTGAGAGAAGTTAGTGCGGTAAATTACCACCCTTCACTTAGATCAAGAACGGACCTGGACAAAATGTCGTTGAAAGAGGAAATTTCTTTTTATACATCACAGCTTATACAATTTTCCTTTGATCTCAAGCTTTCTTGTTCGTTTCTCTTACCAAACGAAAAAGGAACCTAAACCATACGATCTGGTTACGAACTAATAACTGCATCGATAATTATACACGATTGATTCAAAATTAAGAGGTTATTTACCCCGCTTTTTCTCTCACATATGAGGTTCAGTTTTACAAAGGAAACCGACAGAGGATTGAAGGCAATATGATTTGTCGTGTTTAAGATATCTGTAAAAATAAAACAAGTTTCGGATAACATTACCATTATTATATCGGTACAGTTTTAACATAATCAGATCTTTCACCAGCGCGTCGAATCAGCTGTTTTATTGTTCGGTTTGAAGACGATTCAAACGAAGTTTCCGTCAAGGCTGCCCAGTTTATAAATTAGACTATCGCATTTGAAAGGTTGCTGGGGCAAAAGCAGCCTTTTCAGGCAGGCTATAGGGTACAGGCCCGTAGCCAAAATAACCAACTTGGGGGGCACATCGATGTTGGAGTTTCGCCGGCCTGGGGGAGGGGTGTAAGAAAGAGGTTGTCCCCCTCCCCTCTGAAAATTTTTGCCCATTTCAAGGACTCTAGATGCAAAATGGTGCGAGATTTTCCATTTTTCTTCCTATATTTGTATTCCAAAAAGGCTGGTCTCGTAATAAATTTTTTCCTCTATCAGTGCAAGACCTTTCATTGAATTTTTTTTGTGGGGGGGGGGGGCACGTGCCCCCGGTGGCTAGAGTGCCGTGTTACCTTCTTACTATAAAATTAAAAAATACTTCAAAATTCTTTATATTTGTGTTGTATACTTTTCCAAAGGGCAATTTTCTAGGCGAGGTGGTAGTTCATTATATTTTCAAAAAAGAACCCACGTTTATCAGTTTATAATTTTTCGGGAATAGAGAGAGGGGAGGGGTGCATTTATCCCAGTGCAACCGGTCACTGACCCTATACCGGGCATGCAAGAGGACTTCCTTCGGTGTCTTGCCTTATATCCTCTCAATTCTAATCCGCGATACAGAGGTAAAGACGCCATGTCCACGTGCCCTTGACTAAGCGTAACACCTTTAACGTTTCACAGTTTAACGAATTTAAAAAAAAACAAGAACTTGAAGGGTCCCGATGATCGACTCGCCTTCTGTAAAGATAGAATGTGCCTTTAGTAAGTTCAATTGACTGGAGTGCAGATTTGGGAGAAGTTACTTAGTCTAAGTTTCCTCCAATTTGCTTAAGACTAAATGAAAAAGTCTGGTGGTATGCAAAGGATGTAGGGACAGGGGAGGCTGGGGCTGCAGCATGCACACCCTATTAGGCCAGAAACTTCCCTTTGTTTCGGAATATTTTCGAGCAAACTTGTGATAACGAAAACATTAAAATTTTGGGCAAAGTGCTCACCTTCCTCAAATTGAAAGTACAGTAGTGCCGTTGCCATATGATGATATTCCTAAGCAGTGCGCCAATACTCTTCCGCCCATAAATTGACTTGACAACTGTAGGTCTTCTGCAACTCTCGTTTCTTCATGGGAGGGGGCCGTTAGGGTCGGCGCAACTCATGTGTCTGTTTTGTGGTTCGGGTGTTGCAGAAAAGTCGGAATGGAACCAAAGCTCGATCAAAGAAATTAAAACCTCTGTCAGTGTTTTCCGTTTTACATGATATCTTTCCCCTGTGCGAATGCGGGTGTACCGCATGTTTAGTGAAGTGTCAAGCTTAGTGGAAACCATCGAACTTAATTTAAATGCATAGTCGTGGTAAATAAATAAAGTACATTATTATAAGAATACTCGCAGGTCTCTAATGATCTTATTAAAGGACACAAATGGGATCAAATTAAGTGTGTAAACAAGGCTGTATAACGGATAGTGCACTGTCATGTTACAGCTGTCCCGCAGGCGGCTTTTTTCCTACGAAGAATGGGTGCGATTTTCAGGAATTTCCATTGAAATCATGAAAAATAAAAAATGATAAGGTAAAAAGATAAAATTCCCCCATTCGTCCTGGGAAAAAACCACGCGTCCTGCAAGCTATGATGACTACGGTCTACGTCACGTGACAGTTGGGCTCTGTCATAATCCAGATCCAGTGAGGAACGTACCGTACTATACATCTATTGGCAATAAGTAAGATAAATGAAATAATTTGTTTGCACCAGTGGAATGACACTAAATAGTTTTTGTCGGAAAGTATTACCCATCATATTGGGATGGTGTGGAGGGAATTGTCCTCATCCCCGACCGCTCCTCATGTATATACCATTGGGGAGAACTTTAAATGACCGACATCTTTGATGTGCGGTTGTTTGATAAAAGAAAATTAATACTTCGGACAACGTTGTTAGGCTTTCTGTGAAATGTTTTGGCCACCGGCATACATATATTCTCAGTTGTATGCTGTCATAATAGAAAAACATAAAACAATTCCCAAAACTTAGACTACAACTTATAAAACAAATAATTTCAAAGAAAAAAAGAACACCACAATTTTGACTGCAGCCTAAAAAAATAATTGAGACATACTCCAAAAAGAACGTCGAAGAAAATGCTTTATAGTTGTTGTGACTCTATAAAGGCTTACTAACAGATTCATTTCAATCCATATTATCTCCAAACGCGGCCCTTTGTAGAAGCAACTAACATAGAGGGAGAAAGGGGTAGATCGAGCGATCTACTTCCCTCCCCCACCACGGCCCGTCAAAAATGTGAGAAACTATGTATCTTTCCGCCCTGCACTTTTCAAAGACGAAAACTATCACTTGTCCACTCTGTAACATATGTCAAAGTTTTTCAATAACTAAGCAATTTTTTCAATAAATGTCAGGCCTCAACAAAACAGGTCGCCAACTCGCTGTTTGGAAGTAACATTTGGCTCCTTACGATCCTCACTTACGCTAGGTTACACTGTTTTTTTTTTTTTTTTTGCCTCTCGCCAAATGGCGACTGAGTTGGTTTGGAACTTTTTGTCCAGGCTTGATACATGTTCTTCAAAACCTTGCATCTATAAGGACCCTCAGATATTCAAAGAGTTTCCAGCGAGGAGGTATTAAACCCTTCACTTAGATTGTTCCCTCATGACGGCGGCCTAAAACGTTACCCCCACCCCCCACGGCAACAAATTCTCCCCTATGCCCCCCCCAAAAAAAATCGACCATATCTCGAAAACAGAATAAGGTGTGATGATGATACTGTTTATTGTAATATATATATATATATATATATATATATATATATATATATATATATATATATATATACATATATCTTCTCATAGGTCTTTAAAGACACTTAAATGTTAGAGTTAGCTTCAACTCTTTAAACAGACTTATGTTAACATCCCCGAACAGATGCTGTGCTCACCCTGGAATATCATAATTATATCCGAGTAAAAGTAATGAATCCTAAATTTGCCATCATTATTTCAAGCACGAACTGTAAATTTTATGCACGATATCACTCAGTGAAAAGCAGAAGCGCCTTAATTAATCAAATATGGAAGCCGACGAGTTTTCCTCAAAACAAGTTAATGAGCGGCAGAATTGTTTGATGTCAGTTTGAAATGGGGGAGTTCTCTGAAAAATAATGAAAAATTTAAGCTGATATTGATGTTTAAAACGCACTAGTTCGGATGAAGAAGACACTTAAAATGATCTGGTAGAGAAAGCAAAAAGAGAAAAACTAAATGTCACAAACGTGACTCTGTTACCACCTGACATCTAAATAAGCCGCTATACTGCCCTGTTTTTTAAACATCGTTTTACGATTGAATTGGTTTTATACAAGGACGAGATGCACAAAATCTGGATAAATACGTTTCCATAGAAGCAAAACTAGGTCGAGTTACGTGAGAAGATTGTTAGTGGATTATTACCGTGTATAATATGTCGCCAACAACGAACAAAATTGTTCTTTATATTTCTTTTGAGTGACTTCATTTGTGGAAGGACTCCGTTTGAGTTTCTTTCCACATTTGTCGGTGTTTTTCAAAGTTCCGCGTTTACATGTAATAAGTGAATAGGCACACGCCGCCTCGTTAATTCAAGCAAAGTAGCGCGGGGCAGCCTAAAACAGATGGATACTTGTGCAGAGACATTATGACACAAACGATTCCACAAACAGCGGCATTATAGCATTTAAACTTCCAAAAATGTTCGTACACACGAATAATTTGTCGAATCGCTTTTTTTCTGTTCCAGGTTATATCTTGGTAGGCTGAATCATTCAACTCCAAAATTTTGTCATTTTCTAGGGAAATTTGGACTGTTTGGACGAAAACCTTCAAAATTATGGGGGCCCGGGCTGTATTTCACCAGCGCCACATGGACAAGTCAGTAAGAGCTCCCTTTTGCTTCCGAGTTTAACATATCTATATATATTGTGTTTCTCCTTTCGGGCCTTTCCGTCAAAGCTGGGTCGTCGGGACGGGGACCCCTCCCCCATCTGACCAACCTTTCGACAGCAATGCAAGGGGGCAGATCCCTAGACGTACAAAGATTTCCGACTTTCGCAAGTGTGCCATGGGCCAGTGAATATAGGATTTCAGGAGTCACAGACTGCATGGGGACAATTCTCCGAGTAGACAGAGGGAAAAACACACTTTCGAAAGTCTATATACGTATACTGATATAACGTTTCGCTGTTAATTTTATTTGAACCGGCGTTAATTGTTAATAAGCTGTTTCATTTCCTCTTTTTGCCACACCCTCAGCCGAAAGGGTTTCAATTATTTTACTGTCTCAAGTATTTTGCCTCCCTTTGTCAAGTCCGGCATTTACGGTTCATCTGCACTGCGACATGACATATTTTGAGATGACCTATCTATTTGCAAATCTACGGACAGAAATATTTTTCATTCCTAATACGAAATGCGTCAGACGACGTCAGAATATACCTAGGCAAACGACAAAATATCTGCCGAAACGGATGACGAAATATCCGAGAGAACAACGAACAACATCCCTTTTGGCGTTCCTTATAAGCCACCCATTCTTGACAAAGTTTAAGAAGAGGGATACGGTAATTGTCACTGATCTCTACCAGAGCCATTTATTCTGATCTCTACATAAGAAATCTCTGAAAAGGTCAGTGGGTGTTGTACGCCTCAATTATAGGCACGGTGAATTACGTCTGGGAGTAGTTTTACACAACAGTAAACGGTAAGTCGAAACAACAGAATATAAGCACTGGACACTCGTTATGCAAATTTAGACGTCGGGGTGAAGGGACGGGGGTAGAGGGCGGGGATAGCGGAAGGGGAAAGATTATCACCACTGACAACCGTGAAATACGCATGGTATTAAAGGATACTATGACGTCGCTAATTCTTGTCTCTGATAACTTAATTTAGTCTTTTGAATTGCAATTGACTTACTCCCTTGTGTTCACATGGGATAACCAAGCTTACAGGCTCGTCATCTAATACTGCGCCGAACGTCGCGCTATGCAGTGTAATAAATGTGATACTTAAACCACATTCATGTGAAATGAACGTGCTCCATGGCGTATAAGTCTGCAGCGAATTCTCAAAGAAAATTGTATGCAGAGAATACATAATGTTATAACTACATGTAGAAATCAACGTAACCATAGATATCATCCCATTATTAGCGGTATTGTTCCTGAAATTCCTCTTGGCGAATTGGCCTACCTAAAATGGTCAAACGCTGCTTTTCTAGTTTACGTACGAAGACACAAATGCTTAAAACAACACCTTCCATAGAAATGTGCTTCAGAGATCCTTGCATTTGGCTATAAGCTTGACAACATCATGTACCCCTCTCAGACAATAGAATGGTGGGGTGTGTAAACGACTCATGTGGCTTATTCAGTACATCAGCATGGCTTAAAACATTTCGAGTCTTTAGTTACGGAAACTATATGGGTCTCTTCTTCTTTTTACCATCCTGTCTAAAATTTATGATTACGATTTATGGTACCAATTATGTACTTGATGAGCAAATCCTCAGTTTAGGTTTCTTCATACAAGAATATTAGATATTCTCCAAACGGTGACCATTACAAATTCTTATCCTTAACAGACGGATTGGCATCGACGGTTGCTATACCTTAGCTTAGTACCTGTCTGCATGTTGTACAGGACATTGAGACAGTGGTGTAGCAATGCTCTGTGTCACCCGAGAGTAATTTTAGTTTGCCGCCTTCCCCCCCCCCCGCCCACCCCCTTCTGTCTACACACACCCATACACACACACACACACCTACACAACAAAAACACAACACACGTACGTAAGTACACAGAGAAACGAAGTACAGAGAAAACCTGTGATGGAAGTGAGGACACCGTGCATAGTTTTTCATTGCAGTAAATTTAAAGTGCCTACTCCAAAAAGTGCCACGCTACTGCATTGAGAACCTTAAAGGCTATGTGTCATCCCCCTCCCCTCCACCAAGAACATATTTTGGAATAGCCATGTAGTTCTTAATACAACTAGTTACTGCACTCCCCCTGATTGACATAAACTCAAACAGCATTGTTCTCTGATTGGTGTGTCACTGACAGGGGCGTAGCCAGTATGTAGCACTGTAGGCCCGGGCCTACACTTTTTTGGCCAAGTTATCTTTTTTTAAACACCCATAGGCCTAATTCAAATCCATTTGCTTGCTGGACGAGTTTAAGAGTCTAGACAGGAAAATCTATTGAAATGAACGTAGCAAATATGGCTAAATTAGGTGACTTACTCTTAGATGAGTTTCCTTTAAAGCGGGGTTGTACTGAATATACATATATTTCATATTTTTGTGCCTACAACTTTTTAAATCCTGGCTACGCCCCTGAAAGATGACTTCTATTGATCAGTCAGTAGTGTACCCAGGCAGCTCACACAAAGCCTGTGTGCATGTGGCCTTGAGCAATTAAAACTCAGTACTGGCTATTGTTGCTTTGTCTGGGAGGTGCACTAAAAGGTGTTCTTTTAAAATTGGAGAAGGGTTTAGAAGTAAACATAGTTGGCAAAATTTTTACTGTTTGGGATGATGTTTGTCTGCCTTTTAAAGGGTAGAGATGAAGCATTTTCTAACAATATATGATAGAAATCACCGCATAGACTGTTTTCCCAATAGGAATTACAAAGGATTGTGGGATAGAAATTTGGTGTGCATCGTTTTTTGCCACAGCAAAATGCCATTGACAACAACATCGCCTACCAGAACTCTGTCCCACAATCCATTGCAATTGCTATTTGGAAAAGGGTCTATGGTTGTTTAAAACAATGAGCTGATGATATATGTTCTCCAGCCCTGGGAAAAATAACTGACATTTTAAGAGGCCTGTATGATATCATATAAACCATGCATATACATAATTACGAGATCCACTTGCTATACATATATCCTGCAATCATACATAGTCTCATAAAATTCTTAAACTAAGTGAAAAGTTAACCTATCGTACATACTGGTGTATCTGATTCGGCACAGTTCTTATTCAGACATGTTCTGCCTATACTGACGTATTTATTTATCCCTTTAATATCAGCAGAATTTGTTGTGTTCCTTTAATGTCACTCGATATAGATCTAACGAGCACACTGCCATGTTAAATTACAGCCTACCTAAATCAAGCTGAGGTTCTTCTAACGAGCACGTATACATGTACAAATCATAAAAACATTAAAAAAATAATCTTTTGAGAAGTACCATCGCATTAGCATTCATTACCACTTAATAAATCGGGCTTCTTTGATGAAATTTTCAACCCATTTTCTACATAAAAATGACAATTTTATTTTAAATAATCTTTTGTATTTTTTTCGACTGTATTCCGACATTAACAATGTAATGTTTCCTTCTTCATTGTAAGCGAGCAGTCTGTTTCTGTACTAATGTGTTCAATTGATTAAAAATGTTTTAAATTGTCTCCGTCATGCGCGGTGCATAAAGTAAGTATGGAGCCTATCTTCTGATAATTATTTTAACTTTTATGGTTCATTTTAAGAGACAGATACGTGTAAAATTGAAAGTTAGTGTCAATTACGCCGAATCTTAGGAAGGGAAATTTTACAATTAACAGGCATCTCACCATATTTACGGAGGCTTTGAAGAAACATTGACATTATGTTGTACCGTGATTCAATCATTAGGCATATCTGAATTTCGATGAAACTTTTTAGAAAAAAAAACGAAGATGCAAAGGAAAAAACTGCAAAATTAACTTTAATCAAAGATACTTTCGAATTTTAACCTAACTACCTAAATTTTAGGCTTAGTTCAAATCCATTCTATAGTTACTACTTCATTTTATTTTCACAAGGAACTAAAATGGTCATTTTCAAGGCCGCCATATTGAGTTTTAGAACCCAATTTTGTAAACTTCCAGTTTGTAAATAAATGAGACTAGGAGGGACATCACGTCAAATCGATATTTTTAAAACATCGTATGAAGTAAGAGCTTTCTCACTGATCAGTTCGTCGGTTTTTTGTGTGAGAAATAATGCCTGGTCGGTAAACAAAGGGCGCCCTGAGAATGGACCCAGACATTTCGAAAAGGGGGATGAAAGCCCCCTTAAATATTCTCCTAGATGAATATTATGCTAATTTTCGCGTATCTGTTATAGTTGATGTGGCGAAAGGGGGGGGCTGAGGCCGGGAAAGCCCCCCCCCCCCTTGGATCCGCACCTGGCCCTTCTTTGAACATAGAATGACGACTAAAATGGCGCTTTTGAACAAAAATTCAAACACGACAAAATTCCAAGTAGGTATCAATATAATCAAGTGTTTCTTTTTGAAATAAATCTACAAAACTCAATGAAACGAATGTATACCAGTGCATGTTACGGAGGTCTGATAACTTGACCAAAACGGTGTAAATTTTGAACGATTGAAATCTGCATGGCTTCTTTGCATATATATCTATTCGCTAAATACACCCACAAAAGGTGAAAAAGATTCCTCCTTTTTCCGACACAGTAACAGACCGACATTTTCCTTAGGCTCATAAACAACCACCATGCATTTCCGCTGATTTAATTAGGAACTACCGTAAACGTTTTCCTCTCCCTAAACGTGTCTAACACCCATTCGGACAGTGGTCAGTTTGTAATTACTAACACTGCCTGCAGATAAACCTGCACCAAACTTTTTTTCACGTTCCATGTTTTTCACCGCCAAAATCTAATTTGTTCTAGCAAAATCAGCATTAATCGCACGCGGTCGGCCAACTTCAAAAAGATACTTTCGATCCGCAACTCTTACCAAGACCAAAGTTGATATTCGCTACGGCAGGGATGATTTGGCATGTATACACTGTTAATAACCCGGATGTAGCAACTAGGTTTTATTTTCATAATTTACGTTCATGATATACGGGACAGGGAGATCGACTGAGTAGTGTGTAGGCGCATGTAATCTTTCATTCGTAAAAACAGAACATGTAAAAAAATAAAGACAAAGTAAGACAAAAGGAAAACAGAAGGATACGGTAAGATGAAACGTTTCGGCAAACATCAAACAACTAGATCATTCCTAACTGTTACTTACGTGATTGTGCAACAAAATAGACACGAAGATGCTAATTATTTCAGAAGATTTATAACAACTCGGCTACATGGCTCCAACGAGGCGTAGAGGTTTGAATAAATTAGTACAAGTAAATCAATACAAGCAGTTATACGATAAACAAATCGATCTGGATTCGTTTTCAGCGATCAGATACAAATCACATTTGAAGTGTTTTGTGATGAGTATGGTGTATGCAGGAAAGAAACCTGGTCTGTATAATATGTATTATATTATACGCAATTTACAGAGTGTCAGCCAAAGTCTTACCGACTTCCATGCGAAAATAAAAGGTTCTCAAAATAAGAGTTACTTGACTAAAGCAAATCATCGTGAACAACAACCAAATATAACCGGCAGATTATCCAAATGGTTACGGGCTCCGATCGCTTTTCAAATGTGTTTTGTGGAATGGGAGCGCATCATGAAGTAGAGTAAAAAAGATGGGATGGTGCATATAGAGTCAGTAGCGCGCCCGGTAGCGATATCCAGAAGGCGCTTTCCCCTGTCGGCATGACCCACAGACCAGCTATACCTTGGTGCTATTATTATACTACATAATTTTTATACAAGGTCAGTATACTACAGCGGCGTATCTGGACGTTTCGAACAGCCAACCCGTTTAATAATAAACGAAATTTTCCAGGCTGCTCTGGATGGGAAATGAAAGGACATTTGATGTTTCTAGATGAAAAGAGGTAGACATTTTGTGCTATGTCCTATAAAAAATGAGGAAGAGGTGTCCCCTAGCCCCCTCCCAGGACTGGCGCCGGGCCATGCCAACGGCCTAATATATCATAGGGGAGAGGAGAGTGGGCCTATTAACGCGGGGACTGCTCTCTGCTCGGGCGTGTCTTTGTTCCGACGTCTATATTCCGACAAGTCTCCATGGGTAACTTAACCATGATCAGTAACACTGACCTCGTTAGGTTACCCATGTAGACTTGTCGGAATATAGAGACGTCGGAACAAAGAGACGTCGGAACATAAAGGTGTAACCATCACGCTAACTTTAGTTATTAGTAGGCTACTAGCTATATTAATTACGAAAATGACGTACATTTACAGTGCTTAAAATTTGTCACAGAGTATTCCATCGATTGATCATGGGAGAAACTGAGACATTATCTTGCTAATTCATACGATGGATGGGAAAGAAGCAGGAATTTCATAATGTGGAGAGAGGTTCAAAATGGGGTAAGATCGGGGCGAGGGAATGTAAGGATCGGGGCGAGGGAATGTATTGGAGAAATGTCTTATTTCTTCTGATCTCTCATGCGAGTTCGTAGCTATTCGCTTATGGTCGTAAAAGAGGCCTACCAGTACAAAAAATTGTGGAAGTTTACAAAGCAAAACTGTAACGCAATTCCCCTTGCGTTAGTAATTTAAAACCAAAAAAACTGTCATTTCAAAAGATAAAAAATTTTTGAAAAAGAGTAAATAAATAACAGACACTGGGTTTTAAACGGGAGGAAGCGGTGGGTGGGTGGCGAGGAAGGACGAGCTTATAAGGGAACTCAGGGCCTAATAAGCCTTGCAAATAAATCTATATAAGATATATCCACTCTCAATATTCATGAACCATTATTTTGACCACTATATAGCCTACATCAGTGGTCGGCAAACTTTTTGGCTCGGTGGTCCCAATTTTCTACTCCGGAATCTTGGTGGCCCCCCTTGATGGGTCGGTGAGAGCAGTTGGAGCGTAGCCAGAAATTTGTCAAAGAGGGAGCGAAACCTGTGAATAGACTAAGCGTAGCGTGGCCACCGTATTGGCGCGAAGCGTACAGAAAATTTTGGTCGACAATGCCTTCCAGATGGTACTCACCGGGCCTATTCACTGCATATAAATAGGGGAAATACTAACAATATCGTAAAAAAAGAAAAAAAAAAACAGTAAAAAAATACCCCAAAATATGTTCAATCCTCCGGCTACGCGCCTGAAGAGCAGTTTGATTTGACTTGCATCATGAGTCCGTAAAATTAATACAGCAACACCTTTCATTTCGACTTACGCCCTTAATATTGAAGCACTGCAACTAAAGCTATATGAAAAGGGATAAATTGTGAAAGAAGGATCAACTCAAAGTGCGTAACTATTCAAATGTAAGATTATTTTCGTTTAAATGAAACAAATACTGTTTTCACTGAATTTTTTCATTTTATTTTTAATCCACTTCTTTTAGAAACATTAAACTCTCTTAGTTTTTCACACAAGTGTGACTATTCACAAAAGTTAAATACTTGAAGACATTACGTCAACAAATGGGAAACGCAATATGCCGCACACTCTTCATCATCTTTTGGAAACATTCCCTGTAACTTCCCTTACATAGCTTTCACGTATACCAATGGTCATCCCCCCCCCCCCCCCCAAAAAAACATTGTGGAGTCAGTGAGAATAAATGAATGTCCATGCTTCCACACAAATAAAATATTTTTCAGCGGGATGAACGAGCTTACGGCGGCGGCGGAAGCAATAATATTTAGGGGGACGAGCGGGCCAAAATTTGATTAAATACTTGTGGAAATTATATGGTCGTCATCCTTGGAGGGGTGTAAGGAAGTGGCATATTAAGTGCACCAGTGGATGCAGGGTCTTTGTTTGAGATTGGCTAAACTGGTTTAACAGTGATATGGGGAGGGGGCCATCCCCTCCCCTTTGGAATTTTTTTCATAACTGAATCCCATCAAATGCGATTTGTTGTAACAAAAATGTACACAAATTTCGCCGGTAAAAGTCTCGCTGTTCGGATTCTGCTGATGTTAAGGTGTATGAGGAACGCCGAAAAGGTAAAATGTTGCAGTCCATTCGTCAACGGGCAATATTTGGTTGCTACGGAGGACTATTTTCTTATTGAGGACATCCCCCACTGAAAAATTTATGGGGGATGCCCCCCCCCCCGTCCCCCTCTGTCGCCTGTGTGAGCTCGCTTTTCTCTTACACTGCCTATGTGAGCGTGCTTTTCTCTTACACTGTTCTCGGTTCTTGGTTGGAGTGGAGAAATTGCGACTCTCAGAATAGACTCAAGATTCTCCGTTAGTTAAAAGCGTACGGTGGTTTCTGCTACAACGCCGAAACCGCTCTCACGCATCCAGGTAGTGCAAAACGGCTACAAAAATGCAACGAATGAATATTCGCTCTTGATAGCCGACTAGAATTCTGGCAAATAAAAATTTAAAAAAAATTAAAAAATTAAAAAATTTGGCAATATTTTTTTCTCTCTTGAATGTTTTTGCGACCCTCTGAAATATTTTTGCGACCCTCAAAAGGGTCGCGACCCCCAGTTTGCCGACCGCTGGCCTACATTATGTAAATTATCTCACAGTGTCAAAAAGATAGTGGGATGCAATAAAAGGCTAAAACCCCTTAATTGGGGTTGAAAATGTTGGACGGGCGATGCGCTACAAACATATACAAAATTTTGTGTCATATTGTTCAATGGTTACCCTATTTTTACGTTGCCGAAGTAACTATTATTATTCAAATTTCCTTATGTTCCTTATTTTCTCCAAGCATTATTGTATCATTTTCGACGCTTTCCAAGAGTTCTGACATCCAACCTAACTCTTACTTTGGTCACCTGACCGAGACCAGAAGGAAAATTGCTGTGTTCTTACAATAGCGTAAGCAAACTTATCCTAACGCCCAAACGTGTTCTAAAATATCTCTTTAAAGAAGCTCTTGCATTACCTCAAATACATTTTGCAATACCCGGGTATTTTAAATCATTATTGGTGATTGCACTTTCGTTGACATGTGCAGATTCGCGGAATGTGAGTTGTACAGTAATGTAGCCTCCATCACACACAGTAATGTACTCAGGAGAGCATGGCCTTGAGCAGTGAAAACTATACATGCCTTTGTCCCGGTTACCTTCATAGCAGGTGTCGAATATGTACTCCTCTTTTGACGTACATACTCTATTACGAGTGCAGCCAATATAAGTGCAGGAGTAATACGTCTGCCACGCGGGCAATTATCAGGACGTAACAAAGGCTGTAATGTTTTGAACTGGTATAGTGCAGGAGAGGCTAGACTGCTAGAATTAAGCTTGAAGTATTTTAACTGTCTAAGGAGAGGAAATTAGGCCTTTAATGTTCAAAATAAACCGCAGTCAGGAAGATGTAAAATCAACCAGGGACTCAGAAACCGTCATCATCCTTGAGTGCCAACAGAAACTTTGATTGTATTTTTCAGATGAAGCCGCATTTAATTACATGATTACTGATTTCCAAGTATCGACGTCCACAAAAAAATGTTACTTATGATTATGTTTTTACAATTACATTAACTAATTTGCTGATTTCTTGGAAACAATGTTGGCACAGACCCATCATCGAAACCTTCTCGGTCTGCCACAGTTTCATTAGCCCAAAATAAACTTATTTGTGTTTCTAGTGACATACGGGTTTACGTTACCTCCCCGTGGACTTTGAGGATAACTTAGCCTACGTCATACGTTAAAAAGTTAATACCTACAAAGTTCTCAAAACAGGGAATAAAATGAATTTTTTACCAACTTCTGTTTTATTCCCCTAATTATTGATCTTTGTTAGGGTACTAAAAATAAGCTTGTTTGGACTGTCGAACATCGCAGAGTCGTTTGTGTGGACTGACGTATACGGTAATCAAATGCACAACTGGAGGGTCTAGCCGCTCAGATATTAGCCTGCGTTGCGGCTCTCTTTGGCTTCCACCATACAGATTAACCCACTACCGGCCTCCCATTTTTTTCGCAGCAATTAGCTGTAAAAAACTTTCCGTCTACTCCGCGAACTACCCAAATATTGGAATATTGGAGAACGATCATACGGACCCTTGCACAAGTTCTAAAGGTGACGTTAAATAGGTAAATATGCAAAGTTTATTAACGTCGAGAAAAATGTAATTTCTTGTTGTGGGGAAGATTGGTGTTATGTGGTCTTTTGACAAACCTTGCTAGAAATGGTCAGTGGCATAAGCAAACTGAGAGGGTGCTATGGACCCAAGGGCCACTATAGGCTCCTAAAGAGCGTTTGAAATGTCCAAAGGCGCCGAGACGGTGGTGGTGGTAGGCCCTCATATTAAAACTTCTTAAAGAGTGCCAACGTATACTTGACATTTTTGGGGGGCGGGGGTGGGGTGCACTTTTTCCTTTTTCCCTTCTGTACTACGCCACAATGTAGACCTATCCATACCGAACGTTAAACAAATTTAATTTCTCGTCGGAATAGAGTAATAAGTTGACAACTTTCTCGAACCATAACTCATCTCGTAAAACCAGGATTACCAATGTTTTTTTCCATAAAGTTAGCAAGAGCAAATCACATCTATATTGGTGTTTATGGCCAACAAGCATAATTACAGCAGACGATGATGAATTTAGTTGTTTTCAATGATGTTTTCAATCAGAGCAATTTTTTCATTCTAAATCTGGAGAAATACATGAAACCGTTGCCATTGCTCACCTGAAAGAATGTTGTTGTGGCTCGTAAAACGCGGCTTTTATCAAAGAGACGACGGCGGAGCCGTTCAAAGAATGTCGCCCGGCGGGGGCTCCACCGGCGGCTAAACCCCGAGTTCAAGGTTCGACCTGCGCACGAAGTTACTCCTCGCAACCAACAGATACAATGTTTCGAAAATGAAGGCAACTGGAGTCAAATTCCTGCCGGGCTTGTTGGGTGGTGGCGGCTAATAGAATTAGGCTAAGACACAGCAAGACAGACGGTGTTCCCTGATCAGGATAAAACGATTTGATGGAAGGCGAGCCAGGTCGAAATGAGGACACGTAATTGTGAGGTGTGTGTGTAACCGGGGTGTAACAAAACAATGTTCTTTTCACAGCCGTAACTCCTCGACGTGGAGGTAAACCAGATATCGGTTACTTACTAAACCTTCAAGATGTTTGTTTTTCAAGTTTAGGAAAAATTACAATTTTCATTTTCTCTTTGCATTTGCACTAGAGGACATCACAGCCTCGGCATGTCGCTTGATTTTGTAATATCGAATCTAGGTCTTCTATCTATGCCGGTAATTGTTGGCTAATACAGCTTAGGTCAGACAATCTTATAATCTTATTACCCTGACCCAGTTTAGTGAAATATTCTCCGGGTGGAACCGTCTTCGAACACGAACGTGGGAATCATTTCCCAACAGAATACAGTGTGCAACTTTTCCCCCAAAGTTTGTTTGACCAAATAAAAGTTATAAGTATTTTGGTGTTGTGGAAAATATCACATCAGATTTACTGTCTTTGATCTTTCATTGTGACAAAGAACAACTGTTTAAAAGATGTCACAAATCTGAAAACATGAATTCAGTGTAGTTAACCATGGTATGGAGATACAAAAACAATATTATTTATGTTATTAAACGAATCGATAATTTGATGTAATATAAGGGTGTTACCTAAAGGGAATAACAAGAACCAGGCCCGTAGCCAGGAATTTTGGCTTGCATGAGGTTGGGGGGGGGGGGGGACTTCAAGGGGAGGGCATCCACAGGTATTTCACAACATAGTCAAACAGTAAACCGTTCTGGTAATCGATTACCAAAACGGAGAGAGGATTGATAGCCGGTACAAGGATGGGGCGCACCCGACCCCCTCTTGTATATAGGTCTGCCTAAAAGGGAGTTACCCGGAGCCGAAACTTTTACCCTGATAGCCTGATTTAAGGGAATGATGTGACTCGTATAAGTTGAGATGATTCCCCTTCACCGCGGATTTCCAAAGTTTACAGGTCTAATAGGTTTAGAGGCCTACCTAAAGAGGGGGGGGGGGTATGCAGAAGACGGCTTTTTATATGTGAAAGAGGAACTTTAGCTAGGTATTTTGGAGAAATTTCCATTCAATTCTGCAGTGTGGTTCTCTAGATATCAGTAAATATAAAAATTACTACTTTTGTGACGTGAAGAGTTTGGAGCAAGCCGGGCTTTATATATCATTAAGTTTGCTCACAAAGTTGATGAGCAATGCTTTGTTTTCTTTGTTTTTCAATCTGCTGTTTGGACCTTGAAGTTAACAGGGATATGAGATTCCCATGGGGAATTTGTGAAGTTTGTAAAATTTCAATGCCTATCATGCATACGCCAAACATGAGATCGAGAAAGAGAAAATAACTTGTAAAATTTAAAGAAGAAAGAAGACTAAAAGAGCTCATTAGTGTGACATATGTGCTGGCTTCAAGTTGAATTTGGGTTGAAAATGTGACAACCTCATCTGCTAACAGTCAAACTTGAGAACCGCACATCGGATTTCAATTCAAATTTTACCAAAATGCTATGAACTTGCGTAATCTTGTAACATTACAACCCGATTCCGTCAATCTTATATAACAACCCTTCTTTTAAACCAGTTAGCTAGTACAGTAGGCCTATAGACGTTTGTGTGTGGTGTGTGTGTTGCCCCTACAAATTGTGGGAGGAGAATCTAAGCTTTATTTTCCCTTATCATCAGTGTTAATACCTGAACAATGTCGGTAATAATCCACCACAGCCGCGGACAATCACGGTTACGAAATGTACATTTATCACCGAATTCGACGTTCGCCACGTCTAGCATCGTCGATCGAAGGCATACGAAGCCAATCACCAGCCCGTCCGAGTGATTTTTTTCCCAGGACGAATGGGGCAATGTCATTCTTTTACCTTAACCCTAAGCTTGATCCTAACCTGAGTATTGTTTTCTTTTTCATGCTTTCAATGGAAATTTCCGAAAATCGCCCCCAGTCGGCCTGGGGAAAAATTTCGCAGCCCTTCCTGCCGTAGTTCATTGAGCTGTTGGTAACAGGCCTAAGTATGCTAAGTTTTACTGTATATTTCATTTGTTTAAGTGAAATAACAGGATCCAGGATTTTGAGAAAAGGGGGTGGGGACGCACACACCGTCAGCCGAAGGCCGACGAGCGAGCGCCTATAAAGGCGCAAAACCACGGTGGGGGGGGGGTTCCCCCCTAAGAAAATTTGAATTCTATATGCACTTAGATGCGATTTTCCAACATATGGGAAGAAGCATATTTTCCATATCTATTTGCTCTTTTTTTCAAAAAATCGTTGGTCATCGAAAAAAAGGGGGCGTGCGCCGGGTGCGTCCCCACCTGGATCCGCGCCAGAATAAGTTCCTTCAATGCAAGCGTCTACAAATTAATTGAGCAGATGTAGGCTGAGCAATGATTGGAGTTTCCTTTTGTAATCTTCAATATTTGTCAAATCGAGCTAGCCCCAGTCCGACGGTGAAAGGTTATGTTCATTTATTACACATAGTGATGACACGAGTCGTGATCTTATCTGTATTTAACCGAAGTAACCATTTTCCACCACCCAATTATTCAGCCGTAATTTGCTGAAATGAAGTCACGCGTCAGTAAACATGAGAACAAACCTGCCCTACTGTTTAGGATAAAATTAGCTACAAGTAAACAGGCTCACCTCTCTTTCGCCTCAACTGAAAAATTCAAGAGAAGGAGGGCTGGAGCCGCGACACCATAGGCCGTACCTGTTTTATGGGCTTTTGGTGCCAAGCTGTCGCATAACGGACAGCGTAACGACCTTACTTAGGGCGACTTCTCAATGGGAAGAAATGGGAAAAGCCGCATTACGTAATAGGGTAATTTAGAGTTTCACGTGGTTATTAGGCTATTAAACCGGTTACGTGACAGCAGGTCGTGCTCGCTAGATTGTAGAATTATACAAAGATGAGTGACGAGATAACAGGATTATTGCCTGGAATCAGCCACTCAAGTATAAGATACGATTGGTGATAAAATGTTGTGTGCATAATGAAAGTGACCGTTAGCGGAGACGGAAAAATTGAAGTTCAAAGACTGAAAGGGATGTACAGAAACACGAGGCCACTCAGTGCTAAATAACAATAATAATAACTGAACTTTAAAAAGCGTTAAATCTCTGAGGTGTTCTCAAGTACTTTACAACTTATTCATAAACGGTAAGACTACTACAGGGCACAAGAAAAGAAAAAAGTTAGAACCCATTTAGACCACAGATCACCGAAATGAGGTCATATTGGCGGTGGCAGATGCAAATTTCGATTGATAACTGTCAGTATGCCTTCCATTCAGGTTTATGAACATTGCCCGTGTCGACAGTTATAAAGTAAGTGCGCTACCTGTTTACGGGGAAACTCGTCGGGCATTACCAGTGTTATGGAGACAATATGTCCAATCAGTAAGGCAGACGTTCTAATTAGCTTTCTTACAGTGACCCGATTCTAATGTGACGGATCCAAGTTTCCACCATCTCAATTTCCTTAAAGCAGAGACTCCGATGTTTTTCACAATTTTTATCAAAAGAATAAATACAGTAACTTGAATAGAGTTATCATGATAATTTAAATACAAAAGGGATCACAATGAAAGAAACATGAGAATAATACGTTTCTAAACATTTTATGTAAAGTTCTGTGTTTCGCGTCAGGATTTCTTTATAATTTCGAATGGACGGAAATTGGTTTCCTTCGGGCGATTACTTTGATAAGCGTGGCAACCAGGGGCTGGGGTGTGCCACACTTTGCAATGAATGGCAATAGGACTACAGATAACAATGGTAAAAGTATTGCAAACAAATCCTCCTCCCATCATCGGAACTAGATAATCAGGCGCGGACCCAAAGGGGGTTCTTCCGGTTCCAGCCCCCTTTCGGCACCACTTACTCTTTTGAGACTATCCCAAAGCTGCACCACATAGTTTGTATACTTGTTTTGATTGCCAAACGTCAGGAAAATATAAAATTAAACGCTGTCTTAATTTCAAATTTTTCCACAGCCCCCCTTTCACAGTGACTTCGTACATTTGACGCTCGTAGGTTCGAACTTTTCCCTGATGGTGCCCCTTTTTTTGTAAAAAAAATGGATCCACCCCTGGAAATTACTATTTTTGAAAAAAAAAAAGTCACTGAAAGTTGTGGACACGATGTCAAATTTAAATTGAGCTGCCAACTTTTTGATAGCTTACTTATTTACAGAGGTCTTTATCCTGGGGTATGCCTACCCTGGGGGAGTACAGGGCGTTCTCAGGGGGTACACGAACATTCTTCCCAGATTTACATCGTGATCGGCAACATGAATGTTTTCGCGATCGTTTAATTCACGGCGGGGTGATACATATACACTTAATTCTGCGCTACATAAGTGTTATTCTAAAGCCCGCTTCACACTGTACGCGATACGACACGATGCGATATGATACGGCACGATAAAAATGTCGCCCACCCTTTTACACCATAGGCGACTTTTTCTTCCTCTCTCAGTTATATTCCAACGGCCGATTAGTCACGTGATCTAATAAAATAACAATTCTGTCTCCACATTAGTCACGCATAATATCGCTCGGCGACAAGTGGGTGAAATCAAAATCAACTCTATTTATCTCGTCGTATCCTGTCGCGTCGTATCGCGCCTAGTGTAAAATTGTCTGAGTAATTACATTGTTTTCAACTTTTTATCGTATCGTATCTCGTCGCATTGCGTCTCGCCTAGTGTGAAAAGGACTTAAATAACGGTAAAGCATATAATTCTCATCAAAGGAAGTCGCATACATGCACAGTTGCCAAAAATAATGACAATATGTAAGGCATGTCTTTGGGAAACGCATAAGCGTACGAAGCTTTTCTCAGCTGTGGGGGGGGGGGGGGTGAACGTTTTATACCGTCATCCTGAGAAGGGGTCTAAGGAAAGAGGTGTTCTGCTTCCCTTTCGATTTTTTTTTAATATTTGAGGGTCCAGATACAATTGGTGTTACTTTTGAAGTCTATTCATTGAAAAAGTTTGATATTCTATTGAAGAAATTTGATAAATTTCACATAACAGACATATAAGGTGTTTTGGTCCTTGGAAAGTGGGGAAAGCATATTTTAGCCCACGAAATTTCTGACTGGGGGCTTCTCGCCAATGGGGAAAAGAGTAGCCTATTTTCCCTGCATGGGGAAACACATCAAGGGTCACGTATACGCAAAAGGTACCCTCATGAAAAAGGGTAAATTCTTGGCTGACTATTTGCCTCTTAGGGTTGTTTCAGTGTTCAATTTTCCCTTTGCAGATCTGCAGTCTTAAAGGAATATGGGTGACGTAGGTCCACGTATTTCGTGTCACTATAAGAAGCAGCAAAATATGCACAACCGAAAAAGGAATAAAACCGATGCAAATCGAGTTTGTAAAATGATTATTATATTAACTGCACGACTTAATACCACACCGTAAAAAGGGACTTCTGTCTTTAATTTCAAGTCGTCTCAATAGTATGCAGGATCAGCTGTTCAGTTTCCTTCAAGACTAAGTATGTGCGCATGCGCTTAGTAACTGTAGCTATGGGCATAAATACGCTCTTTTTGGGAAAATGCGCTTTGGTCGGGGAAACTCGCTCAAATTTCAGTAATAAGTATTCACCCCTCTCATACTTCCGAAATTTTGCTCGACATTCTGTAACGGACATATGCACTCAGACCAATATGTAGGTCGGTCGACGGGTGCCATTTCTTTTTGCAAGACGTTTAATCGATGTAAATTAACAATTGTCCTTGACAAAGTCTAGATAAGCAGGAACATTTGATACTTGGTCTAATCCATTACCAAGCCAATCATGACAACATAGGAATTAGTTTTCATTTGGAGGCGTTCTTTAGCTAGTAGACACGTATCCCTAACACTTTATCAAACTCATTAGACTAACAAGACGTCTCGTTAGCGTCTGGTCACCAGACAGTTTGCTATGATTTTAATCAGGGAACTGCTGCTGGTACCAAACGCCTGCTTAGCAAGCCAGCTGTTTTAAAGAGCGTACTTTGCTGCCAGTTGATTGAAGTTACATACAGTGTTAATTAAAATGTCAGTACACTAATTTTCCCAGAATAAAACTGATTCGATGCTCCGAACGATTAATATATTACAGGCAAGTAACTTGACTAAATGTGTTATACCAAACAATTTAATGTGACAAAAGTAAAATAGATTCAAATAATTATGATTGAGGAAACTCCATTTACCCTTTAAATTACCACGGGGCGTTACATATATATTTAACACAAACTCAACGGAGCATATGTTTGCTGCGTTAATTGGAAGCATGCAAGACACATTCTAGCACACAGAACGGACTAAGTTTTTTGTTCGGCTGATCGCTATGAAAGTCCAAAGAGGGGCAACAGTCCGTGAGACGGAAGGGGAAGCCGCTATGTAGGCTAAAGACTTTAAAAAACTAGAAAGGGATAGATTCAGCTAGATACAGCAAGAACCCGATTATGGGAATGACGTCATCGATGAAAACGGCAATGAATATTGGGAATACGGTTCTTTCTGCAGCTAGGTATGCATGAGGGTTAGGCCCCTTGCACTGTTAGCGATACCATACGATCCAGACTCACAGGCGACTTTTCGTTTTCAAATACCTTTCAGCCTCAAACACCCGATTACTCATGTACAGTACCGTGTCGCGTCACGTTACCCCTAAGTGTTGAAGGGCCTTTTTGCCCTTTCATATAAGGTGCGAAGCAACGCGACGCGATACTATACAATAAACAGTTGTAAACAATGAAATTACTTAGATCCTTTACACTAGGAGCGATTCGACGCGACGAGATAAAATTGAGTAGGCTAGAAATAATTTCAACTTTCATCCACTTGTCGCCGAGCGATATTTCGGGTGGACAATTATGAGAAAGCAGTGCTATTTTGTTAGATTACATGACTTAAGACGCGATAGATATGGTACGACAAAAAGTTGAAACCATATAATTACATAGAACCCTTTCACACTATAGGAGCGGTAAGACGAAATGAAACGTGACACGATAAAACTGAGTTGAAATAATTTCAACTTTTACCCACTTGCCGCCGAGCGATATTTCTTGTTACCAATCATGAAAGAGAATTGCCATTGAGTTAGATCACATAACGAGTCGGGTGTAGGAATATACCGTAGTTGAGAAATGAATGGGAAGTCCTCTGTAGTGTGAAATTCCCGGTAAGATTTTTATCGCGTCGCATCGTATCGCGTATAGTGTGAAGGGACTTAAACGAGTATTGGAATATCGCCAGAACTCCGTTTCACACAGTACGCGATACGATGCGATGCGACCATCAAAATGTCGCCACCCCTTTCACACTTCAGGCGACTTTTCAAGGGCGTAGGAAGAGGGGGGCTTAGCCCCCCCCCCCCAGTCAAAAATGTGGGGGCTGAAGTATGCTTCATCCCCCCCCCCCCAAGATCCAAGGGCAAAACCCCTTATTTGTCTCTTCTGTAAGAAATCTCAAAACTTTGCAGTAATTTTCCTTAAAGTTTGTCCAAAATGTTGCACCAAATTGCATCTGAGAACCCTCAAATACCCAAAAATTTTCCAAAGGGGAGGGGGACACCACCTCCCCTTAGACCCTCCCCCAAGACGGCGATCCGAAACAAGGTTCATCCCCTCACTCTCGAAAAAGCTTCCTAAGCCTATGCGACTTTTCCTTCTCTCAGTGATATTCCTAAGAAGTAACGAAAATGCAATTCTGTCTCGTCCAATATTGGTCACACAAAATATCGCTCGGCGACAAGTGGGTGAAAGTTGAAAAATTTAACTCAAATTATCGCGTCGCGCCCTAGTGTGAAAGGGCCTTTAGAGATGAAGAAAAAGTCTATTGCAATGTGAAAGGTCTTGCGAAATTTTTATCGCGCCGTAAAGTATCGCATGCTGTGTGAAATGGGATTAGTTTCAGTTTGTAAATGTTCAATCTTAACGCGAACACCCTTTGTTATTTTACTCACTTAAAAGGAGTTGAGAAATTTATGGGAAATAAAAAAAAAATCAGTCGTACAGCCCTCTCGTGATGTCTTTTACTGGGGCTCTTTCTGAAATGTGTTGTTGAGTTGTTGAATAGACCTAAATTCGTTTATTTTATAAGTTGCTTTCTTGTAATCAATTGAGCTATTTCTCCGTTTCAGAGGTTCCCACATTCCGTTAGCCTGTGTATAGCTACTATATGTGGCTGCCGCTCCCAGTGGGCTGTCGCCTTGGTTTTCATGTTGTAGGCTACGGGAAAAGTTCGTCGGCTCCGCGTGTCAACATTCCGTAGGCTTTGCTAAGCTACGGGTACATTCTCCTCAGGCTGTTTTTCATTTCATGTTGTGCTTTTTAAATTGATATTTACAACACGCAGAATTAACGAAATAAAGAACATGAAATAATAAAAGCGTACGAATTAGAGTAAGACATGTATGCCTCTGTACAGACGCCTGGGAAAAGGCTATCTTATACAGTTGAGCGCTAAAGGAGTCGGGTGATTTAAATTTGAGCAGGTCACACTAATCCAAACTGGGAACTGCAAGTTCCCTTCAAGTGGTTCAAAGGAAAGTTAGAATCCTGAATAACTCTGCCAAAAAATTGCCCTATCGTAAAGGCTATGATTTTCGATAATGACAAGCACGTTGTCAACCAGCTGACAAGGAGCGTCGCGTGGATGTATTGAGTGGGAGTAATTAGAGAGAGCATTATCCGTTTAAAGGGACCCTTCTTATTTTATTCCATGATTTAAAACATATCCCGGCACCAGAAGGCAGCTGTACTGGTTGACTACGAAGCAGGCTGTACGGTATATTCCTTGTCCAGTCATATCACTGGAAGCCTAAAAGAGGGGCTGAACGAACACAGTCGCTCCGTGGGGTACTGTACTGGCGGATCTTTCTTACAATTTTACTCAGTGACAAAACTTTGAAGCTTATTTGACAAACCGTGCTCAGCAGATGAAAAAATGTTTTGTCATGTGGCACCTGGGGACAGTGATTTTGTCCACTGTTCACCGTCCAAACACAAGATTTGTAAGATTTTAATGTTACTTGAATGTAGGTATCAACGAAAGCAGCTTGACGTTCCACGAACACAGGAATATCGACGACAATCATTTCGTTATATATACAACATTCAGCCTGGGAAGGCTTCTTTAAAAAGGCGGCCGCTAGCTTAAACTTTTTTTAATTCATCCTTATCATTAATTTAAAATGATTGCATTAGACTACCTTTATTGAAACAGGCCTCTTTATACCACACGGAATAAAAAAAGAATGCAAAAATGCATTGTGGTTTCGATGACACATTTTTCATTCCAAATAATGCCAAGATCAAATGCTATCTTAATGAGTTGGAAAATACAGTTTTGTGTTCATATTTGACCTTACCAATTCTTGGGAAATTTTGCTTTTTGACCTATGGTGACCCCAGATGACCTTTGACCTCTACCAAAAACAATAGGGGCCTTCCTGTTAGCATAACATATCTACATACCAAGTATCACACTTATTCAAGCTTCCTATCTTGAGATTTTGTGTTAAAAAGGTTTTCAGAATTTGAACATGGTGACCACAGACGACCTTTGACCTCCACCAAAAAACAATAGGTTTCTTCCTCTTATCATACACAACTACATACCAAGTATGAAAATTATCCAAGCTTTCTACCTTGAAATATTGTGTAAACAAGGTTTTCAGAGTTTGACCCTCAGTGACCCCAGATGACCTTGACCTCCACCAAAGACAATAGGGTTCTTCCTCTTACTACAACACACCTACATACTAAATATGAAATTTATGCAAGCTTCCTACCCTGAAATATCGTGTCAACAAGGTTTTCAGAGTTTGACCCCCAGTGACCCCTGATGATCTTTGACCTCCACCCAAAAACACGAAGGATCATCTTCTTACCACCAGGCATCCACATACTAAGTGTGAAATCTACCCAAGCTTATTTTGAGATATCGTGTTAACAAGGTTTTCAGATTTTGACCCCAGTGACCCCACATGACCTTTGACCTCCACATAAAACGAAAGGGTTCTTCACACTATAACACATAGACATACACTAAGTATGAAATCTATCCAAAGCTTCCTACCTTGAGATATTGTGTTAACCCCAGACACTGGCGTATTTAGGGGGGCCATTGGGCCATGCCCCCCCCCCTCACCGATGCCAAAAAAAAATAAAAAAAAAATATAAATATTTTATAGTTCTTGGGCAGTCTCATTTTGGCCCCCCAACATCCAACATTTACAGTGTCGTTTTACCCATTTTTGCTCTCAAGAGGACAATTTCTCTTCTAAAAACACAAAATTTTCGGCGCGCTACGCGCGCAGAAGAGCTACTCCAGTTTCTTCTATGGTTCCACTCTACATTGCTAGATAGCGCAAGTCCTTCCCACCTCACAAAGTAACATGTAGGAAAAGTACACAGTTTATGTAGAGGTCGGAAATTTCCTCCCATCGCAAAGGCTAGTAACTGCTCTTTTGTGTGTGTCATGCGGCACGGTCAGTTGGTGAAGGACTCACGGAGCAATGCTTGGCTATTTGATAGGATGGTCAAGGTAGTTTCGATACAATGCATATTTTATCTCTTATACGGTCTAAAACCCCTAAAGATTTTCCTTCTTTTTGTTCTCCATGATTACATGTGTTGCTTTTTTTGTGAAACCTACCAAAAAATTTTTGCGCTCCGCGCGCTTTGCAAGTTTACATTTTAGATTCCGGGAAAAACATTTAATCAACGCCGAATTATGCTTCTCTAGCATATACAAATTTTATGCAATATGTGGCCCGAATGAAATGATCTAGTACACAGGGTGTTTTTTTTTCAAATCCCACCTCACCTATACCCAACAGCACTGGGGCTCTAGGGGCCTCGGGTCGCAGGCCTCCCGTCGGGCAAATCTTGGCGTTACCTGTACTCAATAATAATAAGAGACTCTGGCTGTGGAAAATCTCCGTTCCAATCAATTCACTGAAATCCATAGGGATAACTCCACTCTGGATAATTTTGAATAAAGTCGGATAAATTGTGACAAACTTAATGTGTTTTAGAACAAATTCAAATCAACCTTTAAAAATTTTTCGCAACAATTGCGCATCTTGATGGCTGCTATCAAGCCTGACAAGTGCCATTTCCGACGATCTGGGATGCATTCAAAGCTCAAATTTTCTTGGTACGCTACGCGCCAACCTTTGGTGGCGCTCCGCTCAGATATTACCGCTGACTATATATCCGGAAGTCAGAACACTTTACCTATTTCTAGACTTTTTCCAATAGGCCTATTTTTTTAGGAAAGACATCAGACAGTTGTCTTAGTATCACGTTGAAAAGCCTGGGAAGGGCAATTTCCAGTGATCTGGGGGTATTTTTTGCCAAAATTTTCTACGCTCCGCGCCAACTGATGGTGGCGCTCCGCTTAGATATTGCCGCTGACTATATATCCCACTTTCAAAGACGGATCGCCGCCCATGGTGGTCATAAAGAACATCCATATCTACCGAGGAGTTATGTGATTTTTTTCTTTCTTTCTTTTTTTTTTTTTTGTTAAATATGTGTCATTATACAAAATGTCAGTACACGAAATGCCAATTTAGAGATATTTTCAGCGCAGGTCAAACGGCCCGGAGATGCAATCTCCAGCCATCTGAGAGCCTTGGGGAGCCAAAAATTTTCTTGTACGCTCCGCGCCAACCTGTGGTGGCGCTCCGCTTAGATAGTAAATCGTGCTCCATGGCCCCCCCGTCACCGAATTCCTAGCTACGCCACTGACCCCAGATGACATTTAACCACTACCCCAAATCAATAGGCTTCTTCCCCTCAATATGGGGCATGTATGGACCAAGTGGGAGAACTGTCGGAGTTTCCCTTATTGAGATATCATGTTAACGAGCTAAGTGTCACAAACACGCATATACACACATACACACATACATACGCCAGCACAGTTGCATAGGTTTCTGTTATCATCGAAACCAAAAATGGACTTTTTCACCGATATCAGTGTTTGCTGTTATCATAGTACAGCAGTCAAAATTTTAGTTCAGGGTTCCCACTCTTTTCTTACATTATTTTTTCATGACTTTTTCATGACTTTTCAGGACTTTTTATTGAACTTTTTAAGGACTTCTCAAACTAATGTTGACCAGAAAGAATTTAACAGTATAGTATTAAATAGGGATAAACATCTTTCATATCATTTGAGTCTTGCAACTTCATGAACAGTACGGAACATTTGTTTTTTACAGCTCATCAATAGGGCCACTGATTTTAAGCTTTATAACAAAATTCCCTTTTCAACTTTCAGAACTTCGGAAAATACCGTTTCAAGCATAAGCACCTGACTTCTAAATGAATGGGTGCTTGGTTCATTTCGCCCTGGACCCTTTTTTCCTGAATACGCTGAAGGTACTACTATCCAAATATAATTATGTCAAACTATCAACTTTGTACAAGAGAATCTGCGTAAGCAATTTGCATAATTTTATAAAAAGGTCCATAAGGCCCACATGAGAACTTAGACCCCCCCCCCCCCCAAAAAAAAAAAACATAAACAGATCACAAACCAAGCATCATTATGACAGGATGCCAGCTTTAACATTACTGTAACTGGAGGAGTGGATGATCATTTTGCAACCTTTCACAAAATGGACCCTTGGGTACATCTTGGGCCTTGGACCCAAAATTTCTGTATGTACCCTAAAAGAATCAGTAACAGAGCATCATTATGACATATTATCAACATACTACAAGACAATTTGTAGGTGGGAAAGCATTTTGCAGAATTTCATAAAATAGGCCACTGGGGCCCACATAGGACCTTGGACCAAAATTCAAGACTACCATAAACAGATCATTAACCAACCATCATTAAGACAGGCTGTCAACTCTGTTTAAACATTAAATGCAAAAAAGTTAATCACTTTGCAGTATTTCACAAAATGGACCTTAGGGCCCATCTTGGGTCTTGGACCCAAAATTCCTAAATACCCCAGAGGTACCTCTAACAGAGTAACATTATGACAAACCATCAACATTGCACAGGAGAATCTGTTGGAGGAGGAGCATTTTAAAGAATTTCATAAAATGAGCCATAGGGCCCACATGGGACCTTGGACCATAGATTACTGATCACCCTAAATGGTCCACCACCTAAGGAACATTGTGCCCAAGTTTCAAACAGATCCATGGAAGCATGTGGGAGGAGTGACATTCTACACAATTGTGAACAGATAGATCTAGATAGAGTGATGTTATCACAATACAGTAGCTCACACCAGATCCTGGTGTGAGCTACATGTAATAAAATTGATGAATTTTACATTTTGGGCAGAAAAGTACCTTTCGTGGTCAAAGTCATCTTATCCAGTGGAAATTACGTTGAAAAGAAGTGCTTAACATACCTGGTTACGATCATGTACCCAGCGGATACTTGTTAAACACAAGCGACCTAGCCTAACACACTACAGTATAGGCAAAATTGTAGCCTATACCGACAAAATTTTCCCGATTTCCATAAAGTTCCTACTTTTTTCTGATCGAAATTTTAAAAGATTTTGATGATTTGAAGGTGAATTTGCCACCATTTCGGAAGGAAAAACATCTGAATATGTCTTTGATAAATGCAAACATTCATTTATCATGGTCTGGGGCAACAATACTCCATTTTCTGTCATAAAATTTATATGTATCAAGAGATTGATAATTTTTGCTAAATTCTGTAAAGTTTCGTGCAGAAGGTTCGATTCCATTTTTAAAATCGCAAAAAATCGGCGGCCCTACATCAAAACTGCTTCAACAGATATATTTTTGTTAAAAACACAAGAAAATTCATGACTTTTCAGGACCACAGACCGTTTTTGGTGAAATTTAAGTACTTTTCAGTCCTGAATTTTAAAGCATCAAAATTTAAGGACTTTTCAGGTTTTTAAGGACCTGTACGAACCCTGTTAAGTTGAACAACTGTAAACTATGCCTTTTTTCCTTTCAAAAGTAGCAACAGCCAAGGCCGAAAACAAATCTCTGGAGGGTACAGCAGTTATAAATGTTTCTCGGTCTTCGCTCTTCATATTTTAGTCAATAGGCCGAGAGCTGTCCAGCCAAGTAGCCAGGGGCGGGTGGTGGGGTCGGGAGAGCCGCCCATAGAAAAATTTGTACCCTCAAGAAAAAAGTTCTATTGCATTAATTCATACCTCACCTCTTAGAAAATCCCCCTGGAACTTATCTCGCCCCTTCAGTACCCTGCCTGGCTACATTTGGTATTGCGCCCGGGCTCCCCCGGAGCTTTCCAGGTGGGTGTCTCCACCGCTGTATGAGCTACCTTCATATATTCACGTGAACAAGACATATCTGTAATGAATTAATGCTAGGTTAAATGCCACCCACAGGGGACTGGAGGGGCTGAGTCCCCCCCCCGTCAAAAAAAATTCGAAGTTGTTGGTTAAAATCAGGTTATTTTCTCGGGTAGCACAGATTTGGGAGAAGAGGGAAAACTGGAAAAGCTCCCCATCCCTTAGAACTCCAGAAAAAAAAATAGAGCAGGTCTATTCCACCTACTCGATTGCTGCTTACACTATACGTATGAGTAGTGAGGTATGATCTTCCTACCAGGTTTCACTCTATCCACCACGTGGCAAATATGAAGAAACTAAAGGCTCGTGGCTAAAAACAATTAAGCTTTTTTTTACCTTAAAAAAGTCCCACCAGTGTGTAATAGAAAGAATTAACATAACCACCAATTGCAACTTAAATACAACCTCAGGCCTGGAGTCTATTGCAACTCCCTGCTCAGGCTACACGAGAGATGCATACCAAGTACATAGTAACCACATATTCACGCGAACACATGTATTGATTGAAACCAACTTAAACAGTTTAAATAGACTACCAGGTGTAGCGAACTATGCTCACGCCCTCCACTCTTCGCAAGTACGGGAAGAGGATTTCTTCTAGATTTACGCATTTTGGCCTACTAGCCATACTTTCAGGCCTGTAGCCAGACAAGGTAAGTAAGGGGGGATGGGTGGGGCAACTTCCAGCTTCCTTTTTTTTTAGGGGGCAAGATATACTAATATGCATTCAGGCAATGGTACATTTTACTATTCTATGGGGGGGGGCAAATTTTCCTGGAGGGGGAGGGCCCTTTCCCCTCCCCCTTTGGCTATGGGCTTGTATGCTTTACAACTTATTTGTGGCAGAAACCAAACAGCAAGAGTAAGCATTAGAAAAAAAGACAAAAGATACTTAGGGAAAAATCACAACCACAGCTATTCTAGTACAAACAGATGTAAGCATTTAGATTGGCACACATTTTTCACTGCCATACCACTTTTCAGAATTCTTTTATATTATCAAATCAGTTAGTATTGCAGAAAAGGTAGGGGGGGGGGTAGAAAATAGGAGGTTGAGGAATGGTAAGTGGTTGGAGGTTGGGAGTGTGCTGAGTGCCAAACTGAAAGCTGAGCCCACACTAACATTTCCAATATACATTTTCATAAAATGTAATAATTTTCAATAGTAATAACATTTTGAACTCTCTTAAAGACCTCAACATACTTTTCATACTTTGGCAATTTTCTATTTAAACAGAATAGCTTTACAGCTTTGAATACATTATTTCTTTCTTAATAAAAAAATGTGAGAGTAAAAATGTAAGAAACGGACCAAATGACAGTCAGTATGAACAATCAGATGATTGTATTTACAATTGTACACAGATATTTACAATCTCAAAATTTACAAGAGTAAAAGTACAATGCTATATTACAGAAATAGTGAAAAGAAGTAAAAAAGTCTTATTTCACTAAAGTATGTAAAAATCTAGTCAGGGTAATTCTGCCATCAGGGTATGCTTTCTTTTCGTCTTTTCACTTACCACTGAACCTTGGTGAGGGGAAGCTGATAAGATCAAAAGAAAAGAAGCACCTCCCCACAGGATTACCCTGACTAATAAATGGCTGAACAGTTGTACCCAGCCTTCGTTCTTCGACTGGAAAAGCCTCACAGGATAACAAGGCATGTTGAGAAATCTTAACTATAATGTTAAAGCCTCTTCACATTTTGTCAAAATAATCTGCTAAGCCTCAACTTTTGTATTAATATCCATTGTCTCATTTCTTCAAGGTACTTTCTAATAAAATGCTTGGTAAAAATTCAAAACAGTACCATTTTTGTAGAAAAGAATTTTTTTAAAAGAATTTATCAAAATAATGAATGAGGAAATTTATCTGTAAACGTATCAAAATTCTGGGGGACAGTTTTAAATATGAAATTTAAAAATGTCAAAAAGTTGAACATGACAAGGCACATGTGACTGAGCATAGTTGCTATAATGTAAGGCTCTCATGGAAAATCTACACAAAATACCAAATCTCCAGGATATGGAGTATTTTTCTCTATCCCTAAAATAAAAATATTCCTTTGACTCCATGCAGAGTAACATTGACCCGTAAAAATATGAACTTATCAGATGCTGTCATCTAACAATGTATGCAATGGTTCCTGGACAATACCCTCCCCCCCACCCCTCTTAGGAAAATTCCCACTCAGACAATTCTTCCCTGGGCAATTTGCCCCAGGATAACTCATTTTATGGAGGGTTCAGGGTAAAGTCTGAGGGGTAAATGCCATGGGTGGGAATTGTCTGGTGGAAAATTGTCAGGGGGCAAGTTGTGCAAGGGGCAAATCGTCTGTGGAAATTGTCCAGGTGGGGGGGGGGGGTTGTACGGTCACTGTAACCAATATAGCAACAACTAGAAAATAAACATTGCCGCTGTGAAACTTTGGAAGGATTGAGACTTTGAAACTTGTGCAAGTTATCCTTATTATTGTGCCGAGTATGAAAGATGCCTTGGCACAAATTAGTTAAGATGTTTTGAACTTATTATCTAAATGGATCGAAAAGATCAGTATAAGAACTTTAACAATACTGAATGATTAGCTCAATTTAGCCATGAGTCTGTTTTCCCAAGTATTTTCTCAAGTTCTTAAAAGACATTTCTAACATGAAAATGACAGATATTTTTGTACTGCATAGAGTACAACCACAATGGTGGTCATTTAATCACAAATATTATGCTTTTTTCAAAAAGCTGTGATTTTTCTTCCAAAGTTCCAACTTTTGCCAATTTATTATCTTTGAAAGATGGTAAATTAGCATAAGCAGTATTGCACTCTCTTTATTCTGAGAATGGGTAGTACTTACATGTTCTTAAGGAAACCATTAAGTAATACAGTCTTCATTACTGTGGAAAAATTGTTACATTTAAGTTTGTAGTAGGTGACTGGTGGATTTTGAAATCAAAGAACAAAATACACCAAAACTGAACTACATTGTAAGGACACAACAAACATAGTTACATATGTCAATGTCCTTCCACAAACTACCCCACTATAACTAGAGCACTCAAGCTATTATCGAATCCTGCAGTAACATTTACCTATACTATGCTATACTGTCATATTTAAACTCTTCAGTGGGTGATCTCACTTTAAACCATGACAACAAAGAAGAGCAAGCAAACCACTCTATCATCTTTGAAAGTTTCTTGTTTCCAGAAAGTTAATTCATGCAAAAAAGAAAAAAGCATGACTGGTTACCACAACATGCCTGTTGGATCCCTAAGGGGATAGTGAAAATCCCACCACACAACTAATCATGAAATTTTGAATCTCATTCCACTTTGCCAAAACATACCTTAATTAGAACCTTGGGGAAAGAATAACCAGCTTTATTCATATCCACAAGATTCTATCAGCACAGAGTAAGGTATGGTTTAACCAAATATTTTTCAGAGAAGAAAAAAAACGTACCACTTGATAAATGCTTGAAGTCTGCATCAGATCGTTAGAGTAATTTAGAGAAGTAAATACCCCCAGTCCCTTCACTGAAAGTACACAGTGACTCAAAGTCAATGGCTCACCTCGAATTAGTAGATTTGTTTGGAACAGTGACATGTGAAAAGAGAGGGGGAAGAGGGGGCATGGTCTCCACCAGTCAGGGGGTCATTTTCAGAAGATAAATGAAAAAACATTGGGAGACAAGGCATAACTCATGGCAAACAGAATCCTCTCCCCCCCCCCCCCTCCTTTTACCCAAAGAAATTTTAGAAATCCTGTACATGCTGCTGTTTGGAAAAGGGGTAAAGGACAAAATAAATTCAATCATTAATTTAATGACTTGCATTGGCTGCATTTTACATGAAGACACAAAACTTAAATTTTAAGTCAATCATTAGACTTTCTTTGTGGACATTACAAGAATATCAAAAATAACAAAGGATGTAATTTACAGCAAACAACAGTTTCTTAGAAAGGTACAGGGGGAAGAAGGGGGGGGGGGGAAGGGAAATTAGCCCTGTAAGATGAGACAAAGCATACGACAAACATTCTCTTCCAAAGACTTTTCAACAATATAGCAGTATTCTGGTACAATACTAGTTGTAAAAGCATTCATTTTAGGGATAAAACTGTCAGAAAGTCATGTAAAAATGATGGATATCTTGAAAAAATATAAAGTAAATAGATTTTTATCATATATTGCACTCAAGGATGAAACACTAAGGGATATATAGACCCAATACTGTAATTCAAGAAAATAATGTTTAAAGTACCTCATAAAAGGTAAGCGTGAACATAAAAGAGAAAACTTTAGGGAATGTTCACAGTAATGATTAAAAAATAGGAAAGTTTGACAGCTTGCAACCTCTCTTTACTCTTGTACTCCACCCCCATCCTACCCCCTCCCCCATCCTACCCCTCCCCATCCTACCCCCTCCCCCCCCAAAATCTTGTGCAGATACAAGTCATGAAAAGAACAGGAACTTACATGACCTATACACAAGTTGTCATACTTAGTCTGAAATAGTAATACGTTCCTAAAAGTCCCTAGGGATGGATGCTGAAGGCAAAACTGAAATGTTACCCTTGAAAGGGTAGGTCTACCACTCCCCACATGAGCTACATCCTCTGGTGGGACACCATGACTTGGTCTGAAATACATACTTTAATTTCTTACTGTGTGTTCATGGGCAAAACCTGCAAAATTCTAACTTTTGTTGCAAAAACTCACAACCAGTGAATAGCAGGACTAGATATAAAGCCATGCTGCAGAGGAGGATAGCTTGTGGAATAAAGATTGCAAATTACTGACAAATTCATATTTTTGACTACTTACATTTTTTACCTATTTACACAATTCAAAGAGAATGCTCCAAAGGAAAGTTTTGAAATTTTGGCTTTCTGAAATGGCAAATTCTGCATTTTCAGAAGATTTGAGCAAATTTTTCAAGGTCTCACTATGCATATTGTGTTTATGCACCCCCAGATCCACCTCCTCCCAATTTTCAAATTTTTTGAAAAGTTGGGAGAATATTGTGAAAAACAGGATTTCAAGGTATAAAATTTCAGGAGACTTCCAGGAAAAATTGGAATGCTTAGAATGACTGAAAACTTTGTGGCAATTTATCCTAATTTTGAGAACATTTTGATATTCATGTAAAGTTTTTGCTGTCTGAGTATCAAAGGTCACCTTTGATAACCTACCTAGTAGGTGAAAAGTAGTATCTAACATACATATTCTAAGGCCTTCAAGAAATGACAGAGACCATTCAGTCCAGCAGCCAGAAAAGGGACTGAAGGAGGGCGAACTATTTTTCCAGGGGGCGAGATGTGTTAAAACATATTAAGGCAATGGTCATCAAAAATTTTCTAGGGAGGGGCAAAAATTTTTGGGAGGGGGCACCGCCCACTCGCCTCTCTTGGCTACGAGTTTTGATCATCCTATTTCACTATATTCATGAGCCTTATAACTACATTTCTGATTGGTTCTGATATATGAATATGCATACTAAAAGGCTGAGCTTACACTGTAATGACTGTTCTACGATCTTTTCACTTCTTCATAGAAAGTCAATGAGGCCTTCCACATTTAGTGAATTTTAAGAGAGAAATCACACACTAAAATCCCATCGACTTTGTTGTCTTATTCTTTGTTGGAGTTTGTATGTAAGAATTTTAGTAGCATACAATCTGTGTGCAAATTAATGTGGAATTTCTGCAAAAGTGTGCAGACATCAGTATTATAAGTGCATAAGTACTGCACTTCCACTGGGCTGGCAACCCCCCTTACAGAGTACGAACCATTTTGCAAGTTTTGTTTTATCTGTGCAGGTATTTCAGTATGATGGTTCTCCCCCCAAGCAATCATTAAAACTAATAAATTCTCATATCTTTCAACACAAAAGTAGTAGCCTGCTTTGAAAAGAGTATTTCCAATTTCATGCATTTTGCTTCAGGTGAAACAAGTGGTTAATCAAAACTGTAACATGAATATGGTTTGGATGTACTAACACCATAGAAGCAGCCACTTACAACAATTGCCCGATACAGTGTAGCAGTACAAACTAATATTGGCCAACATACAACTATTTCATGCCAATATTTTTAGCCTTCATGGTGTCTTCTGCAATCGGCAAATAAAAGTTACCATTTTTGGCATCTATCAGTACCTATGACATATATTTCCACACTTTTGGTACATTGACCATTATACAACTAACATAAAGTTAATTCATATTACATAGTTTAAGTTCCCCTGTGGGCTGGGGGTTGTAGAATATGCCCACGGTATTCCCCGCCTGTCATAAGAGGCGACTAAAGGGGAAGACTTGAACCATATTAGAACTTGAAAGACAAAATATAGCATGCATATGTTAATGTGTCGTTAAACTTTACCAACCTACCTACCTACATAGTTTAAGTTAATGTTGCATATACACATAACACGGTGGCACTGGGGCTGGTACAGGTAAACCAACTCTACTTAAAGTCACAACTCCAAGACAAAAGTTGAGTAGCCAATCTACTTTCACTGGAATTGCACCTCCTGAGAAATTTGTGATACTTTCAGAACCATGCACAGCAATATTTTGCACTTTGCACTTGAGTTATTTGCAGGTTTTAATGACATTTTGTGACAAAATTGGGTCTTTAATGTTTTCTTTATGTGATAACAACTTTTCCCTCCAGTTGACTACAATGATTCTGTGACAATGGTAGCTTGGCATGCAAGCCAAGGTCACTCCACAGCTGCTGTAGCATATGTTTATGCATTAGATAAAACAGCATAGTATGAGTCCTGACTCCATAGCTGCAACTCTTAAGGCTGCAGGTTCCTGACTCTGAAAATATTGGCATCACCCAAGCCTAGTGACAGTAAGGCCATGCAAGCCAGTGACAAGCCTGTAGAGTAGGCCTGGTAGTGTATTACAAATATTCTTTGGTGCACTAGTAATAGACACTTCATGGGTACTGTGGCATATGTTCATGCATCAGATATACCAGCATAGTAGAAATCCTGACTCCATAGGTGTAACTCTTGAGGCTGCAGGTTCCTGACTCTGAAAATATTGGAGTCACCCAAGCCTAGTGACAGTAAGGCCATGCAAGCCAGTGAAAAGCCTGTAGAGTTGGCCTAGTAGTGTATTACAAATATTTCTTGGTCACTCCACAGCTGTTGTAGCATATGTTCATGCATTAGATATAACAGTATAGTAGGAGTCCTGACTTCAAAGCTACAACTCTTAAGGCTGTGGGTTCCTGACTCTGGAAATATTGGAGTCACCCAAGCCTAGTGACAGTAAGGCCATTCAAGCCAGTGAAAAGCCTGTAGAGTTGGCCTAGTAGTGTATTACAAATATTCCTTGGTCACTCCACAGCTGTTGTAGCATATGTTCATGCATTAGATATAACAGTATAGTAGGAGTCCTGACTTCAAAGCTACAACTCTTAAGGCTGTGGGTTCCTGACTCTGAAAGTATTGTAGTCACCCAAGCCTAGTGACAGTAAGGCCATGCAAGCCAATAACAAGCCTGTAGAGTAGGCCTCGTAGTGTGTTATAAATATTCCTTGGTCACTCTACAGCTGTTGTAGCATATGTTCATGCATTAGATATAACAGTATAGGTGGAGTTCTGACTTCAAAGCTACAACTCTTAAGGCTGTGGGTTCCTGACTCTGAAAATATTGGAGTCACCCAAGCCTACTGACAGTTTGGTCATGCAAGCCAGTGAAAAGCCTGTCAAGTATGCCCAGTAGTGTATTATAAATACTCCTTGGTCACTAGTAGGAGTCCTGACTCCAAAGCTGCAATTCTTAAAGTTATGGTGACATGCCACCAAAAAGGATTTGACTTGGCAGTTAAAGAGTAAGATTTCCCAAGGAAAAATCCCTTGGAATTATTTCAATATCTTTTACCGTTCTCAAGATATACCTCTTCAAAGTTTGACCATTTCTGAAGTAACTCATTGCCTATGCAAATATAGTTATGTGTGGTGTTGCACAGTGTTGGCATTTCTTTTGTTAACTCTACTGTAGATTAAGTATCTCTTAATTACTCTTCAAATAGTTTGTTCGGTGAGTGATACTGATATTTTTCAAGGACACAATTTTAACTTGCAAAATAATTCCCTCAGGACATACTTATGTTACAATTGTCCTTAACAAAGGATAAAATTAGCCATATTTGGCTAGTCCCTCTCTCAACATCACAAGTTTGCATGTTTAGCTCATCTTTATTCACTTTAAAAGTGTGAAATGGAAATTACCCTGTAAAATGGTCGAATTTTAATGGATTTTGATGGGAATTGTGGTTCTTTTCTAGGTTTTTAAAGCTTTTTACATCAAATATCAACTATGTCATTTTCATGTCACCAGACTTTTAACTTGTTTTAAGACTGCGGGTTCCTGACTCTGAAAATACTGGAGTCTCCCAAGCCTAGTGGTAACCCTTGATTTGTTCCTGCAATTCACTTTTTTCATCTGGTCCTTTCTTACCACTGGGCAGCCTGATAGTCTGCCTTCATGTGAATAAGTGTCAGCTTTTCAGCATTGGTGAACTTGTTGTAAATTGGTTTGGGGGCATACCAGCTTTTGTGTCAATTTCTTCTTGAAGGAGTAAGGCCCTCTGTTGAAGAGAGTTGACCTGGGACTTAAGTGATGATATAGTATCCTCTAGTTGCTGAGGAGAGAAGGTAAAAGGGCATAAGAAAAAAGTGAATAAACAGCACAAAAGTGCTGTTAAAGATTAAGGGAACAAGAAATCAGAATACAAAAGACAAATTACGATACACATGAACGTGAAAGACAAATATTCTGCCAAAAAGTGAGAATTTTCTTGTTATTATTTCTTTGTGTGTGTGTGTGGGTGTTGAGGTGTATGTGAAAAGAGTTCAGTTTATATTATTTTATGAAAAATCTGGTTTTCCTATATTATGGTAATTAAGGTTAGTTGCTTGTTATGATGATTCATTAAACTTGAGCTACTTTAACCCAAAGTTTCATATGTAAAGGAAAGTCCTATAAGCAGAATTTTTACATCAAAAGAAAACTAACATTTGTCCCTTCTCATTTGTACAGAAAACTCAGTATGGTCTACAGCTGACACAATATCTGATCTACCACAATGGATCACCTGCACATGTACACACGCAACTGACCGTCTAATGAAAGGTAACAACAAGAGCATTGGTCATAGAGGAACTAAATTTCATTATCTGTGGCAGAACAAATGTTAATTAAGTGCTCATCCATTGATTTTTTTATGCCATTTCCAGACGGTTCATTTCTGTCAATGTAATCATTATTTGTCTGACCTGAGGTGAGAAGGCTTCTTATTCGAACAAAAATTACATTCTGATATTTAAACTGAGTTTTGAATAACTTATTTTGGTCATCGATTACTTGTAAGAAATATTATATTTTCAACTTGCTGACAAGTTTTTTATTATTGCTTAAAAGCCCTTTGTGTATGCATAGTAAGTTCAAATACTGCAGAGTAAGAAATAACACACTAAACAATATAATTTATATACCTGTTCTTTTCCAGCTTAAGTTCGACCAGGGAGTCGTTATTTGGAAGGAGATACATCGCTTTCAAGTGAGGTTTACACTGCCAAAGTCACATAGTAATCTATCTCTTGTACCTTTCTTGGCATTTTTAGAAGACTTAACTAGATTAGGTAGTTCACACAAACAGGATTTGTCACCGGCCATATCTACAGACTGGGGTTTGGCACTATTGCCATAGCATTGCCAGTTGCTAGGAAATGAAAAAATAATGCATCCTTGGATGCTTGGTGATGCAGATGAGAGTCAGTGTTCACATTAGGCAGCAGGATTGTCAGGGGTGTGAGTCAGGTTCTTCAAAAAAAGAGGAAAATAGCTGAAGCTTATCTTCCGAAGCATAGCTTGCACAAGGCCTTCCCGAAAGTCCAGGGTGGGAGCTCCCAGAAGGTAAAGGGCAGAGCTCCACGGAAATTGTTTTGAAATATGGAACAATGAGAGTGATATTTCCTGAATACTTTGCACCAGTTTTCTTTGTACAAAAGAAATTATCATTTTTTGCCAGAAAATAAATTATCATATTGTTACGCTTGGGCAAGTAGAGTACTGTACCTTTAAAGGGCAAGGCCGTGCGGAGCGCCTCGAGATTAAGTGGAGCTCCTGGGTTTATGTGGGGCGGCTCCACTAAGCTACTCTCTATTCTACTGGTTTTAGACGTGTATTATGTCAGGATTAAACGATTTCTTCCCTACCCCTGTGGAGCATTGTCCCTGCACGTAGATTATCCCTGGCTTATGCTAATTCACTACGTAATGTTACCTAATGTTATGTAATGTTGCGAAACTCCTCATTTCCCCATGAAAGCATACATGGGTCAGTCATTTTCGGGTCACGACTTCTTATTGTTAAATGCAAATGTATTCATGTTCCCTTTTTAAATTAATGCTCGTACGACTCGTATCAACACGACTTTTACTGTAAGTCTATTGTATTCAGCCTGGTATAAAACGCATGAATTAATAGCGCCCAGGCAGACAGAGTATTACTTTCAGAGTGTTAAGCAGCACACAGAAGAGTGTTTAGTCGCTTAGGCAGGGTTCTGCCAACGCCCTTCAGCCGCGGTTACTTTAACTCTGTGTCTGTGTACTACGCTAATCTACGTTCAGTTTTTCGACACCTTCCTAATTTAGTTCGAAGTTATTCTTATTTGCAAGTTTAGTTTTCTTTGAAAGGTTGTTTTCGTTTCAACACTGAGTGAAGGAACTCTCAGTTTCAAGATTATTACATTTTACAGAAATCTACACTTGTTCTTCGTGTCCCTTTTTTTGACTTGTTGACTTAAGTGGCCAATTAAAAGACACCAGCTTAGGCCAAGACTCCACACTGCTGCAGGCCGGATCGCTACCACGCCCAGGGTTCAACGATAACCCCTTCAACGGAGGAAAAACGTTGCATTGGTGGCAGCGGTGGGATAATTACAACCAACGGTCAACAAGCAGGAAAGGAACGAAAATGGCAAGTAGTTCTTCCGTTTCTAATGATCAGGCTGGTGCTTCCCTAGATAGTGCCGAAGTTTTGTTAAGTGAAATTCAAGCCCTGCAAGAACGCTATGGAAAGTTGCTCCCCGGTGAAGTAACTACTCCGAAACCGGAAGATGTAACTAGGAAACGTAGTACAGACGATAGCGATGAAGACTACCTTGGCCTCTCCCCCCACGAATGGTCAAGTAGGAGACACCATACGGATGTCCCTACACACGTGAGTGGGGAGGGCAGCTCACGAAAGGTGAAGTTCGACCTTGGGCAACACGTCACGATGAGAAGAAGACGAGGGGATGCTGGCTACAGTCCTGATCGTCGGAGGCAACACCAACCGGAAGTTGCCTCCACCCCAAAGCACTTTCCTATCGGAGGTACAAATACCGTACATAGACATGAAGACTCCAGGACAGAAAGTAGTGACACCTTGAAGAAACCACTTATGTTACCTGAAAAATTCGACGGTTCGAGCTCTTGGGAAGACTACCGTGTTCACTTTGAGAGTGTGGCGGATATTAATAGGTGGTCTCGAGAGGACAAGGCATGCTTTTTAAGAGCAAGTTTGAAGGGTGATGCCTTAGAAGTGTTGACCGAAATGACGCCTCGGGGCAGCATGGGTTTTACTTCACTTGTAGATGCCCTTGAACGGAGGTTTGGACACGAACATCAAAGCCCCCTTTTTCGAGCTCAACTGACAATGAGGACTACGCAAAGAGGTGAGAGCGTACAGCAGCTGGCACAAGCTATTCGTAAGTTGGTGAATGGAGCTTATCCTTTCTTAGAGAGCAAGGCCCGCGATGACATTGCACTGGAGCACTTCAGGAACGCCTTGGATGACATGGAATTGCAAAGGGCAGTATTTACGTCAAAGCCACAGTCCTTGACGCAAGCTGTTTCTATCGCCGCCGAAATGGAATCTTTCCAGAGGGCACAGTTGCATCATACTAGACGAGGAAGTAACATTCGTCATGTAAAAGAGGAGGATGATAGAGAAACTGCTCCAGCCCTTGATGTATCCAATCTCCTGAAGTTACTAAACGAGATGAAAGAAAGTTTGACAGAAATCCAGAAGTGGAAACGGACAATGGAAGGGAGAGGTGACCGGTCGGACACCTCACATCGTGGTCAGCGCCGGGGAAATCCTTGGAAATGCTGGAACTGTGGAGAGGTGGGTCACTTTCGAGATCAGTGCACTAAACCAAAGAGAGATACCAGTGCTCAGCAGGGAAACGGACCCGAGTCGGGCCAGTAGGCCCTTACCCGGCTCAGCAGGATGGTCAATCAGGGCCAAATCCAGAGAATAAGGTACCGATCTTGAACCACACCAATACACATGAGCCTGCACTGGACCCTTCAGGGATGTACGTGAACGTCAAACTTCATGGCCAGGAGGTCAACATGCTTGTAGATACTGGTGCAACTATTACAGTTATTTCCACAACCCTCTTCGACAAACTTCCTCATGAGATCCGCACCAAACTCAGGAAAAAGAGAACCTATATTTGGATGGCTGACAAAAACAGTAAGATGAGAGACATGGGTAAGATCTGCCTGGATTTAGACTTTGAAGGCTGCCTTCTTAAACAGGATGTGCATGTCCTTGAGGCTGATTGCGGCGCTATCTTGGGACTAGATTTTATGATAGAGCATCGCTGTAACTTGGATTTGACTAGAGGCACCATTTCTGTCGACGGCTTTCAAATACGGTTAAATCAGAAAGAGAATGCACATTCCCTTTACCGCCTCAAGGTAACGGAGACAGTTTCTATTCCCTCCGGTCACGAAGTTATAGTTCCTGCCGAGCTTCTCAGACACGGTCCAGGAATGCATGTTGATAAGTGTGAACACCTTGAAGTGGGACTAGTCTCACCCCTCTTGAGCTTTTATGAAAACCATGCAATTGTGGTAGCCCATGCTCTGGTTGATGCTTCCAAGCGAGTGATTCCACTTAGAGTATTTAACCCAACAGAAGACAGCGTCACCTTGTATCAAGATTCCCAACCAGCATCTATTGACTTTGGAGTGGACCTTATTGAAACTCATAGAGAAGATACCCTAGACGGTGAGTCGAGTACCATCCGAGTAGTCAATGAAGAGGAAACAAAACCGGCTGATGGCATGCCACGAGAAGATTCATCAGGAATGGCCGACCACATTAAGGAGCTTGCCGGCAGGATGACTGGGGATCTGTCTGACACCCAATGGAGTAAGGCAGAGTCACTGCTGTTAGAATTTGGGGATCTCTTCAAGAGCCCGAAAGGCCCTATTGGCAGGACCGGCCTTGTGAAGCATAAAATTAACACCGGCGACAATATACCCATCAAACAAAACCCCCGAAGAATTGCTATTCACAAACAGGCAGAAGCAGAGAAGGAGATAGAGAAGATGTTGCAAAGTGGCGTTATCACTCCTTTCAATAGTCCATGGGCGTCCCCGATTGTACTGGTGAAAAAGAAAGATGGGTCTACCCGTTTTTGCGTTGACTATCGGAAGCTGAATGAAGTCACCATAAAAGATGCCTATCCTATTCCTCGTATCGAAGACAGTCTAGAGTCACTGGAAGGATCCAGGTGGTTTTCGACACTAGACTTAGCCAGTGGCTACTGGCAGGTGGAAGTAGATGATAAGGATAGAGAGAAAACAGCTTTCGTCACCAGAGAGGGCCTTTATGAATTTACAGTTATGCCTTTCGGGTTATGTAACGCCCCAGCCACTTTTCAACGGCTGATGGAGCGAGTTTTGAATGGCTTACAGTGGGAAATTGCCGTGCTGTACATTGACGACATCGTGGTGCATGGACCAAACTTCGAGGAGCACCTAAATCGACTTAGAGCTGTGTTTCAACGACTTCAAGAGGCCAACCTAACCCTGAAAACTACAAAATGTTCCCTGTTCCAACGACAAGTAGAATTTCTTGGACACATTGTCTCTGGAGAAGGAATTAGCCCTAATCCTGGTAAGGTAGCAAAGGTTGTCAACTGGCCTACGCCGGCAACGTTGAAAGAACTCAGAAGTTTCTTGGGTCTTGCAACCTACTATCGCCGCTTCATCAAGGGCTTTGCTGACATTGCACGTCCCTTGCATGCCCTCACAAACAAAGGAAAGGCTTTCGATTGGACCGAAAATTGTGAAGAAGCATTTGCAACTTTAAAGAATAGATTAACAACGGCCCCAATTTTAACGTACCCAACGAAAGAAGATGACTTTATCCTTGATACAGACGCCAGTCAGTATGGCATTGGAGCTGTTTTATCGCAGAAACAGTCAGGCAAGGAACTCGTCATCGCCTACGGGAGCAGACTACTTACGAAGCGGGAGCGAAATTACTGTACAACAAGGAAGGAAATGCTTGCAGTTGTCTACTTTACAAAGTACTTCAGGCATTATCTGTTGGGGCGCAAGTTTCTTCTTCGAACCGATCATGGCAGCCTGAAGTGGTTATTTTCTTTTAAGGAGCCCGAAGGGCAGGTCGCAAGATGGCTGGAAAGCTTGGCATCCTTTGACTTCCACATAGAGCACAGAGCCGGAACCAAGCATTCAAATGCTGACGCCCTATCGAGAGTGCCATGTAGACAATGCGGTCATGGGTCAGAAGTTACACCACCACTAACTGAAACCACGAATGGCCACGAGACTGGTTACCAGGATGAGAAGAGAGGGGGTAGTCTGAAGAGGGTAACCAACCGTAACAACCAACCTGAACCAGTGTTGGGCGTAAACCGCATGACTAGTGAAAGCCTCCGGAAAGCTCAACTTGAAGACAAGGAACTCAAATTCTTCATTGACCTACTAGAAAAACACTCACAGAAGCCATCATGGGAGGAAATTTCTGGTGAAGGGGCTGATATAAAATTCTGGTGGTCTCGTATGCAGCAGCTGCGTCTCATTAACCACGTCCTCTACATGAGGTGGGAAGGAGGGAGAGAAGATGACATCACCTTTAAGCTAATAGTGCCCAGGTCACTGAGAAGTCAGGTGATGTCGCAACTCCACGACGTAAACACCGCAGGACACCTTGGCTGTACCAAGACGTGGAGCAGGGCAAAGAACTCCCCAGTCTACTGGAGAAATATGAGGCTAGACATCCACAGGCACTGCATACAATGTCACCAATGCGGATCCCGAAAGAATCCAACGAGGAAAAACCGCGCTCCCATGCAGAAATACCAGGTTGGACTACCCTTGGAACGCGTAGCCATGGATATAGCTGGACCGTTTCCAGAGACACACCGGGGCAACAGATTTATTCTGGTAGTTGGTGACTATTTCAGCAAGTGGACCGAGGCGTACGCCATCCCAAATCACCAGGCGGAAACGGTTGCGAACGCTTTTGTGGAGCAGTTTATTTCAAGGTTTGGTACACCTCGTGAGGTATTTACCGACCAAGGGAGGGATTTCGAGTCCCGACTGTTCCAAAGTATGTGTAAACTTCTAGGGATACAGAAGACACGCACCTCACCCTTTCATCCCCAGTCTGATGGAATGGTCGAACGGTTCAACTGTACCGTTGAATGCATGTTGACTAATTTTGTTTCATCTAATCAGAAGGACTGGGACCTTCATCTCCCGTTTGTCACCATGGCATATCGAGCCAGTGTTCATGACTCAACGAAGTACACCCCTAACATGTTAATGTTAGGAAGGGAGGTAGAGATGCCCATTGATCTAATCGCCGGCCTTCCGCCAAACCAGACTAGGGACACCAACGGAGCTAGTGGGGGAACTGAGGGCTACAAACTTCATACGGATTACGCTGAACATCTAAGGGAAAAGATGAATGGGAGTTTTGAATTGGTGCAGAACAATCTACGAAAAGAAATGACCCGACAAAAGAAACACTACGACAAGGCCAGCAAGGGACACCTTTTGTACAATGTAGGCGATGCTGTATGGCTGTACGCACCAACCAGAAAAGTCGGTCTCAGCCCTAAACTACGACCAACTTGGGATGGACCCTACATAGTGACTGCAAAACTGAATGATGTGAACTATCGCATACAGAAGAACGTAAAATGTAAACCGAAGGTGGTACACGCAGACCGTCTCAAGCCTTATACAGGGCCCCACGACGCTTCTTGGTGGAAAGGTCCCAGCCAACCGGGCCACGCCCAACACAAAGCCGATGCGAGTGTGCAATGTCACATACCGTTAAATTCCGGTGATGTAGGAACAGCTCCTGATTACCCCCTGGGGGAATCTAGAGATGCCGCTAAAGCACCAGCAGAGAGGACCCCGGTGAGTACAGGACATGGAATAAACCCTGGCCGACAAAGATACAATCTGCGGTCCAGACCGAAAAACGTGTAAAATTTTACGGAGTCTAAGTAGAGGAGTTCAGCGCCATTCGGATGCTGAACTCAAAGTATGTGTTAGGAAATGATCTTTTTTTGCGAAGGAGATGGGGCTTTAATCACACAAACCAATCGGATTTCTTGTGTAGGGTCACCCCAATCGGAGGTGACCAGCCCCAGGACAGCACCATTCGGCAGCTGTCCACCCTCTCCCCGCAGATTATATGGACGAGTTTTAGGAGGATTTTTTTTCTTAAAAAAAAAAAAAAAGAAAAGCTCAAAAAAAATGTGAGCGAGAAAGGCTTCCATAAAAGTAGTGTGAGGCGGTTGCCTCACTTCTTGGAGAAAAGAAGTAAAAGAAAGTTGCGGCATTTGTGTGCACTTGTGAGCTTTCAACAGGTGAGATATCTGCAACAATTCCACTTCAGATGAAGTTTAAAGTACGATCACTAAGGAAAAAGGATCGCGCAACTTTGCTTCTTTAGTTAAAGTCAGCTGCAGATGCCTTGCTCTTTCTAGCTCTAGGCATTCAATGTATAGATTATTAGGAGAGCAATCTGAACTCAATTGAGTTAAAGGAGGCGTCTCATCCATATACAGCGTAAAATTATTTTAAGTCCTTTTCTTCAAGGTCTTAGGGAAGGAGTCTGAAATTCTGACTCTTGTTTTGATTGCTTGGATTTTGATGATTCATGGTAAGTATGAAAAGAATAGGGAAGCAGATAATAGAAGGCAGACAGTATAAAATGCTTATTGCAGATGTATACTGTCTCAGAAAGTTTCAGAAAAAGTTCTAAACTAATCCTAACGTATTATCACAACCATGTATGAGTGCAGAGCTTGCAATTTAACTTTTCGCCGCTCTAGCAATCTCAGGCGACACCAAAGAACTAGTTGCCCTTCCTTCGGACACCAGAGGACCGAAGTGTGTAGCGGCTGTGGAGGTCAATTTTACCGACGAGATGTGCGTCAACGGCACGAAGGGAGGTGTAGGGGTACCGGGCGCGAACACGACCAAACGGAACGTGTTCGCACACGGGCGCTCCAGTCGGAAGCGCCCGTGGGTCAGCACCAAACGGAATCTGCACCTGACGCCATACTAGAGGTATTTGTGGACCCTACGGAAGACCTCGCCCTCGAGATGCAGAATCGAAGACAGGCCTCCACCCAGACCTCAGCAGAGAACTCACCGCCGGGAAACCTGCATTTGAGGAGGGGGGAGCAAGTGCTCGTTCGTGGTCGGAGCTACACCCTCCTGACAGATTGTTTAATGTGTGTAGCACCGGACGATATTACCTTAACAGAGCAGGCTACGCAGACCACGGAGACCAGCGGTTTGGACTTCAATGAACGATGGAGTTTAAGAACAACGCTGGTAGGTTTTGACACTGAAGGAAATCCCCTCTCCCGGTCAGAAGTTAGGCATGAATATAGCTGTCCGGTGAGAACGCTGCGTTCCTACGGAGGGCCGTATAATCAATTTTTTGTACCTCCCGAGTACGCCCCTCACCCACCATTTGGAGGAATTATCCCACTGGGAGCATCTTTGCCGCCACGCCCTCCAATGGCTAACCAGCGAGGATATGAAGAAATGTTCCGGAGGGAGACTGAGCGTCATGCCCGTGAACTGTAACCTGTATTTCATTGGATATTTTGAACGTGACTAAAAAAATTTCCTAAAGGATATTTCTTTGGAATTACTTTCTATCGAAGACTTGAAATGTGTGTTTTGTTCAATTGTTTTGTTATATGGGATACGGACTTTTCCTAAAGGATATTTCTTTGGAATTACTTTCTATCGAAGACTTGAAATGTGTGTTTTGTTCAATTGTTTTGTTATATGGGATACGGACTTTTCCTAAAAGATATTTCTGTCGTTATGTGAAATTCGATTGACAATCTTTGTTATTTATGTGATATGCATTTCGTAAGGATATTTCCTGAAAACACTTTTGTTGGTAAGAAAGTTCATTTTTTTTTATTTTGTTTTGTTTGTATGCTAAGAAAACTAATATTACGCGAAGTAGCGTGAGAAGTATTTTCACATAAACAGGTAAATGCAAGTTATCTATTACAATTGAAAGTTGAATGTATACAATTTTCCAATTTGTAAAAGAGTAAGACAATATTCTACAGAGGTATCGTAATTTGAATTTTCCATTTTTATCATATGAGGTCATATGATGTTGTCTAAGTAGAGGAGAGTGTTACGTTTGGGCAAGTAGAGTACTGTACCTTTAAAGGGCAAGGCCGTGCGGAGCGCCTCGAGATTAAGTGGAGCTCCTGGGTTTATGTGGGGCGGCTCCGCTAAGCTACTCTCTATTCTACTGGTTTTAGACGTGTATTATGTCAGGATTAAACGATTTCTTCCCTACCCCTGTGGAGCATTGTCCCTGCACGTAGATTATCCCTGGCTTATGCTAATTCACTACGTAATGTTACCTAATGTTATGTAATGTTGCGAAACTCCTCATTTCCCCATGAAAGCATACATGGATCAGTCATTTTCGGGTCACGACTTCTTATTGTTAAATGCAAATGTATTCATGTTCCCTTTTTAAATTAATGCTCGTACGACTCGTATCAACACGACTTTTACTGTAAGTCTATTGTATTCAGCCTGGTATAAAACGCATGAATTAATAGCGCCCAGGCAGACAGAGTATTACTTTCAGAGTGTTAAGCAGCACACAGAAGAGTGTTTAGTCGCTTAGGCAGGGTTCTGCCAACGCCCTTCAGCCGCGGTTACTTTAACTCTGTGTCTGTGTACTACGCTAATCTACCTTCAGTTTTTCGACACCTTCCTAATTTAGTTCGAAGTTATTCTTATTTGCAAGTTTAGTTTTCTTTGAAAGGTTGTTTTCGTTTCAACACTGAGTGAAGGAACTCTCAGTTTCAAGATTATTACATTTTACAGAAATCTACGCTTGTTCTTCGTGTCCCTTTTTTTGACTTGTTGACTTAAGTGGCCAATTAAAAGACACCAGCTTAGGCCAAGACTCCACACTGCTGCAGGCCGGATCGCTACCACGCCCAGGGTTCAACGATAACCCCTTCAACGGAGGAAAAACGTTGCAATATGATCCAACTTAATTGGTAATATGGGCCAAAATGACCATTAGATGACCATTGACCTCCACTTTCTAAACACCTGCCCAAGAAGTTACCAAGTTACTAAATATCACAATAAGCACTCCAAAACTGTCAAGGGGTCTTCAGGGGACATAGTCTTTTAAACTTATTTATTTTCATAAAATGTCCCAAAAAGGACCCCTAGATGACATTTGACCCCAAATCCCGGATCACCACAGATAACTTGTTATAGGTTCACCTTTGTGCCCAAGTTTTAGTAACATTTGCCCCAGCATGTGTCTATGGAGTAAGCCTTGAACTGTTGTATGCTTCATCGTAACAGTGGTATATATGGCTAATACAGCCAAATGTAATAAATAAAAGAAACTTAGACAAATAATGATGTCATCCTATCCATAAAAGCCACTAACCATGCATAACACAACTTTTGTGAACAAATACGACAATTTAAGCAACTTGCAACGAATATTATTGAAACATAATACTAGGCCATGTAGCTCTTGGAGGCCGCCTATAACTTGTACAGTAGATCAAACGTAGTTGCATGTGTTGGTTAGGTTGTAATGTGTACATATACGTGACATGTTAGGCAATGGGAAACATGCCATTCCCCTCTGGAGAAAGTTGCCCCGTATAGGAAAACCTTAACATAGAAACTTGCAAATACACTTCAGATTGTTCTTTAAGGGTCTTTTACACATGTCATTTACATAATTTGGAGGTTCTTGACCAAATGGGATATTTTGGATTCTTTAGACGATCGATCTTGATTTTGCTGGTCTATGTAATTGAGACATACTGTCTACAGCTCACAGTGTATGGAGAAAGTTGTAGCTCGCTTTCATGATCAAACCATGACTTCTGGGACTAAAATCTCTCACCTGTGGAGTAAAAATTTTGCGAATGTATATTCCTGGATTCCAAAAGCTCTCGTGGCTTTATTTTTGCAGCCATCTAAGACTGTTAAGATCAAATTTCCTGATCAAGATTTTTAGGGTTTTAATGTCAAGCCCAGCTAGCTATATGAACTCCCATACAAGCACTTTGCATACAATACTGAAGTAGTGCAGTATATACAGTACAGTAGGAAAGACCTCCGTTCTGGTATCGCTTTTACCATTGGCGGAAATCTTGTGTTTCGATACACCGTTACTTCTGTCCGATTTTTCAAAAAGGCGGAAAATGAGATCGGGAAAGAAAATGAAAAAAGCGGATTTCCGCTAAAAGGCGGAGATTTCACACCCCTGGATTGTGCAATTCCCGCACTTTTCTCAACCATCCAGCAAGATTTAAAATCATGTATGGGAGTTTCCCACACTTGTTGGGAAAAAGTTAACTTTTTCTGCTGCAACTTATCAAGATCTCCCCTCTTAGAAACAAAATCCCCTTCAAAATATTTTGAAAAGGGGGAAATTTCCCCCTCAAATTCTGAAACCCTAATTTTATTACAAAGTTTCACATAATATGTTGCATAATTAACTAAACCTAATTTTGTGACTACAAATTTTCATGTTTACCAGTGCTGGAGGCGGGAGACCCAGCCTTGAGATGAGGCCAGCCCCTGCCTTAAAAAACAATTTTTGTGTCTATTGTATGTTACTGAATCATTATATAAGCTACAACACAAACTGAATGGTCAGGCTTAGGTCCATTGCAGTGAAAGCAGTATCAGTATGCAGTTAGTTATACTTACAGTGGGTGTGGCCTCAGCCTCTGGGACTGTGACCGCGACTACAACAGTAGTGTTTACACTATTCTATTAAAATATATATGGCAGATTGGGCCTTAGTTAATTGCAATATACACTGTATATATTTTGACAGTCCCTCCATATGATTTTGTCTTTAGGGAAACTAAAAAAAGAGCAATCAAATACTGAGGTAAAAACCATGCCATACCTTCTTTCTTGAAAATTTGAACATAACAAATAAAAATTGGAAAAATGCAACATTTGAGATGAAAATTTGGACCAAAATATTAAAAAAAAAAAATTAAGAAAAGGTTGAAAAAAGTAAATTGGACAAACTTGCACCCGCTGACATTATGATCTTTTCTTCTTACCTTTCTTACACTCAGTGGGAGCATTCCTCTCATCTTGTCCTCATACTCCATTTTAACTTGTGTTAGCTGATGTAAGAATGAAGAAAAACTTCTTTAAAAACTCAGAAAGCAGACTTCCAATCAATGCACCCAGTGGGGGCATTTGTGTCCTCTCCCAGTGTGTATGATCAAGTAAAATAAAAGGAGGGGGTAGGTGGAGGAAGCTTACTGTCTCTAAATTTAATAGTAATGAAGATGGGCAATTTCCCTTCACCCTGATTCTTAAAGACAAGTCCCATCGTGTAACCAATTGAAATCATACTGCCACATAAGGCTGTGAACATGTGGTACAACCATAAAATGTTAAAGCCAAAATGTTTGCGATTGTTTAGCATTTAATTGTGATCATCAGTTACCTTTGCAGTGAGTCAAAGCTGCAGATCTGTATTATTTGGGCTTATTGTATAATATTTCATGGTCATTGATTTAAAGAATGAAGAAAAAAGATTTGAGAGAAAGTAAGAAAAGATTGGTATAATTCACAGATGCTGAGATGGATAACGAAAGGAGAGACAAAAATGGGTATTACCATGAGTCAAGAGAGGCTTCTTCTATATGTTTATTCCACATGCGATTGTTTTGCGATTAATGGCTACATGGCCCAGCCTTACTACCACACACTCAAATTAGGAGTTGAGGTCACAGGGGTGTAAGGAGAATTTTTCCCAACATTGTGAGCTTTAGCATGAAAAGGAACCAGATTTACTGTGGTTTTTGTGCTTTGTTCACAATATTTCACTCATAAAACCTTAATATTTATTTGCATACTTCACTTTTAATACACTGTAATGGCAAGAACATTCAGGGCCGCTATATCACCATGCAAACCTTGGCTGGCCACCACCTTTTGGTTTTTCAAACGTAACAATTTTATTAACGTTTATTTTACTAATGTTAATGGTTTGGGAGGTAAGTGAGCCTGCCAAACTAGCAGAGGAATATTCAGGTTAACTGCAAAGTCAGTGATAAACAGTAATTAATGGTTAAAAAATCTTTCTAGAGAATAGTTAATATTTAAATCGTTTAAAGTGAGTTAGTTTCAAAATCATGTCAAAATAAAGCACCAGTTCCTAAAGAAAATGACCACTTGACCTTTAAAATGAGTACACATTTTGAAATTAAAAGTACTTTCTCCATAAATACTTGATCTGCTTTGTGTAATGTCCAGAATAAAAGTGTATTATATATGACAGAGTATTGTGGTATGGTGTTGGTTTGTCACCATACACTCACTGTCAATGAATTTTTCCTTAATGGAATTCATAATTCCTGCATGCAGGTATGACATGCCTCCCAAAAACTGAGAAATAAACAAAGGTTATGTAAAAGACACCAGACTGTGCACTTCTAAATATATCACTTTACAGATTAGTAACAAGAAATTAAACCCAAAACTTCCCCAAATTATTTTCACTTGTTTGATTTAAAGAGGCTGTGGCATTCCCCCAAATAAATCTAGGAATAGCAGGCCTACAGTTCTAAATACAATTGGCGACTGGACTTTGACTGACATTCGTTTAAAATATAGCTTCAATCTGTTTGGTCACTGATGACTTGTACAGGCAGTTGTGTTCCCAATTAAGCTCACACACACAGTTGTGTGTCAATATGACCTTGAGCAACTTAAACTCAGTGCAGGCTACTGTGGTTCTGTCTTGGAGGTGTACTAGACAGGTGTTTTTGTTTAAATTGGAGGAGGGGCTAGAAGTTAACTTAGTAGGAAGAATTTTTACTGTCTGGGGTGAGATTTTAGAGCCTTTAAAAATGGGAAAGACATTTTACCATGAAGGGATCGTACCCTCATGAAAATCCACAGAAGGCCCTTATATAGGAATACATGAACACAGAACCTGTCTTCCTTGCTTATTAACATATATTTGGCATGAAATGAGAATATAAGGGTGCCCTCTAAACTAATGGCACTCTCAATACAAAGAGCTTTGCCAGACAGTAGTTGCACTGAATAGAGGAAATAACTATGTTAATAGACAGTAAGAAGGAATGAAATAGACAAGGAAATACCAAACCATTTGATTTCTAAATAATCACAATTTGGCATGAGAGGTGTCAGGCTTGGTTTTAATCTGGCTTGTATGTGCTTCTCTAAAATTCAGGGCCATCTAGAGCATACCTATAGATTTCTTCTTTGAATGGAGCCATAATTTAACCTTAACAGCAAATATCTTGCTGGTTTGCTAAATCTCAAATCCCCTAACCATGGCACCTCCACCTTTGCACCAAATGCATTCCTTGGCTATTCCATCATGGCTGAAGTCTTGACAATGATTGCATAAGTTGCAGTTAACTCAACTCAACATTTGTCACCGGGGGTCAAATGTAAGCTGGGTCCTATTTCATCCAGAGTTATGATCCTTCTTAAGAAAAAAGCTGTCATGCAACAGTCTTCTTAAAATTCAATATAAGATCAATTGTATTATGAAACAACCCTGGATACTTAAATTCTACTTTTAATTTATAGAGTTGACAACTTATTCATTTCATGACATACTCAAGACTTTTTGATCATATCAAGAACTTTAGAACTTTTTTATCATATCAACAATTTCATGGCATTTACATTTTTCCAGTGACCATACAAAATTTGTGTAAAAGAAAGAATTAAACCATGCAGGACAGCGGTAAACCTGAAGTAAAACACACTTGACCGATTTACTTACAAACCCCAAAATATAGTGGGGCCAGACTTTTGTAGTCTTTCTCCTCACAGAATAACTACACCCACACAATCTGCTACAGAACATTTCTTGTGTTTGTTCCACGACCAGGGAATATTTACTACATCTATGCTTTCTTAATGATCTGCTGAAGTGAACTTCTGGTACTTAACAACTTTTTCTAAGCTGGTACTTGACAGTACTGATAGTCGAATTGACTAATCATCAGAAATCACAATTGCTTTTTGACAGTCCTATTAATAGGGCTCAAAACCTAAGATGTTGATTGCTTGACTACAAGCACTACACCTTAACATCTGCTGTTTAAATATAGCCTGACCTATCCAAAATATCACTTAAGTAGTTAATCAGCAAATGTTACATAAGCACGGGTTGCCTCACAATGTGAAACTACTCCATTAATGTTATTCATCAATTGATCTTGTATCAAAACTTGGCAAGATTTGTTTTAACTGTACATTGGCAATATCAAGAATGACAGAGATGACCTCATAACTGCAACCCATTAATCAGTATAACTGCGGAAAGAACTACTCCATTAATTGACTACAACACAGAGGATTGACTACTAGCACTAGAACTTGATAGGAGTATTTACTAAGTTTATAACAACATGAATTCCATGAACTAATTTAATCATTAACCTTTTCTTGATGATCTAGTTCCTGGTTTCTAAGCCTGGCTTCTAATTTCTGACACTGTTCTTTCAATTGGTTGGCTTCCTGTTGTAAGGTCTGCAAATAAACATAAATTCCACTTATGGAACTGAATGTATTCTCAGGGAAACATAAAAGTGTTTCTGAAGATGATTTCAAAGCCTATCTCAACCAAAAGCTAAAGAAGATGTCTGGCTATGCAAGTTGTAAGCTTTTACTGAAAACCAGAATGGAAAACTTCACAAAATGAGATTTGATGACTTCATTACTCAAAATTTTGCTTGTCTTCAAAAAGGGTCGTGCAAGTTTTCAGTGTTTGACCTCTGATGACCTAAGATGACCGTTGGCTTTTGTTAAAAGCAAAACAGGGTTCATGAACTCACCATAAGGCACCCACATGCCAAATGACAGAAATGTCCATTTTATTTTTCTTGAGACATCATATTCACAGGTTGTTTTTGTTTTGACCTGTGGTGACCTCTTACAACCTTCAAAATCGACCAAACAGGGCACAGTTCAATACTAGGCCCCATTTTACAAAGGGTTACACTAGCCCTCAAGTTTGATTTATACAGGCCTACTGCATGATAAATCAAACTTGAGGACCACCATCACTCTTTGTGAAACAGGGTACATGCATGTGAGTCATTCAATGTTCCAATGTTAAAAATTTCATAGACAAACGTATTTCTTACGAAGGGCCAAACAAATGCAAACAACAGTGACACTGGTCTTGTTAAGGGTAGCACCATGATTTTTCTGATGGTGGTTGAGGGTGGCAGGCTAATAAGCAAAGGCCCCAACAGATGGGTGTGGGTTAGAATGGGGGCAAAATTTTCTTGACAGGGGAGGGTAGACTGGAGGGAATGAGAAGTGGGACACTAGCAAGCATGGAATCAAAGCATAATGATAGTTCCATATATTTCATGATGTCAACTCCATTTATCCCTGATTTTGCCACAGGTTTTTTGCCCTCCCCCTCCTGTTGGAAGTGCCAATTTTACCTGATGAGAGGAGAGGGACAGCTCATGACCCCATCCAAGGGGTGCTACCCCTCAGTCTCATTAATTTGCCCTCTCAGAGTTGGTACTTGCTAAATAATTTATAATTTATTCATGAATAATGCAATTGTCATTTGCATAATAATGTCATAAAAACAAAAACAATTCCCAACAAGCAACAATCTGAAGGAACATTAGCATATGCTGTACAATGAAGACCTACACTGTAAATTCTCCTTGATATTTTTCTGTACAAATGATGTAATTGACAAAAGGAATTGTCATTTAAAGAAATTTCACAATTGAGTCATCAAAATGAGAAACCCTGCATTGCTGAACATAAAGTCTAGTTTTGCTGGCCATTCTCATAGATGAACGAATAGTGTGGGTGATATTAAAGTTGGTTAATTGCAGCTTAAACCCTGCTGAAAATAGTTACTCCATAAAAGTAAGCCACTCAATTAAAACTTCTTGTTCTACTGCACGACCAAGAAATAGAGATTGAATGAGCTTTAGTTTTTTCTCTTTTTTGTGAAAACTTCCTCACCATGTGTTCAAGGCTAACCTTTGTAAGACATAACAATCACTATGGTAGTTTGAAATGTGTTTGGACAATAGAAGATTGCTGTAAGTTCTATTGACATAAAAAACAAATTAAAGTTAAACTAACCTTGCAATATTCAGCTTGCTTCCTACGTAAAGCATTCTTTTCCATCTCTAGCTGTGATACAGTCTCAGTGAGTTGCAATTCCATATTCTCTTTGGTGCTAAGAGGAAAAATATTGAAAGCAAAGCGTACCTTACAACAAGTGATCAGATAAATATGCAAGAACCTTTCAAGCTCACATGTGGATCTTTGTGCATTTTTTAAACAGTTCTTTTAAACTGTTAGATAGCTAGTGTGACTAAACACATCCGCATTGACAAACGGAATGACACTAGATATCTAGTGGTTCAAACTGCTCAATACTGGCAGGATATTTTCCTGTTGTTTGTCACAACAAGTTGTGGCGATGAAACACTTGTAAGGATTTCTTGAACAGGAAGAGATGCTATCAAATGACCTTCAACTTATACTTGTTTCTGTGTATCAGTTCGGATCTTGATATATACCAGTGGCGGCATACACCCACCAGTGAATATACTTTCCTTTCTAGATGAAGAAACTGGCCCATCATGCACGCTGTGCATGTCATGTTTTTGCCAAAAAGTTATGTGAAATAATAAACACAATCATAAAGACATTTTGCAGTTTAATGATACAAAAGAAATAGTAAATTGATGAAAATTATATAAATTTACAATCAGAAAACAAGGAAATGCTACCAAAAATCAAAATCAACAAACTGTTGCCTGTATGGACTCCCAATTCTCCTACACCCATATTTTTTGAGGACTGACCATAGAAAAATTGTGCTACACCTAGATAAGGCTTTGTGCCCCTCCAGAGCCCCACCCCCAGCTGAAAAAAATTTTGGCTCTGCCACTGGTTACTTCTACCTGATATTTGATCAAATTAATTTAAGATTAATGATTGTGAGCTGTTGTGTTGCCTTTGTATGATGAATCATGATAAACTGCCTTCACACATAGTGACAAACATTCTCAATTGGCCTAGTGGACATTTAACTAAACAAAACCAATTCAGCATTGCAGATGTTACTAAGCCCCAACAAATATTACTGGAAATCACTTTTCAAAGCAGACACCCCACTACAATTTATATATCAAAACTGGTACGTACTCACCTTTGAGCTTTGTCTTCTAAATCAGTCAAGGCTTTTTGAAGCTCTTCTTCACGCTAAAAAAGAGAGAATTCCACTATATGGTAGGTAGGTTACATTACAACTGATGATCTTCCAAGAGTCTGATTTGTTGAGTAAAGTTAGATTGACAATAGTTTATTAAATCATGAGCCTGAGGTATTTATAAACTGCTTACTTATATTATGCTGAAGTATGATCTATTTGTTAAAAACTTTCATACTGATGAAGCAAATTCTACAAAATATTTCCAGGCAAAAAGAAAGTGCAACTTAACTACTTACGTGAACAATGGCTTTTCCTGAAACAGTTAATCACTTTGTAATGAAAGATAATAATATTCCATCCCTTAGCCATGAACAAATATTAAATATGAAATATAAGCAATTATTGAGAAATAAGGTAAGTGGAACTAACATGCTCACGGTTCCACTGGACCATAATAGACAATATGCATATGATGTCACAGAACAGAAAGTGCACCCCCCGATAGAGGTAAGCAGTGCACATATCATTGCAACCGACACCAACAAATGCAAACAGTTAATTTGTGTACTGGTCAGATATGCATGTAGCCTACTACGCAGGCATGTAAACTCTATGTCATGCGTGCATTGTGTTTCATTGTTTTGCCTTCAAAATAATGTTGTGTGATGTCAATGCATAAGGTCTATTTTCATTTTCAATGACCACATAACAATTAATTATCACACTTTTGTGTTTAACATTAATTTTTTTATAACATTTGAAAGTGAAACAAAAAATATAAACCGGGTGGTTTTAAATGCCTTGCAAAACTGAAAGAAAGTAGGTTCTCAAGTGGTGGCCCACGGTTTATTTGTGGCCCACGACATCCACCAAAGCAACCCGTGGAAGATTCAAGGAACCAGAACACTTTACATGCAATCTCCTGGGTGCAATCTAGAACATTTTGATGCCACATTTTCTCCAATAGGCCAATTGGTGATTCACACATAGTGGACACAACAGTCTAGTTACAAGTTTATGTTTCAAGTGGGATTTCTCTGGCATTTCGGATACCAACTTTATGCTACGATTTCCACCAATCGGGATACCAATTTTATGTTACAAGGTTATGCTTTAAATGGGATTTACTCCAACTGGGATACGAATTTTACTCCTGTACTGGTGACCCACTCATGGTAGACTCAGAGTTTCAATGACAAATTTTTGTTGATAAATTAATACTTTAACTGTGCTATTTCTAACATTCTAGGGCAGTTGGCATTCTAATTTTCTCCTCATGTACAGGAGACACAAGCCTGGAAGAAGAGGCACTACTGTGGCAACTTTGCATTTTGGAGTGTTTTCCTCCTATTTAGCATACTTAGAATGTCAAATTTTCTCACCTCATCCCCAACCTTGGTGGGGCTGAGGTCGGTTTTGATCCTGCATGTCATCCATTAAACACTACAACCCAAACTGAGATCCCCTAGAAACACCACTGCCTGCTGTGCAGGCACTTTCAGAGCTCTTATGCATGTCCCTCGCCTTCAATAAACAGCTACTTTGTCGAAACCCTGGATTTGCCCATGCTGGCTGCTACAACAGTGATAAAGCAACAGAAGGCAATGCATCTTGGTACTTTGTGTTAGCCGAGTATGGGTTCAACCAGTGATTCTTAAACTCTTTGAGCGTGAGGGCCAAATGCATAGGCTGGGCTGAGGTGGAGAGCTGCAGAAGAGGATCTCAGATGTAGAGTGAGGATGCTTATTTGTGAGAGTGGAGTCCATACTTTAGAGTTCACAAAGCTGTATCAACAGCAAACAGTGGCAGAGATATGAATTTTTCATAGGAGACAGTTCCTTGAGATGGCACTCTCACTTCTACAGTGCCTTACAGGATCAACCCAACCTCAACCCCCACCATGGTTGGGGATGAGATTACAAAATTTGGCTTTCTCTAAACAGGACTTGAGTCGAGTCTGAGTCCCTGGTATCCAAGTCCGAGTCCTAAAGCCTGAGTTTGAGTCCCCAAGTTCCTGTCTAAATTGAACTAGTTTGTTTTGAGTGCAAGAGGATGAGAACTACATTGAAATAGGTTTATTTTAACTTTTATTCACAAACACTTTTATTGATTTCCTGCATTCTGATTGGCTGAAAACCATTCGAGACCAGCCTTGAATGTCATTCAAAACTGGCCTTTGACATTAAGGATAATTAAGGTGAACTGAATATCACTGTTTCCACTGCAATGTGCACTATGCTTTGTCTATGCTTTGTTACCATAGCAAAATAAACCATAATAATATCTGAGTAAGGACTACCTATCTAGCTAGCTAGCTCAACTTTACACAAGTTTCCATAATGCCTAAAACATTGGTACTGTAAAACAATTATTTACACTGTGTTTACACTGTATTTACCCAGTGTCCCTGTAGCCATAGGCCTAACCATTCAAAAGCATAATGCAGTCATGGATCATCCCACAAATGAATGACAAGCGAAACTATACATTGGTCACAGTCTGCCTGTTACAGGTATTCCACTCCTAAGTTGGAGTTGTGAAGTAAAAGTCATTTTGGTCCCTATGTTTCTAGTGTCAGCATGGGGTCTGTGGTATATATATTGACTTTATGACATGCAAAGCGAAGGAAAACACAGATTATACTGACAGGGGCAGGCCTTACATTTTTTTTTACGTTTGAACCAATTCTGCTAACAGAACAATAGAACATAGCCTACTAACAGGCTAGCACAGTCTTATTGCTACGAGATACTTCTAACTAATGCTGTGTATAGTTTAAGCTAGGCCTAACATTAGTCCTACATAATCTATATTAGAAGCTCGAACACATTTTCAAAATTACCACCACTATAATCCTCTTCCAAAGAGGCCAAAGACAGCTTAAATCATGGTCTCTGTCCCGGGTCTTGACCGCAAGTTCCTTAGCTTGCTGTGAAATGTCAGCAGTAGATGAATGCTACACATCACTGCACACAGTACTGTAGTACACACAATACTGCACAGCACTGTGTAATTACCGTAAATTCTCCAAACATTTGATCACTGAATGGTTACTATAGGATCACAAGTGCAATCCCATGGACTTTGTGTTTACCATTTCGTGCTGGATCCGTGCATCTTCAAACTAGCCTTGGAAGCATGAGACTGAGTCGAGTATATTCCGAGTGTTCACTGTTCATAACATGTAGCAACGATATTGTACATACAAGTGTACGTAATGATATTTTCAGCGATGATTTTTAAAGGAGTTCCGACCTAAGTTTTACGATCGTGGGAAAAAAGTAGTCAGTCTCATACCCAGTCTCGGCCCGAGTCCCCAATTCATGTCAGTTGAGTTCGAGTCACGACTATTGGGACTCGAGACCGGTCTCGAGTCATCCAGCACAGTTTCTATAAATGCCCTAGATCCCAGAAAATTGCACTCTAAACCATAAATTCATCTCTATAATTCTGTGTTTAGTGTGCATGAGTCACCAGTATCATTCCAATGTTTATTATACCAAGGATGGCAATTCAGGAAAATCATTTGGCATTCCAAACTAAGAAGGTTGCTGAAAAATGCACTCTGAAATTGATGAAGTCATGACAGTTATGAATTATCATGAGTAATAGTAGCCACTACATGAGGAAACTTAAGATCAGTTCTTCTGTAACTTGGACAAACAAACTTGGACAGAGAATTTAGGATGACCTGATACTTCTATCCACTTAACAGAGCTGTGGAAAGAGTTAGTGCATGTCGGATGTCGCAACTGCATTGTAAGGTGATGCCATGGTGATACCACTTGATTTAGTTTCTACAAGTATTGAAAGATGTCTTGTGCAGAGATTTTGATTTCAGTACAAAATCAACACAATCTTAATACCATTTCAAAATACATAATTAACCATAATAAACCCTTTTCCACCTTGGCTACATTTTTCTGAGTTTGCATAAAATGTAAAATTACTTCAGGGGCCACACTGACAGAGCCCAGGGGATACCTGTTGGCCCTAAAGGCTGCATATGAGAATCATGAGGTTAACTATTTTTATAGCAGTGCCTTTCTTTCCATGTATATTGGGTGCTGCTTTTAAGTACTTTTGATAATTCCTGCATGCAATGCATGACTGGTAAGGTCAAGCTAGGTGATGTGCATATACAAGCCAGACTAGTGAGTGTATCCCCTTGGACATCTTAAAAGCATGTATCCCCAGTAATCCTTGTACAGACCAGTTCAACATTCATTGGGGATGGGCGAGTAACCAGATTCTACTTCAGAAGTCTCCTCTAATGGCTGGGAACTGAGTTGTCACTCCACTTTCCTTGAGGTCACTACTCCTGTGGAATTTTAAGTGTTGTTAAACCACAAAAACGTTTCTGTGTTCTGGAAAATATGTATTCATGTTCTTTCACAAACTGAAAAAAAATTTTATGAAAGAATTAGCTCTTTCAATCTTCTCTTTCTTTGATCACCAGTTTTCCTGAAAGTTGATTGCTGCCATTCTGTAACAATGTCAATTCCGAACCTCAAACATTAAAACACCCTACTAATGTAGGGTTGCTTAGTGTGTTAATCAGGGCTGAAAAACTGCTTATTTCCCAGGAAGGGAGTAAAATTTTCCACAATTCTTTCTGTACTTTCATGTACCGAAAGGGAAAATTTCCCTCCAATTGCTAAAATTTCCCTCCAGATACCCAAATTTTCCAGGAAGAAGCCTCCTAGCTTCCCAATTTTTCTACCTATGGCACTGCTTACACACATAGTTAGACTAAGTAGCATGCAACAGTGTGTCCGTTCTTACATCACTGTAGAAGCACTCAATGCATTCAGTTACAACTCCTAAAGCCACTCTTACCTGCTGAGATCGATCCAGCTTATATATATATTCCCTTTCAATTTCCTTCAATCGCTGGTTAGTCTGAAACAAAAGGATAACATTTATTTGAAGGCAGTATTCAAAGTATTTTCCTTAAATTTCTTCCTAGCAATAAATTTATGACATTGTGTAAAATGAGAACAAGTGCTACGTTCTCCACCAGAAACATTTAAGATGCATTCTCCACCAGACACATTAAAAATTGAAGATGGTGTAAGCTTGTTTAAATATAAAAGTTGTTAATGGAAGGATAGAGCTAAAAATGTCAACATACACTTTAGCTGTGTTAAAGGAGAGGTAACAAAAACTGTAACAGCAAGCCTCCTTCTTAAATGTCTGGTGACATGCAAATTACGTAGCTGGATAATTTGATCAAAGCAGCATTAAAAATCAAGAAAATAGCAGCAATTCCCATCAAAATCCATCAAAAATTGACCATTTCACAGAGTAGTGTCTATTTTATGCATGCATCTTGAATAAACATGAGCAAAATATGCAATTTGTGATGCCAAAAGATGGACCCACCACATATGGCTAATGTCCTTTGTTTTTCCAACCTTCATTTCAAGGACACTTGTAACTTTGGTATCTCCTGAAGGATTTACTATTGAAGTTAAACTTGTTTTCTCGAAAAATATTAATATCACTAACCAAATTGTTAACTATCAAATGAGTAAATAAGAGATTATATACGTTTAACAAAAGAAATGTTAACACTGTACAACACTCCACGTCACTACTTGTGCATTGGAAATGAGTTACTCCTGAAACCATTAAACTTTGCTGAGGTATATCTTGAAAATGTAGAAGATATTGAAGTAATTCCAACAGATTGTTCAATGGAAGATTTTACTCTTTAACTGTCAAATAGAAACAGCTCTTTTCGGCAGCATGTCACCATAACTTTAAGGTTGAAGCAATCTGTTAATATTGACACCAATGGTTATATCCACATCCATATTGAATACCATGGCAAAATTTTACTACATCAACCATAATATCTTGGTAAATCCTATACTACACCAACCATAAACCCTAGAAAATCCCAGACTACACCATCCAGAATACCCTGAGAAATCATGACTACACCATCCATGTAACCCTGACACAGCCCTGGCTACACCATCAATAATACCCTCACAAAGCCCTGGCCACACAGTCCAAAATACCCTCACAAAGCCCTGGCTACATCATCCAAAATACCCTGGTAAACCATGACAACACCATCCATACCACAGTCCCTTGCAGAGCCCTGGCTATACCATTCTGAGTATCACTACTGAGATTGTCCCCAACATTCAAAACTTTAAAACATACAGACAGACTGAAATCTACACTTCTTAAGTTCTTAACACTCATCTTGTATTTTCTTCAGAAAAGATATTAGCACTTCCCACAAGCCATCATGAAATATCAAAGCCCTCAGGACTAGGAAAAGTGTTTATTCCCAGGAAGCAAGCCAAATTTCCCACAGTTTGTTTTGACATATTTTCATACACAAAAATTGAGTCCCATTACCAAAATTTACTTCCAAATACCAAAGTTTCCCAGCAAGGAGCTTCCCTGATTCCTTATCTCTACTACCCATGACTGCCCTTGTCAAACCATCCAGTTGCTTAAACTATCACTTCTGCACATAATGCATCCAACAATTAACATGTCTCATGAAGAGGCAACCCACTAAAGCAAAACAAACAAACAAACAGTTTATATTTAAAGGAAACTATTGTTGTGCTTACAAAGCACAAATATAGCACAGATAGAAAATAACTGATTTTATCATTATAAAACTGTCAGGGGTGGCATCAGACTTTGCCCGACAGGGGGTCAATCTCCCTGAGGGGGAGGAAGGTGGCAAATCGAAGCCCCAAAAAAGCAACAGGTTGGTTAGCATAAATTTCTGTGCACTAAATTTGGAGTTTGCTTGAAGGCATTTTGAGTTTTGAAGGAATTTTGAGTTTTTATTGAATAAAAGTTGAGAATTTATGCTTTAATGAAAGAAAATTTGAAGGTTTGGGGTTTATTATTGAAGAAAATTAAAAAGTGGTATTTTTATTGAAGAAAATTTGAAAACTGTTGGTTTCCATTGAAGAACTTGCCCTCCTTGAGGGCAAATCAACTAATTTGTTAGGGCAAATTTGTCGATGTCGGGGATTAGGTTCCCCTATGAAGCTGGAAAATTCTTTGACCAGGAGCCAGTCTTCTCTGACAGGGGGTACCCTCACCTTGCACTAACCCCTGAATACTGCTCAGTCTTACCAATAAATTCAGCAAACAGCATTTCTTCCCCAAAATACTATACATTGCAAGAGCTACAGATGTTGAATCATTTGGAATTTTGGAAGTATGGGGGGGGGGGGGAGGGGGGGAGGACAAATTATTCATGAGCCACAAAGCAGAGAATTTCTTTCTGTGAGAAGCTTATTTCTTGAAAATTAAGATAACCAGCATTGATATTTTGAATTGCCTAATATCTGTAGCTATAAGCATGGCTTGAAAGATAGGAAAATTCTGTACCACGAATGCATTACTTCCCTTTCCCATGAGACAGAGTGAAGCTTTATGACAGCCTACATCAATTACTCTCAGTGAAATGATATGAAACTACGAGATAGAATGGCAGGTCATTTTTTAACTTTTCATTTCTCACAATAACATACTGGCCATAATATAATATGTTATATTGACTGTATTTCATTATTGTGAAACTCATATTCATTACAGGAATGTCATAAATTTAAAAAAATATTTCAAGTGTTTACTTGATTTTCATACTGAGTAATTAGTGAGATAGCAAGACAGACAACTTTCTCTTTAATTATGAGGAGTTTGTAGCATCAACTTAACAACTGCAATGTTTCAAAATACTTGAAATAATTCTCTGAAATGAACTTGAAAGTGATTGTTTTCTAAGTATCTGTCACTTAATAAAGGACTCTTTGAAGGAAAATCATTTTGCTAACTTTCCTGTTTATGTGAAACATAGAAGTTTCAGGCCTACATTCCAAAAGGTATGTTTAGTCTCATCTGAGAAAAGCAAAGACAAAATATTCCAGATAAAAATACAAATTTCACAACAAAAGAAAGGATTAAATCAAAGAAAATTAGACTATTCATTGTATCTGGGATATTCATGGTGCAATTTCAATAGAATCACGTCTTCAGTAAAACTGAAAAATATGGTACCTCAAACAAAAACAAGTCTCAAGGCAAGCAGAAATTTAATCTGTTTTCAGTTTTAGAAGTCAATGACAAAGCAAGGAAAAGCTATTCATTTTCACTGGAGCAGCAAAGCTGCAGCATCTCAATACCTGTAACACCCTCACCTATCTGCATACCTTCATCCCAGGTGCCTTTGTCCTTTCAATTATCGTAAAGGCTATGCCCTAGGCTAAGTTATACATGTCAAGGTCTACAGGAAGGTAGATCTTTTATGGAAGGTATAGACCCACAACCCAAAGTTTTCAACATTACACAATAGGTCTAAAAATAAAAAAAAACCAGAAAGCCCAAAGGCTTAGTGATTCCTTGCTGAATGGGGATGCTTTGTTGCACTAAGGTTTATCCCTCAAATTTATCTTTCTTGACTACATCATTTTATGTTTTAACAATTGACCTCTGCTGACCTCACATGACCTTTGAACCCCACCAAATATAACAAAAAAGAAAATCTGAAGTGTCTTGAAAGGGATTCAACTCCAATGGATCTTGGATCTTGAAAATTCTTGGAAAATTTTGCTTTTTGACCTCTGGTGACCCTAGATGACGATCTTAGGAATACTTGGGATATTTTGCTGTTTGACCTCTGGTGACTCCTGATGACTATCTTGGGAATTCTTGGGAAATTTCACTTTTTGACCTCTGGAGATCCCATATCATGATCTTGGGAATTCTTGGGATATTTTGCTTTTTGACCTCTGGTGGCCCCATATAACAATCTTGGGAATTCTTGGGAAATGTTGATTTTTGACCCCAGTGATGCCAGATTACAATCTTGGGAATTCTTGGGAAATTTTGCTTTTTGACCTTTGGTGACCCTAGATGACGATCTTAGGAATACTTGGGATATTTTGCTGTTTGACCTCTGGTGACTCCTGATGACTATCTTGGGAATTCTTGGGAAATTTCACTTTTTGACCTCTGGAGATCCCATATCATGATCTTGGGAATTCTTGGGATATTTTGCTTTTTGACCTCTGGTGGCCCCATATAACAATCTTGGGAATTCTTGGGAAATGTTGATTTTTGACCCCAGTGATGCCAGATTACAATCTTGGGAATTCTTGGGAAATTTTGCTTTTTGACCTTTGGTAACCCAAGATGACCTTTGACCTCCACCAAAAACAATAGGGTTCTTCCTTACATCATGACAAATCTATATATATATATACCAAATATAAAAAGTGTCGGTCATTCCTATCTTGAGATATTGTGATTACGAGCTTTTCAGCTTTTTACCTCCAGTGACCTCAAATGACCTTTGACCTTCACCAAAAACAAAAGGCTTCTTCCTGTCAACATGACAAATCTATGTACCAAATAAGAAAAGTGTCGGTCATTGCTATCTAAAGATATCGTGTTTACAAGCCGTTTACGAGGTTTTTGCAGTCTAACCTCTGGTGACCTCAGATGACCTTTGACCTCTACCAAAAACAGCAGGATTCTTCCTCTCAACATGACAAATCGATACAGACCATTCCCATCTTGACATATGGCGATTTCAAGGTTTTCGGTCTTTGACCTCTAGTGACCTCAAATGACCTTTGACCTCCACCAAAAACAATAGGATTCTTTCTCTCAACATGACAAGTCTATACACCAAATATGAAAAGTGTCTGTCATTCCTATCATGAGATAGCGTGATTAATGAGCTTTTTTGCTTTTTAACTCCGGTGACCCCAAGTGACCTTTGACCTTCACCAAAAACAATAGGCCTCTTCCTCTCAACATGACAAATCTATATACCAAATATGAAAAGTGTCTGTCATCCCTATCTCGAGATATTACGATTATAAGGTTTTTTGGTTTTTGACCTCTGGTGACCTCAGATGACCTTTGACCTCTACCAAAAACAATACGTTCTTCCTCTCAACATGACAAATCCATACGGACCACTCCTATCTTGAGATATCATGATTTCAAGGTTTTCGGTCTTTGACCTCTGGTAACAGGGTTCGTAGCAAAAATGCTCTAGTGAATTCACAGACTTTTCACAGACTTTTCACTGACTCTTTGGTAAAATTCCATGACCAACTCTACATTACGCAAACCAGGCATATGCAACCTAAGACTACATAATATTGACTGGAATAAAAACGTTTTAATGTAATAAATCCATCTTTACATGAACAACATGTTATGTTAACTAAATAGTCACAATAGCATTAAAATTAACACAACAGCAATCTTGACATCTGCAGTAGAGGTTGATACCTGCCTTTATATGGTTTTATTATAACGGTTTATGCGCTCTAGCAGGACCTTGGACCAATGTGTCCAGAATACCATAAACAGATCACAAATCAAGCATCACTATGGCAGCCTGTCAACTTTGTTAAAGATTAACTGGAAGAGGGGTTAATCCTTTTGCTTTATTTCACAAAATAGACCTTAGGTCCAATCTGGGGCTTTAGAACCAAAATTCCTGAACAACCTCAAAGGACCACTGAGTGTCATTGCAATTTATTAATATTGTGCAAGAGAATATGTAGGAAAAGTAGTAATCATAATTTCATAAAATGGGCGATAGGGCCCATATGGGACCTTGGCCAAAATCACAGGGTACCATAAACAGATCACTAACCAAGATTCATTGTGACATACAATCAACTCTGTTAAACTTGTACCAGAGAAGAAGTTAAATAGTTTGCAATATTTAAATGGACCCTAAGGTCCGTCTTGGGCATTGAGCCCCAAATTCCTGAACACCCTGAAGGGACCACCAACCAAGCATCATTATGACAGGCAGTCAACTCTGTTTAACATTTAACGGAGGAGGAAAGAACCACTTTACAATATTTCACAATTTGGACCCCAGGGCACATCTTGGGCCTTGGACCCGAAATTTATGTACAACTTGAAGGCACCACAAACTGAGTATCTTCATGACAAGCCATCAACATTGTACAAGAAAATTTGTAGGGTGATAAGCATTTAGAAGAATTTTATAAAATGGGCCATACAGAGCCCATATGGGACATTGGACCACAACTTTCACAATACTATAAAGTGATAACCAACCAAGTAGGCTATCATTACTTCAGGCCATCAACTCTTTAAACAGAAATTGGAGAGAAGGGGTAAAACAATTTTTGCAATATTTCACAAAATGGATCCAAGGGGCCCATCTTGGAACTTGGATCCAAAATTCTGTGACACCTGAAGGTACCACTAACTGGGTATCACTATGACAAACCATCAACATTATACAAGAGAATCTGTAGGAGAAGCATTTTGCAGAATTTTATAAAATAGGCCACAGGGCCTTCATGGGATATTGGACCACAAATCTCTGAACACCAAATGGGCCATCACCCAGGGAACATTGTGTCCACATTTCAAACAAATCAATAGAAAGCATGATTTGAGAGGAAGATTTGAACAATTGTCTGCAGATAGGGAGATCTGCTGCATGGTCACAATGGCTCGCACCAGAATACTGGTCAGTATGAGCTCTAAAAATTAAGCAGCTCAAAAAGATATAATGTTTAATCAAACACTTGAGTTCAAAGATATTTCAAATGAATGCCTACAATTATCAAAGAGACATTTTACCAGCTATATTAATGGCAATTAACCTATTAAATTATCAAATTCCTTCAAAGTTACGATCCCAAAATGAGAAGCAACTTATCGAGAATCGGCAAAATTTTATCGGTATAGGCTCCAATTTTGCCTATGCAATAGTGTGTTAGGATAGGTCACAAATCTTCAGTAGGCTTGAAACTGAAAATCCCGGAATTTGTCTATTTTTTAAATGGAATTTTGAAAGTTAATAATGTAATTTTGTGATTGTAAAGCAGAATTCTGTGACCTTAAGTAAGAATGACCAAAATTCAAAGACTTTTCAAAGACTGCTCAGCTACTTGCTGAAATTCACAGACTATTCAAAGACTTTCAAAGACCTGAAAAAATTCACAGACTTTCACAGACTTTTCCAGATACTACGAACCCTGTGGTAACCTCAAATGACCTTTGACCTCCACCAAAAACAATAGCATTCTTTCTCTCAAGATGACAAACCTACATATCAAATATGAAAAATGTCCGTCATTCCTATCTTGAGATATCGCGATTACGAGCTTTTCGGCTTTTTACCTCCGGTGACCTCAAAGGACCTTTGACCTTCACCAAAAACAATAGGGTTCTTCCTCTCAACATGTCAAATCTATATACCAAATATGAAAAGTGTCAGTCATCACTATCTCGAGATAGCGCGATTACAAGCCACTTACGAGGTTTTCGCAGTTTAACCTATGGTGACCTCAGATGACCTTTGACCTCTACCAAAAACAATAGGGTTCTTCCTCTCAACATGACAAATCTATATACCAAATATGAAAAGTGTCGGCCATCCCTACCTCGAGATAACGCGATTACAAGGTTTTTGGTTTTTGACCTCTGGTGACCTCCGACCTCCTCCAAAAGCAATAGGGTTCTTCCTCTCAACATGACAAATCTATATACCAAATATGAAAAGTGTCGGTCAATCCTATCTTGAGATATCGCGATTACAAGCAGCGTCACAAACACACACACACACACCCACATGCACACATACACACACACACACGACATCACCATCGCATAGATTCCTTGCCTGCCTACGGCAAGGAATCAGAAACCATTTTTGATCAACTGCAAGAAAGATTCAAATCCATGCACTACCCAACATGAAATACACTTTTCACACTCCCAAAAGGTGGATGGTCAAATCAGTTGGCCTGAGAATTCTGCCAAACTTTGATGAAAGTTTCAAATGCACACAACCAATCAGGTGTCTGCACTGGTTGCTAATGGCAACAACTCTGGTTTAAAATTGTACTGTGCTTTATGGCAATGTAGCAATTACATGATTGCATTAAACACACAAAATAAGAAAATTTACAGAAGAATGTTAACTTGCACGTAGTCAGGAAAAACTTGTGACCTTTAATCAGAAGTGACAATATTGCAGATTAAATTTATATTGAAAAGTTCAATTCTCTGACTGGCTGTTGGTGTAATTTTAATTTAGGTGAAAAAAGTTTCTTTAAATCACAGAACTTTACCTATTATCAAATGCCATATACTTTCTTCTTGCAATTGTTTGTTTTCTGTTTCATTTAGTTGTAAAATGACAATTTTCAGAAAGCTGTTTTCCAGACTGAACATTGAAATAATTCTATTGTTCTGAAGACATCAGGTACACTACCCATTTTAAGGAAATCATGTTCAGAACATTTTCCTATTTTACTTTTTACTTGAACCTTTTCAGTCTAATTTAATTAGATTTGAATTAACAATTATTACATTTTTATGCTTTCTTAATTTTGTACACATTTTTTATAATTTGAGGTAAAACAAATGGATGCTATCCTCAAAGTAAAACTCATAACACAACTTTCTGTGAGCGCTTGCGAATCACAAACACGTCGATTCTCAAGCTTTGAATTGAGCTAATTACGTAGCCTCTAAGGCTACGTGTATGGAATCGTATTTCAGATCCCTATATCTTAATCATTTAGGAAGGCAAACTACTCCCAAATAGACCATTTTTTTACATTGCGCAAAAGAAAGTAATCCATTTCACTACGCGAACTCCATTGAGTGTATGAATTAAAGGCAGAAGAATCCTGTATTCCGTTAAGTCGCCATTGACGATGTTTTACCAGGATCACTCAGCTTCCAAATGTTCAGGTGTGAACAGAATATAACTCGAAGAAATTTAAGGAATTTACAGCAATAGAGCAAAGAAATATGAGAATCTTTGCAAACTTTCGCACTGCTCATATATTTTACAAAATTAATCACAATTAGACGTCGAACGTGGCTTGTTTGGACGAAAGATTCATGATTGGGCTCCCTTATGGGCCGGACAACGAGACTTAGAAAATGGCTTCCTAGGATGTAGTGGCTTACTTGTATTTTTATAGGTCTACCTTTATAGCACGTACTGTGTAACGCACCATTGACATATATAATTAACTAGACACATCAGACAAACGCACGCTTGTTCATGACCTGCATAGACCAAAGTATGTACGGATCTACTTTCGAGACGAGTTGTTCGTTTTGAATTTTGGTTGACCATAATCCTTCATTTTCAAATCTCAAAGTTTTTCTTATTCTCATTGTCGCCCCTTGACTTAAACTGAAGGATTTTAAATGCTCAAATGACTTCTTGAAACGTACGAACGGTGGGAATCTATAAAAACAAATTACAATACCAAAATAATGCATCGAAGAGACTGTCTGATACATTGAAAAAAAATATTCGATTTGCAGCTCCGCGCATGCGGGATAGTCTGAATATTTTTAAATTGACCCAATCTCAAGTGGGAATTTTAAATGATGACCAATCGTTACGAAGTGATTCTCTGTCACGTCCGAATATAGACGAAAATTTTTTTTCAGCACTTTGAGAAAGGTATTACCAGCTATTAGTGTCACTGGACAGCTGAAGTTGCAGAAGGCGAGTCGAGTAGCGCTTATTCCAGCAGGAGCAGGCCGACCGGGAAGTTGGCAGCGGAAAGCCTGTTTGATTTAGCAACGAGGTATTTAGACGCGGGCGATTTTCGTCGGGAAACTTGAAACTTACTAGGCTATATGCTTAATTTAGAGTTAATAAATCGGCATGCCGACGTTCTAGTTTATTAAATTGCCAGAAGTTACGACTTTGAGATTTGGGGGAAAAAAATGGGGACCTTCCTGCCGCCATCAATGTAAAATGAATGAATTCACGTCCATCGTTAAAACAACACAGCGGTATATGTAAGTAGCCTACTGGGGCACTAGCACCTAGATCATTAGGGTATGTACGGTGGATCGGCAATACAGCAAGGGTGAGGAACCTCAGGCATGTTGGTTCGTTTAGCCTCCGGCCCGCGAGACCACTAATTCGTCTGGCCCGCGAAGCTACTGATAAAAGTAAATTCAATTCACTTGAATAATAATATCTTTAATAATAATCTTTAAGTCCTTGGTACCCACTGTTTTATCATGCTTAGCTACCTGCACTTTCAGGACATTTTACGTAAAATAACTCCATAAGTTCATGAACTCTACTGTCATGAGCTTGCTTATAAAAATTAAAATGTCTCTGACGCGCGGTTAATTAATATGCCTTATGTTCCATCTCCTTTCTCCCGATTGAAAAACAACTCCCACACCTCTTTCTCGGAGAGGCTACGTCGGATTTGCCATGCAAATTCAAATTTCTAGTTTACTATTGCCCCATGCTCTGCATTACAGCTCAAAAAGTTACAAGAAATTGAATGAAATGCACACGGAAATACTTCTCATTGAGTGATGTACCACCAGTAAACTACCCTGTAATGCCTACCTCCTGCATTGTCTTCTCTATGGTGGCGCTGTGTTCTTTTTGAAGTCGTAGCCTCAGTTGCTCCTTCTCTGAGTTCAGCCTGCTGATCTGATCAGACAGAAGGGCAGAAATACAATGATAAGATGAAGGGTGCACATGTATAATTTTTCTGACTTTACTCTGATTTATCACCTACTGATAACTGAACTAAATATACTGTAAAGTTTGTTAATCTGAAATTTGCTGACAGTCATAACATCACATCATCAAACAAAGGTCAAATCAGTATTTCAACAGGCACTGAAGCCAATGAACTATATGTACTTATACTGTGATAGGACACATGCAAATAGAATGGGGGGACCAGAATTTTGTTCACCCTAACATTAAAGCAAGCTCCAACCTTGCAAAAGTTGAAATATTGTAAGGATTTTTTGCTGATTGAAAGTAAAACTTTGTCAGAATTTTTGCAAGTGACATTACATATAAAAAAAGCAAGCAGTGTTTATTATTAGTGTTGTTGCGATATTGCGATATCGGCAAAAAATATCAATAATAAAATATCAATATGGGACGAGCCTAAAGCATGAGAGGCTGAAGACATGTTTTTACCTCGGGTGGAGAATTTTCTTCGGAAATTAATCTAAAGGAGTTATCCTGCGTTCCTAAAAAGTTACTATATAGGAGTTAACTAACTTACAAATATGTCGGGAAGAAGAGGCAGACCGCCCCTCACTCAAAGACAGGGCACTACAAGATCTACTGCCACGGCCACCCCTAGGAGGAGCTATAGTGATGCAGCCCAGGATTCAGCACGTGAGGCTGATTCTTCTGAAAACCCTAGCTGGAAAGTGGCCATTGATGCCTTCCAGGCAACATTTTTGAGGTCTATAACTGATCTTCAAAACAGTCTACAAAAACTAGAGGAAGAACTAGGTAAATCGATTGAATTTCAAGCAAAACGTGTGGATGACCTATTCCTCAAAATGGCGGACAAAGATAAGCAGTTTGAAGACTTGTCTAAGCAAGTCTCTGTTTTGGAGAATACTGTTGCATCAAAGGACTCTGAGATAAACAAGCTTGAACGTATGTCGCGAAGGAATAACTTCCGTATTGTTGGAGTCCTGCGCACAATAGAGGAGGACTGTGAGTCATTCGTCAAGACAAAGGTATTACCTCTATTCATAGACAGTAATCAGGTCACTATCGAGCGATGTCCCAGAGATGGGAGGGGAACTCCTGAGAGGGCGCCACATATTCTTGTTCGATGTTTGTCTTTTAAGGACAAGTTACTTATCATGAAGAACTGGAGGTCTGCTCTCGAAGGAAAGGACGTTTTTATCGTCGATGACCTGACACGATCGGATCTTCTCAAAAACAAGAAGTGGGCCGATAAAGTGAAAGATTTGTATGATAGAGGTACCAAGTTGAGATTTGCCGGCGGGAAATGGAGAGATGGAACAGGGAAACCTTATAACTTTGAATAAATGACAGCTATCTGAAGATTTTCCCTTGTGCAGGACTTTGATACCTTACTTTATGATATTTTCTCCTTCCTGAGGAAAATTTCCTATGGCTTCTCATACTACTCGGCGAGGTCTTTGGACCTTTTTTAGCTGGCGTGGTCTGGTGACCATGTGTTGGTTAAACTTTCCAGCTATTTTTAGATTTTTTCTCGTTATCCATCGTAGTTATAATTCTTGCTATGTTTACTGTGTAAGTATAATTTTCTTTTACTTACGTACAAGTAATGTTCTAATTTGGCCAAGTATCATTTACATGAATTCTCTTTATATTTATTATGGCGATTAAAATAGGAAGTTACAATGCAAGGGGACTAAGACAACCTAGCAAAAGGCGACAACAGTTTGCTTATCTCCATAGGCATCATTTTGATATTGTTTTTATCCAAGAAACACATAGCACATCTAGTGATGACCGGTTCTGGTGTAATGAATGGGGCGGAAACATACTTTTTTCTCATGGCACCTCATCAAGCAGAGGGGTAGCGATTTTCTTTCGTCCAGGAACTTCATTTGATATTTTGAAGATTCATTGCGATAACTCTGGTAGATTTGTTGTCGCTGATGTAGGTTACGGTGGTAGTATTTTTACTTTGTTGTCGGTTTACGGCCCTAATCTTGATTCTCCAAATTTTTATAGTAATGTTTCTACCTGCCTTTCCAACTTTCAATGTGATAATATGATTTGTGGCGGAGATTTTAATTTTGTTTTTAATTTGGATCTTGATAAGGAAGGAGGTGCTTGTCACACTAACTTCAATGCTAGAAAAGATTGTTTTACCCTAATGGAAAAATATGATTTGATTGATATCTGGAGGGACAGGAACCCTTTAACAAAATATTTCACTTGGCATTCAAATATTTCCGAAATTCGTTGTAGATTAGATTTTTTCATTGTTTCTCGTCATCTGTCCTTTAAAGTTAAGAATGCTTTTTTCCAGCCTACTTTTCATACAGATCATTGTATGGTCGTTCTTTGTTTTGACCCTACTGACGTACCAAGGGGAAGAGGGTACTGGAAGTTTAATAATTCTTTACTTTCAGATCCCGCCTATATCGATTTAATTAACTCGTTAATTGAAAGATATAAACAGGACCCTTCTGTGTTAAATGCAGATCCGGTTTTTATGTGGGAAAATTTGAAATTTAAGATTCGAGCTGAAACAATTTTCTATAGTAAACGTAAAGCTACTCAGTCCCGTAATTATGAGCGCTTCCTTATTTCTCATATTAGCAAACTTGAATCGGATATTTTTAATGGAATGGCTGCAAACTCTCAAGATGATTTGGAGAATGCGCGGGAAAAGTTACATATGTTATATAAAAATAATTTAGAGGGTATTATTGTTAGATCTAGAGCTAGGTGGGTAGAGGAGGGTGAAACAAATTCAAAGTATTTTTTTAATTTGGAAAAACGTAATAGACGTTTGTCTACTATTTATGAATTATTGAATAAGGACGGTGTACTAATGAATGATGCTTCTCAAATTTTAGACAAATTCGGTCTTTTTACACCTCCTTATACTCCGCCAGACACTGTAGCTCGACGCCGTTTTTTGATAACCTCCCAGGGTTTCATTCTGATTTAGATTTTACTTCGTGTGAAGGTTACCTAACAATTGAAGAATGTAGGGTCGCCTTACTTTCAATGACAAACGGCAAATCGCCTGGCAGTGATGGATTTTCTATTGATTTTTATTAAGTTTTTTTGGCCTTCAATTCAAAACTTTGTCGTTAGTTCGCTGAATCAAGCTTTTGATAACCAAAAATTTTCAGTTGAGCAATCTCGAAGTATTATTACTTTAATTTTGAAACAGGATAAAGATCCATCACATTTAAGTAAATACTGGCCAATATCTCTCTTAAACACCGATTACAAAATCGCAGCAAAAGCAATAGCCGGTCGTTTCAGACATATGCTAGGAAATATTATCGATAATAACAAGACGGGTTTTCTTCCGAAAAGGTTTATTGGAAAAAACATTCGTTTTGTTTTAGATTTAGTGGAATATAGCAGTGCAAATGATATTCCAGGTTTTATTTTTTCTTGGATTTTGAAAAAGCGTTTGATTCTATAGATTGGGATTTTATTCACAGAACTTTGGATTATTTGAATTTCGGTGATAGTTTTAAATCTTGGATTAGAACATTTTATAATAGTTGCACTGCTGCTGTATGTAACAATGGTTTTTCTACTGGATTTTTTCCAATTAACAGAGGGGTTCGACAAGGATGTCCGTTAAGTCCTTATTTGTTTATTTTGTGTGGCGATCTCCTTGCTAGACAAATTTCACTAAGTGATAATTTCAGGGGTATAACTTTTTAACAAGGAGATCAAGATTCTCTCAGTATGCAGACGATACTGCTCTCTTCACCGAGGGCAGCCGTGATTCAATTTCTGAAATGTTGAATATTTTACATGAATTTCATTCTGCATCTGGCCTTAAAATTAATATGAGTAAGTTGCACATCTTCCCTCTAGGTCCATTTATTACGGACCAACCTGTTTATCTCTCTGACTTTGGCATTACACCATTCTTGGGCCCTATTAAATTTCTTGGGATTAGTTTTAATCATAATGGGAATGATCTTTTCAGATTGAATTATCTTCAGAAATTGTCTCGTCTCAAAAATATTCTTAATCTGTGGTCGGTTAGAGATTTGACTCCCTTTGGAAAAAATGTTATTATTAAATCCTTTGCTCTTTCTCAGCCTGTTTTTCTTTTTCAAGTTTTGCCTGATCCTCCCGATTATTTTATCAGCGAAGTTCAAACGTGTATTTTTGACTTTATTTGGTCCGGGAAACCAGATAAAATAAAAAGAAACACTATGTATAATTTTATGGAAAATGGAGGTTTGAAAGTTACTCATGTTAAAAGTCTCAATCATATCTGCTTTGAAAATTACTTGGGTGAACAGGTATAGAGATGAAGGCAATGGAATTTGGAAAATCTTTTTCGATTATTATTTGGATGAGTTTGGGGGACAATTTTTATTCGATTGCAATTTCAGAAGTACTGACATGGTTTATATTGGTAATACTTTTATTAGAAATATTTGTCAAGCCTGGGGTACTATGAACTTTTATACTCCTGAGGATCATTTTGATATTCAAATTCTTTGGAATAATGGTATTATAACAGTAAATAATAGAACCGTGTTTTACGAAAAGCTATTTAAGGCAGGAGTTATCCATGTTAAGGACATTTTCTCTGGCAATAATAAGCCTTTGACTTTTAAGTTGTTTTGTGAAAAATATAGTATTTCAAGGTTTCCTTTTACTCTTTACTTTGGTTTAATCTCAGCAATACCTATCGAATGGAAGACCAATTTATTTTCTGAGGCTAGAAATGATACTGATGCTGTTACTCAAAGAATTATCACCTCTCAATTAGCTTATTCAAAACCTTTTTCTGATATCGTTTTACCTCCAACATCATTGGGTAAATGGAATACTCAGTTTAATTTATCCAATGAAGACTGGAAGGTGATTTTTAAAATTCCTTCATTAACACTTTCTGAAACAAAAATTATTTATTTTCAGTTCCGTTTCCTTCACAGAATTTTAAGCACAAATAAGCTTCTGTGCTCAATGAACAAGCTTGATAACCCTTTTTGTAGCTTTTGTAATACCGAAGAGGAAACTTTGGAACATTTGTTTTGGAATTGTCCTTTTACTTCTTCGTTTCTTCTAGATATTGAGCAATATCTTTTTGGGAGACAATTTATTCTTTCTAAGAGGGATGTCTTTTTCGGGTATAATTTGTTAAGCGATCATCCCATGAATTTTTTTATCCTTCATTGTAAATATTATATCTTTAGTTGCCGATTGCAAAAATGTAAACCGAATCTCTTTCAGTTTTACAATAAATTAAAATTTATTTTGAAAGTGGAGGATTATATTTGTTCAAAAAGAAGTACATCTCGTAAACGTGTAGATAAGTACCACGCCATTTGTAATTGCTTTTCATATGGTTTTTCTTTAGAACATTGATCTCGTATTTCATCAGTTTTCATATCTGAAAGAAAATTTATTATGTTAGTGTTATAGCATGTAAAATTTTTTCAGTTATATTGAAATAAACGATGGAAAAAAAAAAATATCAATATGTTACTTTGCTCACGATATCGTCTATGAAATGGCACAAACGATATCGTTAAAATTCATGAACATAACTGCCTCACAAACTTGAGCACAAACTTCACGATAGGTGTACCAATTTGAAGAAGCTATCACTTCTTTCACATATGAACAGACACAAAGCGAAGGAAATTTGCACCAAGAATTTTTTAAAAAATCCGTAAGTTCCACCTGGGAATCGGTTGCCCACGGAAGCACGGACTACCAACGAACAAAGTAGACTAGATAGTAGAGTCCGTACAGTTTTTACAAAATGATCACTGTACAGCAGTACAATACTGCATAAACGTTAGTGTTAGGCCTTAGCCTACTTGTACATATTACAAAGTGTATACCACAGGGTTTTCATGTATGGTTATATATACTTTCACGATATCGCGATATCGTTTGGCTGTTGAAGGAATTTGCTTCCCGATATCAATTACAAAACTTTCATATCGCAACAACACTATTTATTATCCTGCATTAAAAATTACAATGCAACTCAAATGCATACCTGTAAGAACATAAAATTTGATTTTTGTACATGATTTTAACAGTTAATGAAAATGCCATAACAGTACCAACTCAAGAAATGGGGAGACTTATTATTGGACTTATTATCCTTATTCATTACTGGTATCAGCCAATATTTCTAATTTTCCTTCTGTAACAAACTTCCACCTAGGAGTCACCCACTCTTCAGGTATCCCATCCCAGCCTAGATAATTTGTATTAATCGAAACACCATTAAAACACATCACCTATACCTACCTTTACTATACACACTTATCTTAAAAGCATCCAATTGTGTATGGCACTTATGATTTACCGTACAAACAAAAACCATTCCATTGTGCCCATGTGAACATCTTTGGTAAAAAAAAAACAGTGTTGGACTTATTATTCTTATTCATTACTGGTATCGGCCAATATTTTTCATTTTCCTTCTGGAGTGGTACAGGTAAAAAATTTTCCTAGAATGCCACTACTAACCAACCAATATTTCTCTGCCCATACCTGATAAAAATCTTACTTTCCTTTTTTTATGACCAACTAAAAGTCCCAATATTTCAACTCAAGTAAATGAAATGATACTTGGTGAAAAGAGTACAATAGGCTATGGTTAAGTGCATAGTCTCTCATCCTTTTGTAACTCCAGGCCCACTTTTGATTGCTGAAGTACCCAAGGACCATCTTTTACCATAAACTGAAAAAATAAAGTTCCAATTATATTTATAACCTAACCATAGGAGACAACTTTCAACATTAAGCAATGTATACTCCTAAAATTCCATTTGAGTCAGATGAGATAAATTTTTCTAAACATCAGTGATGGGAAAAGAGATTTATCCAAGTTTTTGTCCAAATGACTTAGTGGCCCACCAGATGGCACTTCACAGCTGGTGACAGCCAGTGACAAAAGTATGGCTGTTTCTTTACTCTTCAGGAAATGCAAGGGAAAAATAGCTCTCTCTTTAAGTTATGAAAGGCACTAATATGTTGTAGCTAATTTTGTGACACCTGATGCATACTGCCTAACAACTTACTGTTCGAGTTTATATAACCAGAATGCAAAAATGCATTGAGGTTTCGATGATACATGTTCTATTCCAAATAATGCCATGATGTCCCATATCTTTCAGTCACTGGTCAAGTGATATCTTAACATGTTGTGAACCCATGAGACGATCTTGGAATTCTTAAAATTTTGCTTTTGACCCTGTGACCCCAGATGACCTCACCTCTTACAAAACGCATCCACCTACCACATATGAAATTTATCCAAGCTTCCTAACTTGAGATATCATGTTAACAAGGTTTTCAGGGTTTGACCCCTAGTGACCCCAGATGACCTTTGACCTCCACCAAAAACAATAGGGTTCTTCCTCTTACCATAAGGCATCTACATACTAAGTATGAAATTTATCCAAGCTTCCTACCTTGAGATATCGTGTTAACAAGGTTTTCAGGGTTTGACCCCCGGTGACCCCAGATGACCTTTGACCTCCACCAAAAAACAATAGGGTTCTTCCTCTTACCATAACACATCTACATACTAAGTATGAAATTCATCCAAGCTTCCTACCTTGAGATATCCTGCACACAAGGTTTTCAGGTTTTGACCCCCGGTGACCCCAAATGACCTTTGACCTCCACCAAAAATGATAGGGTTCTTCCTCTTACCATAACACATCGACACACTACGTATGAAATTCACCCAAGCTTCCTACCTTGAGATATCATGCACACAAGGTTTTCAGGTTTTGACCCCCAGTGACCCCAGATGACCTTTGACCTCCACCAAAAACAGTAGGATCCTTCCTCTTACCATAACACATCTACACACTAAGTATGAAATTCATCCAAGCTTCCTACCTTGAGATATCGTGCACACAAGGTTTTCAGGTTTTGACCCCCGGTGACCCCAGATGACCTTTGACCTCCACCAAAAACAATAGGGTTCTTCCTCTTACTATAACACATCTAAACACTAAGTATGAAATTCATCCAAGCTACCTACCTTGAGATATCATGCACACAAGGTTTTCAGGTTTTGACCCCAAGTAACCACAGATGACCTTTGACCTCCACCAAAAAAGATAGGGTCCTTCCTCTTACCATAACACATCGACACACTAAGTATGAAATTCATCCAAGCTTCCTACCTTGAGATATCATGCACACAAGGTTTTCAGGTTTTGACCCCCAGTAACCCCAGATGACCTTTGACCTCCACCAAAAAAGATAGGGTCCTTCCTCTTACCATAACACATCGACACACTAAGTATGAAATTCATCCAAGCTTCCTACCTTGAGATATCATGCACACAAGGTTTTCAGGTTTTGACTCCCAGTGACCCCAGATGACCTTTGACCTCCACCAAAAACAATACGATCCTTCCTCTTACCATAACACATCTACACACTAAGTATGAAATTCATCCAAGCTTCCTACCTTGAGATATCGTGCACACAAGGTTTTCAGGTTTTGACCCCCGGTGACCCCAGATGACCTTTGACCTCCACCAAAACAATAGGGTTCTTCCTCTTACCATAACACATCTAAACACTAAGTATGAAATTCATCCAAGCTACCTACCTTGAGATATCATGCACACAAGGTTTTCAGGTTTTGACCCCCAGTAACCCCAGATGACCTTTGACCTCCACCAAAAGATAGGGTCCTTCCTCTTACCAAACACATCGACACACTAAGTATGAAATTCATCCAAGCTTCCTACCTGAGATATCATGCACACAAGGTTTTCAGGTTTTGACCCCCAGTGACCCCAGATGACCTTTGACCTCCACCAAAAAACAATAGGATCCTTTCTCACACTAAGTATGAAATTCATCCAAGCTTCCTACCTTGAGATATCGTGCACACAAGGTTTTCAGGTTTTGACCCCCGGTGACCCCAGATGACCTTTGACCCCCACCAAAAACAATAGGGTTCTTCCTCTTACTATAACACATCTACACACTAAGTATGAAATTCATTCAAGCTTCCTACCTTGAGATATCATGTTAACAAGGTTTTCAGGTTTTGACCCCCGGTGACCCCAGATGACCTTTGACCTCCACCAAAAACAATAGGGTTCTTCCTCTTACCATAACACATCTACACACTACGTATGAAATTCATCCAAGCTTGCTACCTTGAGATATCGTGCACACAAGGTTTTCAGGTTTTGACCATCGGTGACCCCAGATGACCCTTGACCTCCACCAAAAACAATAGGGTTCTTCCTCTAACCATAACACATCTACACACAAAGTATGAAATTCATCCAAGCTTCCTACCTTGAGATATCGTGCACACAAGGTTTTCAGGTTTTGACCCCCGTGACCCCAGATGACCTTTGACCTCCACCAAAAACGATAGGGTTCTTCCTCTTAATATGGGGCATCTATGTACCAAGTTTGAAAACTGTCGGAGTTTCTCTTCTTGAGATATCGCGCACACAAGCTAAGCGTCACAAACACACACACACACACACACACACACATACACACACACACACACACATACATACACACATACATACACACATACGCCATCATGACCGCATAGGTTTCTCTTTCATCGAAACCAAAAACTTTGGACCTAATGCTTGGTTTCTAATGAGACAAAATTTTGTACAGGGCATATATTAACTTTGGCCTCTAGTCAATAAATATTTCTAGAAAACAACACTCACTACATAAAATTCCAAGGAAATTCAATAACTGACAGGCGCAGATCCAGGATTTTGGGAATTTGAATTCTAGATGCGCTTAGATGCAGTTTTCCAGCATCTGGGAAGCATATTTTCCATATCTATTTGCTCATTTTTTCCAAAAATTGTTGGTCAGCAAAAAAAGGGGGGGGGGTGCACCAGATGTGCCCCCACCTGGATCCGCGCCTGACTGAAGTCAACTTTCAGCACCACTTTACCAATGTAACAAAGATGAAATTGGGCTAGTGTTCCACCAATTACCAGAAACTGCCTTGCCAAAGGCCAGGCCCCAATTGCTTGTGCAAAGACAAGTATGGCCTACAACCAGGCCTTAGATCCTTGTAATACAAACTGCATATCCATAGGGGCTATGTCTAGTATGTAATTCTGTAATAATCCTGAAAGTTTTAGGACAGGCTATTCTGAAGCATTCTTTGTAGAGTATCACTGTCTATGCCACTTAAAAGTTGACATTCCACTTACCAAGCTGGTCTTCTTGATGAGTCCGTGACTGATTTATAACATAAATTATTTTTGTTGCTGATTATTTGATGTACGGTTCACATTGCATGAAGTGTTACATATGCTGGCTCAATATATACTATGCAGACAATCTGTGCACATCTTGCAAACATGTATAGTGTGTGCTTTGCATTCAGACCACTGCTTACAAAAAGGATGACCCTACAGTCCTACAACCCATTGGTCCCACTGACCAGTAGCACTATTGTACAGTATGTAAAGGCCTTGTTGTTTTCCACAAGTGACTGTCTATTTGACCACTTCCGGAAGTTTTGCCCCAAAAAATGAATTTTGCATAAGTCCATGTATTCCAGACATTTAGAAATTTCTGGAAGAAGTAAATACTTGCTTCTAATAAGGCTGCTTTCTTTGAACAATAATTTTTTTCCTATGGATGCATTTGACTTCAATTTAGAATTTTAGTCACAATAATGGCTAGACCTTTTTCCATCTCATAGTCCTAAACCAGTCAAGACCTACCTCTATCTCATGGTCCCTGACAAGCTTTTGTCTCTCTTCTTCTTTCAGTAAACTCAGTTGGACCACTTCCTGCTTTCTGAGTGAGTCACTCTCCTGGAGTCTTTGCTTCAGATCAGCTATTGTATCTTGCAAATCTGAGATTCTCTGGGGAGGTCATTAGAGAAGTTACCATGGCAACAGAAATGGAGGTGAAAAAGAATGACTTACTTCTAAAGGAAATACATGATCTGACAAGCTAACACATCAAATGTCAATCTGTAAGACTGTCCTAAGAGAATTTAATAAGCCAATAATCAAGCTTTCCATACCACCAATTTTCTCTAGATGGGGTCCTAACTTGTGATTTTCAAAATGAAGTACTGTATTAGGAATTTCAAGAACAATATCCAATATTAACAGTAATGAACTTTTCATGTGGGAGAGTTACTAACATAAAGAATAATTACACAACTTTGGTTAACCAACTTCACTGCATGCTGATCTATAAAAGTATAAGCAAAAACAGTCACAGAACATAAACTAATCTCCTTTCCGACTCTATCGCCACCCTTAAATATACATCTCTTTTCCCCCTTTATCTCTACTACAACTTATATGATAAGTGGAAAAGTTAAAGCAAAAATTACTTTTAAAATGTGAAAGAAGAACAAAATCTATGATCTCTGATGAAATTTTCATTCAGTTCTGTTGTATAGTTCTTGAGATTTTTTGCAGATAAACTAATATTACATATGCAACCTGAGGTGAACTTGAAGCAAGCAGGAGTGATGTCATATCCTCACATTGTTGAGCAATGACTTGATTTCCTTGTTTTTCAATCTGATGTTTTGATATTGAAAGAAGTAGCATACATGAGTTCCATAGGGAATGTAAAACTTCTCATGCCTCTTACTCATTCACATTTTTACAGAAGTATGAGATTATAAAGAAGTTGGTTTATTGCAAGGTTATAATGTCAAATGTGCTTGTTTCAAGTTCACTTTGGGTTGATGGTATACCCTTATCAGCTGATATCTTGAGAACCACAAACAGGAACTGAATGAAATTTTTACCACAATGCTAAGTTTAAGTACTCCCTAACAAAACTACACTAAACTTAGGCATAAATCCTTCTTTTGAGATAGTTACCAAGCTATCTGCATTCTTGTGCTCATGCATACTGCCTTCTATTTCAATCATCTTCTTCTCATATTGCTCTTTGAGGGCACTCATTTCTTGTTTGTGAGATTCATGCAGTGCCAGCTGTTCTGCTTGAAAGTGTTTTGTCAAGGAAGCCTTTTCTTGCTCATTTGACTTATGAAGGACACTAAGCTGATGGAAGAAAAAGTGTTTAGAGAAAATTAATGAAATTCTTAGAATACATGTAAATCGTCTCTTCATTGCATCTAAAATAGTGCACTTGTCTAAATTACCCATTACAATTTGTTCAGTCAATAGTAGCTGCAAACACTATTTCAGAAGGTGTTCATTGCATTCAACGTGACACAAGTGAATAATTGATTACAGCAGCATATAAACAAATCAAGTATTTTGACAAGCTATTCTGTCTTCCATCACACACCTTCCAATATGAAGAATACTGTGTAAAATAACGAATGCATATGAACATCATGATTACTAGTCTCAATGGAGGAAAAAAAAAAGAAATTGGTGCAGTTCCTTACAGAAAAAAGTTTTATACGTGGAGAAAGTTTAGCAACTGTTTTTGTACATGAAAACAAACACACAATAGTGGGAAATGTCCCTTGCTTCCTGGAAAATAAACATTTTCTTCCAGCCCTGGCTCATTTTGTCCTTGATTCAATTCTCTGTAAAACGGAGTGTGCATATACAATTTACTTGTTATTTACTATACATTTTCTTTCCCAATGGAATGTTCTGAATTTGTCTCCCCTTTAGTTGGGTCATTCCAAATTATTATTTCTCATGCCCATTACATGTAACACTTCTAGCAAACATCATCATTATCATTTGCATACTTAAATTTAAGGATGCAATCAAATCAATAAATCACAGACAATCAACATAATTCTCTTTGCTGGACCTCAGGTTTTTCATGAAGCTGAACTACCCCCAAGGCCTTTGATAGCTGATACATGCTGGAGCTAAGAGCTTAAATGTTATTCTACAACACTAATGATCTTTATTCTACTTTTAATATTCACTTTAATCCAAAATCACCCATCATGCTCCACAACCAGAACAATTCTGAATAAAATCCAAACAGAAAACTTTGTATATTTGACATTTCAAATGACAGAAAGAGACTGACAAAAGAACAAAAGGATGAACTAATAGAGACAGGCAGATTTATTGCTATAATATAAGCTACACTGGCTTAGTACAGGTGACAGTACAGGTGATTCATTATTTAATAAAAAATAATGTTATCCAGAATAAGTCCACAACAAACCACTAACCTGTTTTTCATATTTCCGTTTATCTTCAAGTCTCTGTTGACTGAATTCCCTTGTCTGCTTTTCTCGTAATTCTTTGGATCTGTTTAAATCAGCTTCAACCTTTGCCATCTATTGACAAACAAAGACACAAGAATGCAAGAAACCTTTCATTAATTTACACAAATTTTCTCACAGGAAATGAGTAAATAGCCTATAATATTGTTCTTCTGAAGTTGATCTGTTCCAAACCTAGTCAAGCAATACCAAATCCTGACTGCCATGCCATAACCTGGCCCTTGCATTTCCAGCCATATAAGCACTGTTTAACAACTGCCCCAGGCTAGAACACTCTTGCTCTGGGAAAATGATTCTGATATACCACTATATCAGTTCATATAGTAAAGGTAAGTACACAATGTGTAACATACCTGACTTTAAAACTAATTTATTACTCCACAAAAATGTAACTAAAAGTAAACTGTTATCCAGTGTAGTCATATAATTCATATCATAACCTCAGGTGGGGTGGGCGGGGTAGGAGAATGAAAGCACGTATCCAAGAGACTTCACAAATTTTTGCCTAAAAGGTATACATCTTACCCCTACCTAACACAGAAAATTGATCATCGTTATCATTATTATTTTCCCATAGGACATCTTATGGTTTTACAACTTTCAATAACATATTTAATGTAACGGTCCCAGGATAATTCCAACCAGGTATCCCCCTGGGAAGCTTCCCCAGGTGACCTCCCTGGGCAACTGCCATCCCTGAAAATCTCCCCCGGAATGGCTTAGTAGGAAATGTCTGGAAGGGGAGATTGTCCAAGTAAAAATTCTGCACAGGGAAGCTGTCTGATCATGACTGTAATGTCCAATTATAGTTCTCTAACAACTTCACTCATACAATACCCACCTGCTCCTTCATTTCATCAAACATCTTCCCAGAATTCCTTTCAACTTGAGACTTAAATTCTTCCAAGGTCCTCTCTGCTTGTTGAGTCTGAAGTTTCTGAAATTCTTTCAGTTTAGAAATTTCATCAGTTTTGTTCCTGAAGAAATGCAAAATATTTTCTTTAGCTATAAGTTATCAATACTGAATTTCTACTATCTTTGACAAGGAATTTAATGAAGGCACTTCAGAGACTGATAAATTTTTGACTTAAAGTAAAATTTGTTTGACAAGTAGAAAAGTCTCTACTACCAAAACAATCAAAGTTATGTAAAGTTCTTTTATAAGAAAACATTCAACCATACAAAAATATTAACTCCAAATGAACTTTTAAAGGGGAAGGCACACAAAAAATGCCTGGCTGTTACATCTTAAGATGTCCCTATGCCCATGACAATAATTAAACAATTACATAGCTTTTCATCCCAATCCATTGTGTACACAGATTTGATTTTCAGTGAACCCAGTTCATCCATTTCCATAGTTTTCAATTTCATGAACTTGTCTAGGAATCTTAATCCTTTAAGTTCTGGCATCCCATTTTCAGGGCTTAGAAAACATCTGATGACTTGCAAAAAGATGGCCTGCAAGCTGGATGTTGCCACATCCATCCACCAGTATCCAGAGGACACTTACGAGATAACATCCTCCAGTTGTTGCAATTTCTTTCTGAATCCTTGTCTCTCCTGCTCCAGCTCTGTCTGTAAGCTGCGGACTTTCTTTTCATGAAGAGTCTCCAGGTACATCTTGTCTTGTTTCAATTCTGCTTCTGTTTCCTAACATCAGTGAGATTCAAATATTATGAATGTTTACTAGAATCTATACCAAAACTCATCAGAACCCCTCTTTCTGCCCACTTGCCAGTGACATGGTATAATACCCCCTACCCACTCCCCCTCCTTCAGGCCCTGAAGTAACATGCAGTAATTATAACTGAGGACTAATCTTGCAATCCATATGCTGTCAAACTAGGAGGATCACTGCATGTTGTGTTTTGATAGGCATGTACAGATTCAATATATTGTAGGGTAATGTCCTACAGCAAAAGTATACTGTGAAGTATACCTGTGAAGTAAGGTGCCTTTCATTAATTTTCAGATTTTTCCCTCTATTTTCCATTTTGTCAAGCTCCCACCCCACCCCATTATTTTCTGCTATGCCAGTGTGGGGATCTTAAGCAGTCATTCTCAAAACTTCTCCAGCTCTCTCATAGCTTAAGATCAATAAACAAAAGTTTAAAGTTGCAAAATACCCAAAACATTAGTAACCTTTAAAGTGAGTGGTGGGTGCTCTACACGAATTACCCTGACTTGCATTTTAAAACAAGTTAAAGTTGCAAATTACTCAAAATATTAGTAGCCTTAGAGGTGGGGGTGGGGCGGGGTGGGGCAGGGGGGGTGCTCAACAAGACTTACCCTGACTTGCCTCTGTCTGTTTAATTCACTGTCCTGCAGGGACTGTTTTAACTCCTGAATATGTTGTTCTGCCTCCCGCATCTTCTCTGTCGACTTGCAAGTAAAAGCAAGAAAAATACCTTGAAAGGTTTTTAAAACAATGGCATAGCCAGGGTGGAGGAAATGACCCTCCCCCAGAATCACTCTTTTACACATTTCCCCCACCCCCTTCCATTACCAGAAATGCTTTAAAATAATTTTTCTTGAGAGATTAATTTTAAGACCCATCATTTTCCCCCTCTCCACTCAATTTCTTACGGCATATTAAGATAACGTCTCTTGAAAGCTTAATTTTAAGACCCACACATTCAGAAATTACAAAATAAGAATTTGGTTATTTTATGTAACTTCAAATTCAATAATTATCGCATTTTAAAGGTCTCTGGACATGTAACCAAAACAGTTGTTTCACACAACAATGATAAACATTCCATGATGAAAAGTCCTTTGTAATTGTTTAAAGATCTTTTACCATTCTCAGGATATATTCTTCAAAGACTGAACATTTCTGAGAATTCTCATTAGCTATGCAAAATTGTAAGTGGAACTATGCAAAAATTGTATGTGGAGTGTTGCACAATGTCTGTATTTCTTTTGTTAATTCTTTACAACTTATTACTTAATTACTCACCAGCTAGTTTCTAGTTTGGTATTAAATGTGGACATTTTAAAATAGTCAACAGCTATTTCCAAAATAAACCTCTTGGGGTATGCCAACATTACAACTTTCCTTCGAATGAATGTTAAACAAACAAAGGATAACACAACAACACATACATTATGAGTCTCTCTTTCCACATCACAAATTAACAAATATAGCTCATGTTTATTCATGATGTATGTGCAAAAACAGTAATTGTCTTGTAAAATGGTCAATATTTGATGTTATTTTTGATGGGAATTGTGACTATTAAGGACACTTTCGTGCTTTTTACATCAAATAAGCAGGTATGACATTTACATCCATAGACCTTTAAATTGCTGTCTACATGCATGGAGTGTAGGCTTTAAAAGGAGTGAAGCCCATATGATAAGTCATTTGCAAGTTCATTGGCCATTTTCATAACACAGTATTCAATGGGGTGTTGCTCAATAACAACGAAATGCGAGCAGTTCCACTAGGGTAAAACTCATGTTATGTATTTCTATGAAGAGAGTCAGTAACAATTCAAATCATTTCAAAGGTGACCTTTGATCTATATTTAACACCCTAAATGAAACTATCTTATTCATGAGCCAAACATAGTATGGTCATTCTGTTCAAGCAATTCAATGTAAATCCTGTAATTTCAGGAAATAGGTACTTGTGAAATCAAAGATGAATCATACTACATGCAGGCTTTGACAAATGCTTTTTTCATTACTTGTCTATCTGGCTAACTGTTCTCTAAGTCTACTTGTCAGCATGAAAATCTTCTAGTCCACTGTAATCTGCCTTATAACCTATAAAATCCTTTGTGGAGGAGACTTGGCTGGGATACTAGCCCAGTGGGCTATGACATTGAGTGTGCACTTGCCCGAGTGATTATTTTCTTGCCCCGGACTGTCTGGCGGGGATTTTTTGAAACCTGACATGCATAAGGTGAAGTTGTAAGATGTCACTGACTGGCTTTCCGGTTACTTTTTGGGTCTTTATCCCCAAGTGCTGCAAACATACTAGGCACGCCAGACAAATTCTTTTAAAGGGCAAACCCTGGTACTGTATAAAAGTTTCAATGAAATACCTTTGCCATTGCTGCAGCATGTTCCTTCTTTAAAAATTCAACTGTGGCTTCGGATCTGCCTTTTAAAGTCCGCAACTCTCGTTCCTTATCTTCCTTCACTTGCTCAAATGTTTTCTCCAAAGTTACAAACCTGTAACAAATGCAACATTTTGCCACTTTTGAAATTCAAAACTCTGATATCCAACAAAATGTGGAGGTTTAAAAAGTTGATCTCAACATTCCTGCCTGTACAAAGATGTATTAACAGCTAATAAAGGGACTCAGAGGGAATAAAGCAATTGCCCCAATCTTACTATCAATGTCAACTAAATACTGAAAATCTCCTTTTATTTCCCTTACAAGTATCTTGCATATAAAATGAGTAAATAAGAGAGTTATCCTACATGAATTTTAAAATTTAGTTACAAAAATATTTTCACATGATTAACAAGAACCATTCAAAAATTAGCATAATTAGGATACCAGGATACAGTAAGTCAAAAAGACCTTATGCATATGTCACAGAGCAAAAAGTGCTCCCTTGCTTGGAGGAAAATGGCATATCATTGCAAGTTACACCAACAATGCAGACAGCTGAATGGTGAACCAATCGTATACATGCGTAAGTCTACTGGACGCGCGTGTGAAATCTACTGCGTGCGGGCCATGTGCTTCATTGTTTTCCTCCAAAAGGCCATTACCGGCCTGACTTAAACCAATTGGTTAGAAACTGAGCTGTAAAACCTTATCTAACTCTACTTCCTTCAAAATGACGTCAGTGTGACATCAGTGTATAAGGTCTATTGGCATGACTACATTATCCTCTCAAAGATACCCCTTGCAAATACTTTAAACTTGCAGTAATCTGACCTAGACAGGTACTTCTATCACCATGATAAGCAACCATGAATGTGAAACCAAGTGTATAGCATTTAAGTTACAACTTGTACCTCACAGCTGGATACTTATACTCAAATGATTTTTTTTTCGCAAACGGAAAAGCTCTAGATTGGTCATGAATGACAACCCCACCTTACTTTGGCCTTACTCTGGACTGAACTTAGACCAAGAGGTCAATTTGTCTTTTTGCTGTATATGCCGCAACCTTTACCTCTTTGTCCAAAGTACTGGCACAATACTAGAGTGGGATGTAATATATCATACTATCCCCTTTTGGGCATACTGACAAATAGGCAAAACACAAGTTTGGTCTAGTGAAAAATTTGCTTTTGCTTTCAATTTTGCATAAAGGTGAATGTTTTCCAATAAAACATTTTCTGCCTTATTAATCGTCTGCTAGTTTTAAATCGTACAAAATAAAGTATAATAACTTGTCATACCATTTTAAATGATAAGATAAATAGATCTGGACTATAATTGAATTTGTCACTTTGCCAAAATGACTCAAATCACATTTGTCACTATGCCAATTTTAAGGTTTTGCCTTTTCACCAGTACTCCAAAAAGGGGACAATATGTCACTCAATGCTTAACGGCTTCTTTCCTTCACCTACAGAGATCACTTTCTCTCATCAACGTTTAATGTTAAGCCCCTCCTACAATCCCATCTTCCATGAAACAGTTAAATTCTCAAAGGTAAAATCTCTCCTCATGAAACACTCTACATTAACTTAAAACCCTGTCTAACTACAACATCCAGCCATAAAATTTCAGAGTCTTAACTTGTTCTCTCTTTACGTTCACTCTGCTGTGCACTCTAAATCTTGCTAACCTGCACATGTCATCCACTGATCAGAGTGGGCTTATGTACATCTAGAGATAAACTTTAAATTTTCCTTCTTTATAACTCTACAATCAAAGTCATGTCACCAATCAAAAATATGAGGGAAGTAACTCCAATCTAACTTTCAGACAACAAGACACTGCCTGTAAGCATTTTGGTCATTCCTTCCCTTAGAAGTGAGGAAATTTACAAAGTGATGCTTGTCTTTACACATTAACCCACCAGTAAAGATCATATGGTAATATATTATGTCTTTAAAAGGAAAGGAACAAAACTTAGTTGAGGTCATTTATCTGTTATAAAGATAAAACTTCATGACAAAAAACACCAATGTACACATATGACAACAAGTCTGTAAAGACTAACTTTTCTGTCATGTTCTGCAGTTCTGTTTTGAGGGCAGTGTTTAATCTCTCTTCATCAGTTTTCTCTTGTAACAGATTATGCTGAGATTTCATCTGTTTTTCAGATTCTGTGGTTAGTTGATGAATCCTTGACTCCAGTTCCTTGATTACAGTAGCCTGAATATCAATAAGAGGTATGAATATGGGTATCTTAATTTATGTTTCTTCCAAATCATGTGAATTTGACTGTGAATTTTCAGCCAGTCCAGAACGGCACCATGCAAAACAGACCCATGACACAGAGGTCTGATTGTTGAGAGGCTGATTATGTTTACTTTGAGGCACCTTCAGGGGAATATCTTCTTTGAGGAGCAGGATACCTTGGAGTGTATTACGAGGTTTCTGCCCTTCAGCTGACACTCTTAAGAATTTTCAAAAAGTGACACAGACTGAGACTTTTGTATGTTATGCCTTGTAGGTATCTCTAAATGGTGGTATTACTGTGAGTGTCAGTTGTACGTTAGATCAATTTACGTACTGGCCACATATTTGTATTTTAGCATTATTCACAATAATTATGATACATCTAACAGCCTTTGTTATGGAAATAAAATCAGAAGAGGCTACACACCTAAATAGTACTTTTCAAATTTGGGTGCATTCCTTCAACAATTGGCTTAGTCTATGTGCATGCCACAGGCATCCATCTAATGTGTTGAACTAATGGTGCACATATTTTCTAGGACTGGGGCATTGTAACTGACTAACAAGAAATACTGTGTTTAAATTGCATCAAAATGGTACAAACAGAAAAAAAAACTTTGATCACTGTTGAATCATTCAGTCTCTTTGATAGACTCTGTTCAATAGTTTAATACTTCCCCAAAACATTTTGCAATACAAGCTTTACAAACATAACATCATTTGGAAATTTGAAAATTGAATGGACAAGTTATTTATGTGCTACAAAGCTTTGAATTTCTTTCTGTCAGAACCTTATTCCTTGAAAATAAAGTTGCCCAGCTACCACATTTAGATTTGCCCAACAATTTATAACTAAAAATCATTGTATAAAAAATGTATGAAATTTTCTGTATCTCAAATGCACTATTCCCCCTGAACAAAGTTCACTTAGCTCACATGTTTCTCCACTTGTTCACTGTATTCTGTCTCCATCTTCTGTAATCTTCTGTTAGTATCCTCTAAAATCTCCTGGATGCCTTTAGTATGCTCTTTCTGCATCTCAAATTTCTCTTGTTCAATGTCTGCCAGGGCTTCTTGCAGCTGTAAAAAACAAAAGAATAAGATTTATCACAACTCTCTAATACAGATGTACATAACAGGTAGGTATCAAAATGGTGGCCTGTAAGCTACAGAGCATGTAACCAAAAGGTCACTTTTATGTGACCCACAGAGAGATATTAAAAGCCCAAGCTATCAAGCTGTGAACAAAAATAATGTCCATAATTTACCTTTCTGGGAAATATTCCAACATGACTCCCTGCCCTCCTGACTTGCAATCTGACAAAAGCCAATGAGGCAGGTCCCTGGACCCATGTCCATAGGGCAGGCTTTGCAATATAGCAGATCCTCTAGCTTCATCAGGTTAGTGTGGTTTTTGAACCAAACTATAAAATAGTGGTTATGTGCCTGTCTGTACCCCCTTAGCTAAACGACCAAATTTTTAATTCTTCAAACATTTTGGTGCTCAGACATTGTTAGGGATATAGTACTTTAAAAGCATGGAAATCCATGGATCTTCTAAATTTCTTATTCTCAAGAAAATTTATAAAACTGCAGTAGAGAGGTACTCATCACCAGCTGTTTCATTGTGCTTTTGTAGTAAACTGTAAAAGTTATTTTAAAGCTGTTTTAAATTTGATTTTAGAAATGTCTATTTCCATTGTAATACCTTAAGTTACAACCATGAATAAATAAAGTTATTCTGTATTTCCAACTTTTAAAAGAAAATGAACATGTCAAACTCCCCTGCTCCAACCCTACCCTCCCTCCCCACTCCCAATCACTGAAGAGAGATGAAATGTATTAAGACATTACTGACCCTCTTTTCAAAATGATTCTGTGTGGTTAGGTGTCAGGGTTTTGGAAGACTGCGACGTTCAAAAAACAGCCGCGATGTTCAAAAATTCCTCCGGTACCCTGAAAAAATGTTACTTAAACTTTGTCAATGATCGCCTTTTTGTTAATACAATGTGCAGTGCAGGGGTGGCGCCAGGATCTCCCCGACAGGGGGGCCAAGCTCCCCGACGGGGGGGCCAGCAACCCAAAGTCTCAACGAAGGAAATAAAGTGCCGAAACGATGTTTGAAGGAAAATTTTGGCGCGCGAAGCGCGCCGAAAATTTTGGGCTCTTTTTGGAGAAAATTTGAAAAAATTGCCGGCATTTTCCATGGAAAATTTGAAAAAATGGGACTTTGAAGAATAAAATTGGAAAATTTGGGGTTTTTATTGAAGAATTTGCCCTAATTTAGACCAAAATTAAGTAAATCGTCGGGGCGACTGGGCGTTGTCAGGGACTACATATTTTATCGTATACATAACAGCTCCCCGACGAAACCGAAAAATTTCCCCGACGGGGGGGCCAGCCTTCCCTGACGGGGGGGCCATGGCCCCCACGCTGGCGCCACCCTTGGTGCAGTGAAACCACAAGCTTATTTCCGAAACCTTGTCACGGCAAAATTACGAGCCATGTAGTACTACCTTCGCGGTAATACTTTCGTGCTCATACGTACCCACAGTCATACACGCAAGTCTCAAGATGCAAACAGAAAGCTAAGCGTTCAGTATGTATGCATGCCACACACGTACACGGAGTTCAGCAAGCCCTCTTTCATTCACACGTAACCCTCAAGTTTAAGTTTACATGTCCTTATTTGGTAATGATTATGTACATTCCAACGTGAGCAGTCGAGTAAACTATACCGTGAGACGCAACCACAGGTATTATAATTCTGTGGACGCAACTTGCAAAGCCAAAACCAAATGCCCCGTTTGGCAGGTTATAGGCTAGGCGGGGCTTGTGTCTCAGAATTTTCAACCCAACGAATGAATGAAATATCAGCATTTGACCGACAATATTATTGATAACGTGTCCTTTGTAAAAATACGTAACTTTGCATTATCAGGGTCGCCAAACAATCTAAACTTACGCATCTTGCTGCTTTCAAATCTTCACAATATGAACACATTTTTTTGTCGAAACTGGGTAGAAAATTCGTACACGGGTACCCAAAAAGCATTACCCGTCGGGTACCCGACCGTAAACCTTGCAACATCTAGCCTAAGTTTAGTGCATGGCATGCACATACAATTCAAGACTCCACCCATCGGCCCCTTATCTCTGTTCGGATCGATCTGTTGAAAACAATACGTCACATTTTCTATATCTACAATGTGCCGTTGGTCCTTAACCTCATGAGTTTAGAAATCAGAGGGGAATTAATAATTTGACCATATTTTAGTGCAGTTAGTACAAATTTTAAACAAGTCCTATCACTACTTCCTGTGGCTTTGTGTTCAAGTGTGCCGTAACGTGTGCATCGGAACCAAAAAATAACATCCAGTTTGTCACTGCAACTTCTGTACTGTAATGTACCTCAACCATGTGATCAAATTTCTCGTAAACTGTTTTCTTGTTACTCTTATGAAAAATCCACCTTCGTGATAATGACAGTAAAAAACTTTCTAATGCATCTCCTAGCCGAGATTTCACCCGCACAGCACCGTTAAAAATGTACGGTAAGATACGGCAGACACTGTGTACGTACGAACGTTCATTCGTTCGCTGCCGGAGTGCTCTCTCTGCTGTAGTTAGCACATGACTTTGGCAAGTTCCATTTTTCGCAAATGGGGGGTACGTAAAATACTGGGAAAATATTTTGCTCTTATTTTGCCATACATTTAGGAAACTTTGGACATAAAACTTTTGCAAGTAGTTTGAATAGCAATAAAAAATTACGAGCAATATTGAGATAGGAATCATTTTAGTATGTAAGGTAGTACCAGGATAGAAGTAACAGGAAAGAAGATTTTTTTCGTGCACACAACGCAAAATACACCTTGAAAGAATTTGTACGATTTTAAATCTGAGGGAGTGAATTTTGCTTCAGAAAAAAGTTTCTCCACCAAAAATACGAAGTTCTGGCTACTGATTCGAGTCAAAAGAATATTATTGTGGTTGTAATAAGAGCATACCTTATGTAGACATAACTGTATCACCAAAATTTACTTCTTTAGATCATGAAATCATGTCATGTTAATGTTAGTGATAACTTGACAAGTATGAAATCTAGCAACATCGAAAGTCGAGCCACGTGCCCTATATCCATTTGGGTATGTGTGTTTATACGGCAAAGATACGTGTAAAATTTCTAGTCGGTCTTTCGCGCTACTTCTGGGCCTTAGTTTTGGAACGTTACTCATCCACACGCACTGCGTGCAAAAATTTATGAGCTGTCTTTCGACGTTCATTTCTAGAGATAGGCTAGGCTATTATACACAGGGTTCATACACTTCTTGACTGAGTAAATTCCATGCCATTTCCAGGCTTTTCAAGTCTGTGTGGTTGAGATTTCCAGGCTATTCTTTACAAAAGACTTCTTCAAGGGATGTCATTAAATAATGCTAAAACCTGATGTGCTACTGAAATTGACCACTCACAGAACTGTAACCTGGTTTATACATGACAAAAAGGAGTAAGCCTATTAATTTTTGATACACACTTTATGAGCAACTTTAAATTCTGAACTAGGAGCCACATTTTGACAAAAGTGGCTCCTGCTGGGTTCCCTTGTTTTTGATGTAATCAGGAGAAACTTTGTGTTTACCAGAAAAAAAGTTACCATTTTCAATATGTTATGATGCATAGGCTTATGTCTTGTTTCAACTTTACACTGACATATGGTGTACTGTGTCATACAATATGCACTACTGTTAAAATAATGGGCTACAAGCTCGATCAAGCTCAATTTGGTTGTCCATCCCAAATTTTTGTATTCTCCATACTACATGTTCATTGATCTAAATATTCTCCTAGTCTGAAACGATTCAAAGTGATAAAATGTTAAACTTGGAAAAAAATGCATGTATACTGCAATGCTGCTGTTTAATCAAGAAACAGTTGGAAGTGCACAGCAATAGGACTGGGTCCCTTCTTGGAAGTCCAGAGATCCCACACAGTATAACATGTGAAAACATAGGAAAACTGTAAGCATGGTGTTATCATTCCACCTCTGAAAACTTTACTAAATCGGGACAGAGGGGCTGGTTGTCTATGTGGCATACCTTTAAATTTCTTCCTTGACAGCTTGAATGGGGGAGTTTGCAAACCCTAGCCCCTACCTCTGGCCATGCACTCAAGTTTGATTGAGAGGAGCATAAGGTTCCAATCAACCCCATCGCATTTCCGATCAACTCGGATACTATGGAGTAGCTTCTCGTAACAGTCAAACATAGGGGAAAATCTTTAAATATTTTTTCAAGTTTTGACCTGCTGCAGTTGCCACCATGTCAATAAAATAAGCCGCCACATGCTTAAGACCACGTTAGAGAGCAAATAAAACATTGGAGGGCAGCTAAGAACAAAAAAAGAAAAAAATAGAAAATGTTAACCACTGTACAACTTCCAGTAAGGTGATTGTTGCAGATACACCTGTGTAGGTTAGGTTCGCAGTGTAAATATGTGCTACACGTTAGGCAATGGCAAAAGTGCTAAGAAATGCTGAAGAAAATTACATCGTAAAGAAAAACTTTAAACCTAAAGCTCCCAAACATATTGCAGATTGTTGTATGACGGTCTTTTACACATGCCTTACAAATATTTTTGATGTTCTAGACCACATGGAGTATTGTCGGCACGTTTCAGTACTCGATCCTGCTTTGTGGAAGGAACGTACTGTTACTAGCACAAACTGACAGACGTGCAAGCAGAGAGCAGTAGATCCCTTGTTTAATCAAACCATGCACTTTCGGCCAAAATTTCTCCTGTTGAGGAGCTAGAAACTTTGTGTTTTTGATTTTTCCTAATCCCAAAATTGTCACTGTAGAACATTATCAGTGCACTTTATCTTTTCCACCCATCTTCAATTCATACGGCGAACATTTTTTCAAGATTCTGAGGGCCTAACCAAAGCCGCATCGCATACACAGTACTGCAGAAAGTCGTTTTAAGCCAATCACAGTTAGTGTTAATAAATGATTGCATCGACTGGGAAATCCAAGCGTGATTCATTCACTAGGAAGCTAAAGCATCTCTTAGTGATATTTACTACATTTTACCATTGTCTATTCCATTTTTCCCTAAGGCTAAGTCACAAATTTTTGTTTCGCCATATTTTTGTGAGTGTTTTTGTGAATTGTACAATTACTACGTCCATTTGAAGTCGGCTAAAACAGAGGGTTTTAAAACTGACCCATGTCCATGCGTAGTATCTTCAAGAATCATGGGTGCTACTTTTGGCAAAGAAAAAGTGGCGCCTGGTAACATTCTTTCGGGGACTAAGGGGTGCTGTTTGGGATGAAACGAGTGCCAAACATCACCTGGCACCCGGCTAATTGCACCCTTGGTTGTACAGCTTCTGTAACTGCCCAGTTACACAAACCTGCATGCAGTCTGGCAATTTTAATACGTACATAATAGGCAATGTAAGTACAGCACGGATTTGTGCCCATCTACGTTCATCAAGCTGTCATAGATTTAGTTTCTTAGACACAGGTGAAGATGCATGTCCGTACGCTGTACTTTGTGGTATTAAGGGTGAAACGGGAATCTAAGCCTGGACAAGCCCTGTGCATGTATTCGATCTGAATCCTATTACGTATCAGGCATAGGGGTGCTGCGTGAAAAGTGTGTTACATTTTGTCTGTGAATTATGCCGTGTGGCTTAGACAGCTCGGAGTTGTGAGGAATTTTATGTTGTTATTTGAAATATTTCCGTCCAACATTAAAAAATAATCGTCCATATTTGTAACAAAGCATAATTCAAATTTTCCAGGCCATTTTTACCAATTTCAAGGCTATGAGGTCAAAATTCCAGGATTTTAAGGCCTGGAAAATGAAATACCCTAATTCCATGCTTTTCCAGCTTTTCCAGGCCCCGTACGAACCCTGTATACAGTATAGTAGGCCTATGTTGTTTTGTTGTCTAGTATAGGGGCGGCTTGATGTTAGAAACACGCATCGCTGGGCTTGTTTCTGGTGAAAAATGCAATGTAACAAAACATGGTACGAAACAGACAAAAGCAACTTCATTTCAACATAATCGTGAATGAGATGGGGGTAAATACATTTTGTTAGTTGCAATAACCATGCTATTTCGCGAAGATCAAAAGGGAAAGGCTGAAAAACTCTACCCGGGTAGCCTACAGTAGTAAAGTACTGTGTGCGCTCTGACGTACCTGAACTGTGCTGCATTAGAAATTGCGGTAACTACTAACAATAGCCAATGATCGCTATCATTTGGAGAGGTTAAAATATTACGAGTTTGTGAGCACCAATGGTGAATATTTTGGCAGAAACTTAAAGAAATTCTGTTGACTAATTCGCCTCAAAAGTGCCACTATTTTGCGTTTAGACACTTCTAAAATTCAAAAAATTTCCAAAAGGGGAGGGGGACACCCCCTCCCCTTATACCCCACCCCCAGGCCGGCGATCCAAACCCATCTAACCACCCATCCACCCCCAATCACTGATGAGAGATAAAATATATTAAGGCAATACTGACCCTCTTTTCAAAATGATTCTGTGTGGTTTGGTTTGTCTGGCCAAGTAATTTTCTCAGTTCTTGTACCTGCTTTTCTTTTGTTTCCTTGACAGCAGCCATATCCCTGGTTGTGCTATGAACTGGGAAGAACAGTCACAACTATTAAATTATTATCACATAATAAATTATCCATCCTTCCCACTGAAGACATTCGTTGCATATGCATTTTTACGTTACATGATCTCAGAAATACTCCATTAGTTCTAGAGAAAAAATGTCCCTCCTAACAACAGAGTTTAACCAGGGCTGGCCAAAGTATTTCATTTCCATGGGAGGGAGCAAAAATATTCTCAATTTCTCAGATATTTTCATATACAAAAGAGGTAAATTTTCTGTTGCAAACCTTCCCTGGAAAGATCATCCCAGCTTCCCAACTTTTTCTACCCATGGAGGTGGAGAAAGGTATTACTTAGCAAAGGAAATATCTTGGGTAGAATAAAGTTTGTAATTTCCTTGAATTAAATGAAGAGTATTGGCTTCTGGACTTAACACAAATTTTCGGCATAAAAATCCACCCAGTTGAAGGAATGGAAACCGCAGGCTACATCCCAAACAGTTGCTCTATCAATGTTGCAAAGCATCTCTTTTACAATAAAAATCATCTTGATAATACACTTTTAAATTAGAACGTAAAGAGCAAACATACATACAAATTAAAATAGCAGGCAAAAACAAATAACTAAACACAGTAAAAAGCAATAAAATAATAGAAAAGGCAATAATACAGTTCATATCATGCATAGCAATACCACACACATTAGGTTGCATTTTCTTTCTAAAATAAGGTATTTCTTGGTATTTACCAAACACAAAGTTGAATTCTCATCAACACCTCACCTTTCTTTTCTAGTTTTTTATTCTTTTCTTCTAAATCTTTAGTCTTGGTCCTATAGTGAATTTTCATTTCTTCAATTTCAGCATTCTTTCGATCCAAAATCTTTATTAAAAGGAAGCAAAAGAGAAAGAGGGTCAAAATAAGCTCCTAAAGTTAGCATGGCATTTATTAATTTTATTCAATCATTTGGCTCTTTTATGATTTTCTTTAGTGCAGGAAATTTATGAACACGCATCACACCTGGCACCTTTGATAGTTTACAAGGAGTCTCCCAGTTTTTAAGATAATCTAATGTTTTTACAATATTAGGTCTTGCTGTCCTTCTAAATTGCTTTCTGCATCTTCTTCATTGTTTCAAATCTAAGGATTACTGCAGGTACTAAGATATTTAATGTCTACTAATTTTGTTTCCATGATCAACTAATGTACTGTCCCATTCCTCTAGCAGGTTTATGTCTAAGATTTCTTCTTCAATATTGTCACAGGAGGCAAAAAGGCTAATATGGATTATTTCAGAAGAATTAATAGCAACTAAACCAAGATTTTAACTCTAAAGGTACACTGCTTATTTTCTTTTTCTTACAAAATGCTTAATCCTTTTTCTTGCTGTTACTCACGCATTCTGTTCTGACAAAAAATGTTTACCATAGTGCTTCACTTCATTGTCAGCTCAACTCTCTATTTCCCCTTGTGTCCCCACTTTTTGCATGGAAATTACACTACTTCTAAATATTTGTGGAGGACACTAGGTCATGTTAACAGGTTTGACACAAACACCTGCACTTAGTTATTGCTATAATTTAGTATGTGGTTAAAACACAGTACACTGTTGAACAATTACTGATAAATCTCAGCCTTGCCCTTTAATGTGAAATAATTTAATCTTTAGCATACACTTGAAAAATATTCTTCATGCATTCTTGAAAACTCAGTGGAAGGTATTTAATCAAAAGGCTTTACCATACTTTCATTTAAAAAAACTATCATGAGCTATTATTACATAATCAATCGAATGAACCATAAAACTCACAGTTTTAACACTGCTTTTAACAAGCAAGATCCTTGCCCTTCTACAGAGTGGAGGTCCCTACAATATCTGAACGAGGCATTAAAAAAGCAGGATGGGTGATAGCTGAGCAACCATCAAACAACTGGTCTGGGAGCATCAGAGTAAAATTGTCACATAATTGGGACATGGTTATCAAGCAACTTACGAGTCAGCTAACCTTGCACAATCAAAAACTTGACCTTAGGTCGTTTGCATCCATTCCACCCAATAGAAGAGAAAGGACCCTGCTTGCAACATTGGTGATGTTAAAACCATGAGTTACTAATTAATTTGATTTACTACAGGTCTAACAAATGAGCTATTCTCCGATGAAGGTGTGTTTACACGTACTATCAAGAGCTACATAAAGTCAAAGATCTCAACATGTAAGCTTAATATTTCAAAGTACAATGGGCAAGTCTTGAGTCTGAATACAGTTAAGTTTTAAAACCTTCAATTTATTCTTAGAATTAAGGTTAGAATTCCATAGAATTCTATTGACCTGTGATAGAGTCATCGTCGAAATTGTAGAAGGATGGGTAGTAGTAGCCATTCCGACTCTAAAGTACAACAGCATCACGCTAATAACAACGAAAAACGCTCTCAATTTCATCGTACTCTCTTTGATTAAATTTTCGATCTAACCTCGATCATCTTCAGTTAAAGACTACCTTTACTAGTCTAAAGGTAGACTAGTCTTTAACTGAAGATGATCGAGGTTAGATCGAAAATTTAATCAAAGAGAGTACGATGAAATTGAGAGCGTTTTTCGTTGTTATTAGCGTGACACTGTTGTACTTTAGAGTCGGAATGGCTACTACTACCCATCCTTCTACAATATTCTTAGAATGATGTTTCTTTTTTTAACCTTCTGAATGGCATCATCATGGCATTGTTGTATCGTTAGTTTCTCCTCATGAAATCTTGCTTCTAGCATTTTAGTCCTCAATTCAATCTCTCTCTCTAGCAGGGCTGGATCAGCTGTACCATTTCCAACATACGGAGCCACACCTTAAAACATGAAAACAGACACTATCCTGAAAACAAACTGATGATGCTTCACCTAGTTGGAAGAGTTCCCATCTCAAATTAAAACAACTATATATCCTAAAATTTGTGGATCATTTGTTTATACAATCAAGTATTAAACTAAAATTTGTTATCATGAATATTCAAATACACATTTCAAACAAACAATCATTAATATAACATATAAAATGAATCAAGATGTTTGGCACATACGTTCAGATAATAAGCCAGTTCAAAGATGCTACTGGGCATGTGCAGTCTCTTCAGGCCATAGGTTATATGGGTATAGAACGCAATCGTAAGTTATGCGCGGTGCATAGGTTTGTAAAATGTGCACTGTGCGTTGCTACAGTGGTGTTCACACCATGGAATACCAGATACCCTTTAACCCTTGACCTTCAAAATGCAATAGTAACTCTGAGCTGGCTTATTAAACAATCTACCATCAAAGGTTAGTAGATAAGTGCTTTATCTGTGGAAATAATTTCAGTTAAATGGGTCAATAGAGTCAAAATAATCTTTGCAAAGTCTGAGACCTCACAGTGAAAAGTAGTAACCATTAAAGTAAAAAAAAAAAAATGGGGAAAAAACGACACACAACTGGATCAACTGGCAAAAACAGAATGATTTTTAAGTGTTAAGTTTACCTGTCAGTCCAGATGAGTCCCCTCCTCTGATTTTGGATCCTCCCTGTTGAAGGAGATGTTCTGTTGTAACTTTGTGCTGAGCCTCTAAATCTGAATGCTATCAAAGAAACAAGCCACATTAAAACTCCTTTTACTACTCAAAATTATTTTATACCTAACAGTCATCTAGTTGCTCAATATGCTGAACAAAATGTTGACAGAATATAGAGAGGGACTTCAATATGAATAAGTTGCTACAAAATTGCTATAAAACAGATTAAATAGCATCAGATTATATTATACAAAACTTGTCCTGAGTTTTGAGATCAATTAGTTTTGGGTTACAGTAACTCTCAACCTAATGATCCAAAAATCTATTTGCAAAATAAATGGTAAATTCAAATACATGCATTTGCAGTCACTACACTAAAATTGTCCTCCAATGTATCCAAAAACTTCATTAAAGGGATTTGCCAGTTACAAAAATCAATGACTCCAAAAAATGCAGAAAATTTTTCTCTTCTAGGAAGTGAAAATCACATCTCAATAGCTTGTAGCATTTGGAAGATACTAATTTTCAAAGAAATGCAATTTTTTGTCAAGATAAAGTGCATTATGGGAAATCTGTGATGTCATCGTGGCACATTAATTTGACAAAGCATTGAATTCATTCATGATATTGGCACTGTTGTAGGGAATATTTGTCAACTTTTTGTTATGCCGTACATATGGTGTAGATTTATGCTGAACCTACATGGAAAGATACCCAAACATTCCAACAGAATCAAATTTCAAGAACAAACAGGACATTCAATTATAAAGGAAAACAAAAGAAATCTGAGGCAATGTGCCCACTTTACATTACATTCTGTGACCTTGATGAGAACTGGGGGTTTTGACAAAAATAAGTAGTCTTTAATATTAGGTATCTCGAGTTAGGAAAAGAGTATTGCTACAGGGTTTAGAGGGTATGAACTGAATTTTTTTTCTCTTTCACATGGGACCCTTGTGAAAAGCCACTGGAAAATGCCCTTTAATACTGATTATTACAAAAATAAATTTAAAAAAAAATGCAAATTTACAAAACGTCTTTCTTTGGTTTTTCTTGATCTTCTTTCTAGTTTTATTTCTTTGTCTGAGGTAGATAACTCTCCTGTGGCAGGAAAGAGTTGCTTTGGTAAATGTTTCAACACTGAATCCTTCAACAAGGTAAAACAGAAAGAAATAAATTGTTTAGTCTTCTCTGCTGTTGGAAGATTCCTTGATGATAAAGAAAGTGTGCATACTGATTCAACTAAACAATTTGGATCAATATGCACACTCTTTCTTTTATCATTTCATTCTGATTCATTATACCCAATGCACGGACTTAAATGTTACATACATATATATAAAACACAATTTAAGATAATTTTTGCACTCAAATTATAACTTGATGAAGCTGTACCAATACCTATTTTATTTTTCATTTATTTTACCTATTATTGAGTTAAGTTTTAGTTTGGTGCCACTTTCTTCTTAAAAAAATTAAAAATTCTGCTCAAAAATATGTTTACTCAACTATGCAGGTATAGTTAGTTTATATAATACTTCTGCAAGGAATGTTTTAATGAGACTTGCCAGAATATCCACAGCTGTAAATCAGTGCCCTAGCTTCGCTGTTTCACAGGGGCGGCCCGCCCCGCCCCTCTTTTCGCCCGCCCTGCCCCTTCTCTTGACTTCCTATCCCCGCCCTGTCCCTTCTTTCAGCCGCCCTTGTAATTTCCGCTCTGCACTGCACCAAATTATTAAACGCCAAATTATTAAAACGGCAGAGACAAGACAGCTGAACACGTTTATATGTCAGTGGTTATGCTTACTATAGAAACGTACAGCGTGTTCCTCACATTGCAATCTATTATCGAAGCACCATGCATTGACCTGCGATCCCAAAGTCGTTTGTTCAGCTTGTAGCTACGGAATACGACAATGTTGTGTGTCAGAAGCCGGAGACCCGCTACGCAGGCTAATTCAACGACCAGCCTTCAAAAATTCCCAATACATACAGTGTGGAAAAACGCTCGCATCTGAGCGAACTTTCTCACGTGCTGTACTGCCTGTTCTCTCGAACTCCAGTCTCTCAACTGCAATTGCGCAAATCATACTGCTGTTCGCCCTACGCCAAACTCAGCATCTTATATTTAGGAAAAGTTTCTCGCGTATTTATGGCATAATTTAGTAAAATTATCTACGCGATTTTCTGGGAAAAGGTTGCAAGAAGCTAAGCGAGGTCTATACAGTATGCACTGGCCTGACATGAAGTAGTGAAGTTGCTGGGCGGGTTTCGTAAACCAGTTCAGTGTTTATAAAGCTTGCAGCTATGCTCGCGGACTACAACCAACCAATGAGTGCGGGCAGCTAGGCTAGCTGGGGCCCAGCAGAAGGCTACTCATTACATGTAAAACGTAAGATGGCTTCGCCAAACGCAGGCGCTCACAGATGTAGTCTGAGGTGCATGGTACACGTGTACACACAGTACACAGGTGAACATCGTTATCAACAAACTATTCAGTGACTTGATCACAACACTGCTCCGTTATAGCGAAGTCACGCATTGCAAATGGGTACGTCAACACGAATACTTATACGCCCCTTGTGCCTCCATTTTAGGGTAGGGGGAAGGTTGAATGCAGCATAATGGAGAGAACTTTCATGGTGGGAGATAAGATGGAGGCATAACTGAGCAACAGTTTTATGTGCCTGAAATTTAGAAGTTGAATGCAATGTATACTTCGACTGCCCAATTGCATGATGATCGGGGCTCTTGTATAAAGTTTAATTTACATGCGAGGCATTTTTACAGCTCTCGAAAACTCATACCAAGCAGTAACTGCATCTAATCCGTATACACCAGTGACTGACAAATATAAATGGCTGACGTTGTGGACAGCTACCTGACCTCATATTTTCAAAGTTTACAATTAGCCTATAACAGCAGTGCTGGTATAAAATAAAAGTATGAAAATACTGTAGAGTCGTGGGAATTTCACTTTTTATCGTCTTTAACAAACACGCCATAACCTCAGCTAAAGCAAGCTACTGAGTTAGTTATTAATAATCAGTCCTGTGACTGACAACATTTTACTGACTGACAGATTATGTAATCAATCATGGACCGTCATAGATGCGATCCCACTTTCCTCGGCTGTGTATGCACTGAAACAATAAATTCTGGTCTTTCAAAAAAAAAAAACTTTTGCGGTTTCGCAAAGGAGTAAGACTGCTGTAATATGACATTCCACAAAATGAAACAGGCTGTCAAGTGAACACTTCTGGGCCAGCGATCACATGAGTAAAACCTGGGTTGCCATGTAAGATACAGATAATTAATGGGTGATTTCTTGATCACAATCACCATGTTAGGGGAGATTGGTAAGAGGTGAAACAGGGTTTAAATATAATTCAGTGGTTTCATGTTGAATTTTTGAATCGGCTCGTTTGTCTCAAGAATGTAGTCAGTAACAACCAGTGTCTCTGAAGACACATGAGGACCTTAAAACAAAATTTACTACGTACTTTGGCTATCAAACATTGATGTATTCCCAAATGCTGCTGCTTCAGTTTGATGCTGCTACACTTGATAATAATATGACTTTAAGGTCATTAAAATATGTTGTTGTTTTCCAGAGAAAAAGATTTCATATATTTCATGTAAGCTAACAAAGGTTATTTTGTATACTAAAACTGCACATCATTTGCCAATAATTAGAGGGGGATGTGTAAGATAAATTTCACTTTCAAAACCACATGCCCATACAAACAAAATGTAGTCTGTAGTATTAATTTAGTAATTAATATGCAGTCAAGAAATATTAAAGGTAAAGACAAAATAATACATATATCTATCTGACATTCACATTTTTCACTTGGCTAAAAGCTTAGGGTCTGGAATCTGCATATTCTGTGGTTCAGATTCTTCCAGTCTATGGGTGTTGAAAGGTAAAAAAGACCATATTCTGGGTTGTGAGAGAAGCTAAACCCAGGAGCTTCCGGGGGCATTGCCCCCTGGGCCCCCACCGGGGCGTTGCCCCTGGACGCCACCAGGGGCCCTTCGGCGGGCCCCTGGACCTCCGGCCAATGGTGCGCAGCGCTTCGCGCGCGCAAATTCTGCCCTCCTAATGTTCCTCCCCCCTGCCCCTTTTTCACTGAAGCTAGGGGGCTGTAAATATTATTCTATTCACTCTGAATTGAGCTCTATGAGTAACAACCAAAACCTGTAATTTGTTTGTAAACCATTTAATTGCCTATTTACAGAATACTACATTTCAAGAACTCCATTTTCTACTAAGCTGGCTTCTATATTCAAAATGGACTTTTACAATCCATTTTAATTTATTCATTTGTTTTATTTTTTTATCTTTACACTCTACTTTGTTTCTTCCATTAGTTTCATGTATCCTATTCATAAATATTAAATTAGTACTGAAATAAATAAACCAATAAATTAATAAATCAAAAAGTGAAATTTCAAAGTCACCTAAAACTGTCTGCCAGTGAACTGTACAAAGCAACTTGATCAAACATGACCTCACCTTGACTGCAGTGCTTTTATGTGTGTACCTTGCATATTCCTCTGAACTGGAACTGGATAATGACTGATTCATTGGAGATGATTTCCTTGTAAAGAAGAAAGAAAAATGAAAATTTCAGTCAATGTACCTACCTATCAAAACATTCCACTTCCTAAGAACACACATACCTGTACTATACAAAAGTGAACATTGACACCCAGCACTTCAAAAGGCAGTATGAGGTATACTGTACAATTCAATTTCTTGGCAGCCAACTCCAGCGAAATTTTCAAATAAATATTCAATGTTTAATTTTACAATACAACATTTATTTAGCCAATTCATTGACATTAAGTTTTGTAAAAGTACCCCAGGCCAGGCTAAACTATAATGCAGAAGTAAGTATACTACAGAAGTGTATCTATGGTGACCTTGGATATTAAGTTAAGGAAGTAACTCCTGTGAAATCTGGGGTAGATCTTTACAACTGTGAATCAAATAGCTTTTGTCTAAAGTAAATCAGGTCAGGCCACACCATACCAGACTAGACCGGACCATGCAAAACAAAGACTATACGATAGTTGTACATATATGGTTACATTGGATAATGTTATGGCATTAACTCCTTTTAAATCTGGTGTGGATTTTTAAAGCTGCAACTCAGACAGATTTTGTTTGAAGTAAATTATACACCAGACCAAACCAAATTTGACCAGACCATACAAGATCAAAACCATACTATAGAATGTAGGGTCTCAAGTGGTAGCCCACTGGCCATTTGTGGCTCACAGTCACAATGTACACTAACATAGCCAGTGGAGGATTGGAGCAGCTCAAAATTTATACGAGAAATTACACTATTTCATTAAGTTTTGGATACAACAATTACTATAAAGTAAAAGTTAAAGTTGGCCGGCCCATGCTGCAACACACTTAAGAGCCCCTGCTACAAAAGTACATCTATGGTTACCTTGGATGGGATGTTAAGGAAGTAACCCCTGTCAAATCAGGTGAGGATCTTCTAAACTCTGAATCAAAGAGTTTTTGTCTTGTTTTAGAGGAATGGATAGAAGTCCTGGCAGAGCCAATCAACTCCGTGTCTACCCACGCAGGTAGAGAATGGGAGCCCTCCTCTCTTAGGCGTGGTGACTTGGTTTGCGTGGGCTCATCAAAGTAAATGCTCTGATGTGTAAAAGAATAATGCAGAAAACGGAATTTGCAATGGCAGCAGTATGGGTGGAGTGTTGTTAATGTCATGTATGCATAGTCATATTAGTAGCTAGGTCAAAGGTCACAGATGAAAGAAAAATCTTGAATGCCTAGAATTTTATGAATGTGACTCTTATGGATGCATGCACAAAACAAAACTTGATATTGTAAAAAAAAGTATGCTCTTGAAAGATAACACAATTACTTCAAGGAATAAACTCCTGAACACTGTTAATAAGCAATAAAGAAAAACACTGTGATGCAACCATGGTCTGCAATTGTTCACATAATGTTTATTGTATAGAACCATGCATTCAGTCTTATCGGCCATGCATGTAAAATGGAGATGCACTTCAAAGCATGCAGCGGGGAGGATCCAAGAAGAATGTGAAATATTTACCCTGGGTTTAAACAAGCTGAAAACAGGAAACTAGAGCAGAAATTGCCCACCACCCAAGGAACACTGTGTTCAAGTTTCAAGAGAATCCATGAAAGCATTTGGGAGTAGAATCCTTTTGAAAAGTGAGACAGACATTTTCTCTCCCTACAGTGTAACATAAGCTCTACCCACACTTCGTGGGTTGAGCTAATAAACAAGTAAAAATATCCCTGAAACCGCTATCCAAAATTTGAATTCCCTACTCAATAATTCCATGCAAGGAGACTGGCCAGGTTAGATGTGACATTAGTTGTGGTGCCTAACCCTTCACATCCAGTAAAAATGTACAAAGGACCAAATAAGGATCTTGGCCAAGCTCCGCCTATGGTATGTGTAGGCTACCAATAGCGTGAAACCTACAAAACTGTGTTTACCGATATCTGAATAAAATTTGCAAGATTATTTTAATGCTGTATGAAAGCTTGTCTTTGTACTGGATATGGGTGATAGGCTACTTGATGTACAATTTGATAAGTTCTGAAAAATATAATCAATAAATGTGTTTTACGCTATTGGTATACATGCTGTAGGCTAGGCCTATTGGACACTTCATACTTCAATTGCATTAAACCTGACGTTACGTTGTGTAGCTTACAGTTCCTCCAACGTCAGGCTTCGCATCCCCCATTTCATTGCCTAGGCCTATGCCAACACAATCTCACCTAAACTTTGTGGTGTTTTAAGCAGTCTATGATAGGCTGCATGTAATAGAAAAAGACTCAAGCCATGTAGACCTTGTCCTGTTAGGCATAAATAAAATCAGTAATGTGCCACTTTTTATTCTGGGTAGGCTGTTAATGTACATGTACATCACTAATCAGTGGTCATTGTGCGAGACACACCAAGTCAGTTAAGCTACTTCCAAGTTAGGCCTACAATAAGTTCTAGCCTAAGCTACGTCTAGCGTAGGCCTAACGTAAGGCCTAGAGGCCTATAGGCTATGCACTTCGTTTCGGTCTCACTTGCGTGATTTTTTTTTTTTGTCCCTGTATTTCATTTTTCTATCAATCTGCATCATCTTTCAGGTAAACTAGGCCTAAGCCTACCACGATCACATTTTTGAGTTTCGATGTCACTTGTACTTGCCTAAGGCCAGGCCTAACATCAGGTCTATAACGTTAGTACCGAGTACTTTGTTTTGGTCTCACCTGCGTTTTTTTTTTTTCCTTTTTTTTTGTTCCTGTATTTTCGTTTTTCTATCAAACTGCGTCATCTTACAGGTAAACAAGGCCTAAGCCTACCACATTTACACTTGTTTAGATCTCACGTGAGTAATTTTTTCTTCCCTGTATTGTCTACTCGAGGATCACAGGTAGTTATAACGTTATATAGTACATAGGCCCTACATATATATAAATAGACTTTATATATATATGTATGCATTATATAACGTTAGAACTGCCTGTGCTCAAGGATTGAGCTAATCAGACGAACCTACAATCTTGGACAAAACTCGTTGGAACACCCCTGCACCCCCGTTCCCCCGTACAATGTTGGAAGTAATAATGTCAATTGGAGATGCACCGCTTTGGTTTGGACACAACATTGTACTGGGGGGACGGGGGTTTCGTAAATCGTGCGCAACACTGTACTGGGGGACGAGGGTTTCCTAAATCATGCACGACATCATATTGTACACGGTACAACGGTTGGAGGTGTTCCAACAGTTTTGTCCAAGATTGTCTGAGAATTAGCAGCACACTTTTTTCAAAGGGTTTCGGAGAAATTAGAGCGATAGACTAAGAACCTCAGTTTATATTTTCAAACGTAGTGATAATTATTCTCTTAGGATGTAATTATTATGGCAGATTCGCAAAATAATAATAAAAATATAATCATCCATTAACGATAAACGGTAGTCACTGTATAGGAATCAAGTTAAATAAGTCGACGCAATTACTTTAAGGTTGACTCTGAGAAGAGAAGGAGTCAACTTACTGCTGGAGAAAGGCACACAAAGTCTTTTCTTCCCCCCAAAAATGTGAACACCAATTTTAAAACCCATTACAAAAAAGAGTAAATCAGTTTCAAACGATAAACAGTAGTTGTTCACAAAAAGGTCAATTGTCCAGGGACTTTTATTTTTTACTGTTTATCGTGGCGCTATTTCGTTTTGGAAGATCTACTGAATGGTTTTCTTCTCCCTGTTGTTTAAGAGTACTGTAGGAAATATATATATATATATATATATATATATATATATATATATATATATATATATATATATATATATATATATATATATAAGAGTACTGTAGGAAATATATATATATATATATATATATATATATATATATATATATATATATATATATATATATATATGTATGTATGTATATTGCCTCCCGTCCCGTTCCCCCTTTTCAGTATTTCCCCTAAGCGGTGCAATCGGACATCAATTTTTCACTGGTTTTTCGCCAAACCCTTTCACGTGGAGAGCCTACTCTATAGAATTCAGTGGTATTTAACGTGAAGCTCGTTCCTTCCAAATAGAAAGCAATTGAGCCTATGAAAAGATTCTGCCCAGGCTGATAATTTGTCTTTGAGAGCGTCAATGGCCTCTAATCTTTAAGCAAACTGTTGCTTTTGTTGGACGCAGTGGACGCTTGGCGTCCGTAAATTACCTCCCTTCGCTGTGATTGGCAAAATTCCGCAACAACGCCCTCAACTAATAATGTCCATTTATTATGCATAGTGATCTCACCATTGGGAAATGACGTCATAGGCAGTTACAAGGGCCCCAGTTGTTTCCACCTTGTGCACGGTCAAAAAGTGTCCCCTCTTTAGCTCCTACTTGAGACCTGCCTAAACTCAGACAATCTTGGACAAAACTCGTTGGAACACCCCTGCACCCCCGTTCCCCCGTACAATGTTGGAAGTAATAATGTCAATTGGAGATGCACCGCTTTGGTTTGGACACAACATTGTACTGGGGGGACGGGGGTTTCGTAAATCGTGCGCAACACTGTACTGGGGGACGAGGGTTTCCTAAATCATGCACGACATCATATTGTACACGGTACAACGGTTGGAGGTGTTCCAACAGTTTTGTCCAAGATTGTAGCATGCGTGTCTTCCAACAGCCCGAAACAATATGTACACACCTTCCCAAATCAGCCACCAAACGTCGTGATTCATGCATGTTCCAACAAACAGAGAGTACACCGGATGGACCAAGAATGTGATAATGCATGCTTTCATATGTGTGCCGAAAATGAAAACAGACAGAATACATGGAAGATTTATGTCCGTTACACTAAATGAACAAACTCCCTCCAGATGTTCACCTCTCCACACAGCCACTTACACAAATAACCTCTTTGTCCAAAAGATTTAGAATTTTAAAAGGAATGTCAAGTCAGTAAAATGACAGAAAATTGTCAATATTTTCGAACACACTTCACTGAGCCCCCGGAAAAGAACAAAATCTGTTGCCACCATGGTGTGCATCCTTCACCCAAAAATACAAACAAATCTGAGGCAATTTGAAGATGCTGAAAACTTTCAAAAAATGAGACAGACACAAAAAATGAGACAGACATTTTCAGCCCACAGTATAACATAAGCTCTACCCACACTTTGTGGGTTGAGCTAAAAATGGAGATGCACTTCAAAGCATGTAATGGGGAGGATCTAAGAAGGATGTGAAATATTTACCCTGGGTTAAAACAAGCTGAAAACAGGAAAAAATGCACCTTTTTTAATTATTCCTCCTTCATTTAGTACAAATGGAAGTTGGGGATAAATGAGGGCCACATTCCTGTGGATATTTACCATAAATTCTTATTTTATGATCAAGACCATGCTAATTTTAGGACAAAGTGAGGTGTATTTAGTTAACATTCACACACTATCTCTGTGAGCCAATCACAGAGAACTTGAAGAGAACTAACTTGCACAAATTGATATAAAGCAAAACCCTGAATTTAACGAAGATAATTCACATGGAAGAAGATAAAACATAATAAAGCAATTTTCAGCCTTAATTTGTAAACACATACCATGTAATCGGGCAATGTCGGTAGAGGTCCAGGGTCAGGCTTGTGGCTGAATGGACCTTCAATAAGTGATTTCTTCAACATGTGGAGGAGTAGCTTTGTATACATGTTTCTGTTCTTTCTGTAATAAAGAGGAAAAAATGAAAGGAAAATTTTTCTGTAGCTGAAAGAATCATCAGCATGAACATCACAAATACACGGGTGAATACAAGATCCTTTTAGCAGGTGGTCTTTAGTGTTTTTAACTATGGGCCAGTTTTACTCAAGTTCAGTGATTTCACTGACTCGGACACCTGGGTCAATGACGCACAACTTTTCATTTTGACCCACAGACACAAAACCTCTGGGGTCAAACTGATGCACAGCTTTTTCTCCCCAACAATCAGTAATGATAATGCAATTTTGCCAATACATTCATTGTGCAAATTAATTCACAAAATGTAGCACTTTCCAGTTCCCATCTCGATTATTGACAGATTGAATATCATGTCTTACAAGAAAAAGATAGTGGAAAAGTATCACAAATATAGAAAATAAACAAAAAACAGGAATAAAGTTTGTTGTATTAAACTCAAATTTATTTTGACCCCTTCTCTTTTAAATTTGACTCTTGTAAATTTATTTTGAAGGGTCTGTGACTCCTGAAAAAAAAAATGCTGGATGAAAACCCTGCAAGTTTCTGCTTTAGAATAAATGTTGTAGCTTGGAGCCAATCACATACAGTAGTTTGAATTCTTATTTAAATTTTTGGTTGTTCCAATATTCTGGCAGGTCACTTACATGTACACTACAGGCCACAATGGCCCACTGGGGTTACCACTTGAGCACCTGGGTTGTACAGCCTTACAGATGTATGCTATTAAGTATTAGGTGATGAAGCCATACTCAAAAAGAAAACAAAAGAACATATCAGGCAATGCAAGCCTTCTAACACAGTCTTTGTGATTCAACTCAACCCCCAGTTCTGAGAAAGACAATGATTCATAAATCTAAACTATTAAGTGTTTTTAAATGATTAAAGTAGAACAATAAGTCTTGCACACAAGACATGAAATTTGTTTTTCTCTAATTTCTGAGGGGTGAGATACACACATCCTTTCTGAACTTGCCTAGTTCAATGCTCTTTCAAATTATTTTTGTTTCTTTCACCCCCACCCTTCATCTTCCACATTTTTGGTAGAAGGTGGCACCTATGCCCCTGGTAAGTTACCCTGGTAAGTTAACAGGTTTGTTACACTTATTAATTTTACATCTGTTATGCTTCCTGTCATTTTACTTACAACTATTAATTCAAGCAAAAGGTCAGTCCTTGTTTAAGTGCACAATAGCCTTTGTTTTAACAGTGTACAGTGAGCTCATACTCAAGAATCAGTACTGGATGGGTATCAGCTGATACTGAGATCTGTAATATCAGATATCAGTAATATCAGTTAATTGTAGTATTGGTACAACACTTAATATCATAATATTTTACAGGGTAGCATTTGGTTTCAGTAAAATCATTTATTTGTGGTCTCAGTACGATAGTTATTATTACTTAGTATTTCTACACGTTTTTAGGGCTGTGAACGCTTTAATAGCAAAATTACTAAAAGTTTAATCGCAAAATTTTGCGATTGTTTAGCGATTAATCGTAAGTACCTATGATCAACACAGAGACTTTAAACGTACCCTTAAACATGACGAATATGTAAAATGCGTTAGTGACGTCCGGGGGATATAGTTTCCATGAACCTCAAACACGGATCCTCATAGAAGCTCAACTTTGATGTCGTATGTTTACGTGTGTGCCATTTGCATAATTATGTATCACTTTTTCAAAAGAGTGAACATCTAATTTTCTGTAATGACTGCAGATTGTTTTTTATTTCGTACGGAAAAATGGGTTTTGCGATTAATCGCTGGTATCTTTGTACTAAATGTTTATTACACATGCGATCGTTTCGCTAAACGGTCACAGCCCTACACGTTTTTGCAGAAGTTTCTGCTAGATTTACCTTCCTGTTGTTCCATGGCCAGCAGGTTCACAAAGTTTTTTGATCCATAAAGCACATCTCTGTCTTTCTGTTTAAACAGACAAGAAATTAAAAACACATGGTTAAGTGTGAAACCAACAGTGTTAACAATAAACACATCAACTAGGGCAGTGTTTCCCAAACTCAATTAACCCACACACTCATCATGTTTTAAAGCAGCCATCTGAATTCAGCAATTCTACTGCATTCCAATAGATTTTTTCTATATTGGTTACAGTATATCAGCGCAGGGAATAATTAATCTGGTACTGCATCCCATTTTGCTACATAAGATGGACAAATTGCTACAAAATATGCAAAATTGTGTAGCAGATATACAACATTAGGGCTTTTAATAATTTTGTGATAGAGAAGCCCAAACCCCTCAAAATTGCTATGCAAATTTTGAACACTAAATTATTCCCTGCAGTGTTAGTCCGGCATATCGCTCACAAGTAAATTGTTTGGTAACCTATTGTTACATAATGTCACCAAGCTAACACAAGTGCATTAAAGTCTAAAAGGAAATTTACCATACATGTACACATAGCATACTGCAAACAGTAGTTAACCAAAACATGTTAATCTTATGCTTGTGTTCCCTGGTAAAAACAGAGCTAAACTGACTGAACTTATAAGGTTTTATACTATAGTAATCACTTTGCCAGCTCACAGATGTCTGCCTCAGTAGGGGGAGGGGGTATCTTATGTAAGGGGCACTCTAAATGGGTGCCCCTAGCATCTAAGCAAACAATGTCCACACAAGTCTAATTTCACCACCCTGGAAAGCAGTGGTGTCGCCAAGGGGGGGGGTGGGGACAGGCGGCACTTCTGCCCCAAATGATGGCTGTGCCCCCGTATGTCCCCCCAAATGAGATTTTGTGTATAAAAAGTTATGCACAAACACACCATTTATATATCCATATGAACACAAGGACCCACTCACTTTTTTCAGTCAATCATAAGGCTAAAATTGCCAAAAATGTTCTCAAAATTAAAATTTTGCAGTGCACTTCGTGGGCATCCATTTGTTGAGCTATGTGAAGCACTGACTAATTGGAAGATCTATAATCCACAGTAATCACTTCAACATCCATTTTCAACAGATATGGGACTACTGTGGCAGTGAGTCCTCTCCCTCCCATAGAATTCCCACACTCGTTATCTTTTAGGCAGATTTTATGTTTGAAAACTGTAAAAATTGCAATTTTGTTGCCTTTTTCAATGCAAAGACCACAAATCAGATGATTAAATAGCTTACACTACATAAGCTTATGTCCATTTATTTTAAATTCCGGTACCTGGAAATTGCAGGGAAAACTTTGCTCTCCTGAATCCTTGTATTGTCCAGGCAGACCCAAGCACCACACCAGGGATCTTAAAGTGGTGATACCTCCTAAAGGTACAGTATACAAGGACTTGCACAAAATTTTCATAGCTACAGCTGTATACTTAATACGAGAATTTTTGGCTCACTTTGAACAAGCACTAGAAGTGGTATCAGTTGGCACTAGTTACCCACTCATTTTCATTTATTGGTGAAGAAAAAGCAGGATGTATGTGTCTCATAATTATTGTTTTAAGGCACCCAAAACCAATGAACCACATTCAAGGGCTTCTTTTTCCAAATTTTCCTGGATAGCCTGGGATCCACAGCCATAGATGCACCTTCAATGTGAAGGCTTCCCCTAAAGGCATACTTAGTAGTTGTCTCCAGATGAATTCCTATTAGGCAGCATGAGTAAAATATGTTTAAAGCCCAATGCAAATCTTAACATGATCTGTCATCCCCATTCACAACCCCACCCCCTGAATCATTAAATCGTTAGTGCCAGTACAGGGCCAACAAAAATGGAGAATGTTATTTTTTATTTTTGTGGTCTGCTTAGAGCACATTCAATGCCATTTGGAGATAGTTAAAGGATTCTTACTAATGGTCACAATTCTGTAAATAGCCCAGAACCTCCAGAGGTTTCACCCCTAAACCCCCACTGAAGCATTGTCCCTGGACCCCACCAGGGACCCTACCATGGGCCCTGACACCTACAAAGGAGCACTTCACATCACCATGACACCTCCAGTATTGCTCAGTCCTTCATTTTGTTGTGAGCCTCTAGCGGAGTGTTGTACATCCACCCCCCCCCCTCCACTTTGGAAAGTCTGGCGACGCCACTGCTCTGAAGGTGTAAGAAGGGTAGCAATTGAAGAAACTGTAAAAAGAGGATCATACATGTATGTACCTCATCATCATTACTGTGTACAGTATGTACTGTACTGAGTGAGTTGCTAACATTTCCGAATTTGCAGTATCTCTATGAAGAGCACAGTTACCAGAAGCACATTAATTCTTCACAATCATTTGCATGTTATTTTCATACATGAAGAAAAGAATACAAGAATTAATATCCTCACCTGATTTATGAGGTAGCTGTAGTACAAATGGTTTCATTTCCACGAGAAATTTATCAAACTCCTCATCCAGCTCATCAGATTCTGACTCCATCACAGACGGCGCTACGTCTGTTGAAAAATGCAGACAGATAAAATGCAAAAGAAATAGAAATGAGGCAAACAGTACATGCTTAAAGGGCCTAAGTACTGTAGTTTCATGATTTTTCAGAGCATAAATATTGCATATTCATGATAAACCAAAGGAGATGCTCTGAGTAAATTTCACGATTCAGTGAGAAAATTGTTGTCACATACAGTAGTTATCAAGATCCAATTATGAAATAGGACACCCCTGTTCACTTAAATCCAACTTGGAGTGACTGCAGTAAAGCGTCCAGTAGATGTTTATTAATTCACTGCATAAAAGCAGGCTAGAGGTTATTATGAATTCGTACAAACTCGTAGTCCTATGAAGAACAGGAGGGGTGGGTCTGGGCCTGGGGGTGGCAACCTCACTGAAGAAAACAGAAAATGCATGTGGATTTTAGGGTACAAAACATCCATTTTCAGGGCAACATTAATGTTGTTAGTGTTTGCCAATCAGGAAAAGTTCAGAGCGAACACCTTTTATTCCCGTTGTAAAATGTTGTCTTCCTACATGGCTGTACAATCTGAGTATGTTAGCCTATGCTCATCATGTCACATAGTTCTCAAAATTATCTGGTAAAGAAAGTATTTATTACAAGACCAGGTGTCCAGAAGCAGTACGTACTTCAAAACAGTGGTTCTCAAATTTTCCCCACCTACAGTACTATAGCCCAGTTTGTTGAGCCCAATTCTTAAAAGCAACCCAAATTTCTTGTAGGCACATAGCCAATGAAAAATGATGGGCTAAAATTTCATGGCAGAGTAAAATTATAAAGAGACTGCTAATCATCTGACAAATGTGACAACTGTCAGGAAAACTCATAATGGAGACAAGGCCCCCATTTTGACAAAAAAATCTAAAAAAATTTGAAATGCTTCGCTCAACATGCTACGTGGTGATTGGCATCACTATATTTCAAGTAGTCCATCTTGCCAAAGTACCATTGCCTTTAATGCATTTTAGTATGTCTAGAGCTGTATATGTCTCCCACCAAAACAAGTATTTCATTCCCCTGGCAGACCCCCCTCACACACCCCTTTTAGTGATATTTCGGACTACAGGCTTTTAGGGATGTAAATTCATATTAAGGTTAGAAAATGCTTATGCCTCACATACATTCACCTTAAAAAAAAAGATGCAATTACTGAAGGAGAAAATGGTGAACTTATGTTTAAAGAAAGACAGATCAGTGTTCATTACTGTGAGCTTATTAGTTTGCCAGTCTATAGGCTATTACTTGCTTCAAGGTCACTAGGAAGGAAAATCTTAATTATGAAGTATTTGGCTAACATGAAGAACCATACACATGAGTTGAAGGCTAATTTCATCAGCAAGTTTCAGGTGTCTTTCTTTTCAAATTGTAGAAGGAATTTCCCTTTGTTTGTAGACCAAGCATGCTAAGTACAGAACTGAAGCCTGGGTGGAAAAAGTTGGGAAGCTGGAAGGCTCCTTTTCGGAAAATATGAGTGTTTGGAGTGCTTTGGCAATTGGCGGGAAATTTGCCTTTTTTGTACATGAAAATATGGGAGGTATTGTGGAAAATTTGACTCCATTCCCAGAAAATTTAAACATTTTTTCCAGCATGGGAAATTAAGAACAATTAAATGATGCCTTCAACAAGAATAATATACATAATTTGATTAATTTCATATTCAGGATAAATACAGTTTAAGCATGCACAGCGCTGTATGGTACATGTCTTAACACTAACATAGACTGGTGTACACTGTGCATGCAAGTGACATTGTGCATACAATTGCCATGTATGGTTCGAAATGTGGGTTGTACAGTAAAAAGGTCTCACCAGAGCAACATAATTTATACTACCAGTACATAAACTGATGTCAAACAGAGTTATAGCTAGCCCTTGAACAGGCAGTTGGTTTGTACAGTACATATCATACATGCAAAACGAATGTATCTCACATTTGAGTACATACACATGTACACAGATGACAGGTAAAACTACTAAGTGATGTCAGTCACCAAGAAAAATTGCATACTAAAATGTATTCAGTATGAAAATCTTTTGGTGACTGACGCCTGTAGACAGTCTATTTGTAGCTATGAACAAATTTATGAGTGAGATACAGTCTTCAGTTACCAGCACCATCATTGTAATTCAGGATGAAGTCACCCACTTGATTTCCATAGCTAAACATGTACCCAGCCATTAACACAGACTAAGAGCACATTCATTTCATGTCATCATGATCAAATCACAGGACTATGAGCACCTATGTCAGAGTAAGAGCACTATCAGCTTGTAAAGTTGTAAGGTGTGTACCAGAAAGTCCATTCACCACATTTGGTAGGGAAATAAAAATTTTGCATTTTGAGTGACAAGTGGTGACAGTCTATTGACTGCAATCTCATAATGTAAGTTTCAAGGGCTGTTCCCAAAGGCCAGGAACTAGTCAAGCATGTCTTTGTATTGACTCAATTTGATCAATATCTTTCCAATAGCTGGAATACCATACTCTATAATAGGATGTTCATGGCCTTGTGCAACAAAAAGTTCTAAGAACTATCCAAATACCGCAAAGTTCTTTTGATTGCCCCAAACACCATTAGGCCCATTCCATGGAAGTGGTCCTACACACCAAAAAATAAAGCTAGTGAAACATATTTATGGTGCTATGCTAAAAATTGGAAAAACACTTCAAAATGCATAATACAACCTTTTTTCTTCTAACTTACATTTAAAAAACATACATTTGGGGGGTATTTTGCAGCATGTCTAATAATGAAAGTACCCAAATGATGCAAAAAGGCAAAATTAGTGAATTATTAAAATTTGTGACTGATTTTTCACTGTAAGTTTATTCAGTTATGGTAAGTTTTGTCTTAATTTAAGTCAATTGATCATATTTCCTGAAAAAATCCATCAATTAAGATCTGCAGCTTTTTTATTAATACTGTTATAAACAAGCACATTTCTTTTCAATAACACTGCTTTGTATTTGAAATTTCCATTCACTTCTGAGAATTTTTGACAAGAAAATAAAATCTGAAATATTTCATTTCATCTGATGTAACACACGTAACACAATGTTTCTGCCCTGCCCTCACAAAAGCGTACCCCTATCATAATTTATTATTTAATCTTCTTGAGAAAACATCCTCAGAGCAAACATTTCCACATGAAATGTATAAATGTTAATACTACCATACACACATTTCCTGATAAAAGGGGTAAGAACTAGCCGAGGGTACATAGGCCTAGTTCTCACGTACACTTTGTTCCCTGAACTAGGCCTAGGCTATTGCAACACAAACTTTTGACCGCATGTTTCTGTGAGAGTAACATTGTCTGCGTGCGTTGCTGCAGTAATTGTTGCTATATACGCGTATGCGCGTGTATGAACGTAACTATAGCTATGGACTATGTCACAACTGAACAGCAATGCATGCTATTTAGCATACAATAGTGTGAATGTCCTAGTTACACGATTTAGCAGTTTCATAGAATGTTTTAACTTTTAAAAACAAAGCAGGATCATTTGTGTAAATCAAAATTTTTGGTCTCTCTTTGGACACTAAGTGCAAATAATCTTAGAATGAAGGGTCTTAAACATATAAAGGACCCGTAGAGGTCAATTATGTAGGAGTATACGTGAATTTGAGAAAGTTCGAGACCAATCAAAATTTTTGAAGGTGCGGTAGCCCAATTTTGACAATGGGTATATTGCTCACCTAGTATGGGAAGCCCCAAAGCTTCCCAAATACTAGGTCAGCAGCCTGCGGACTCTAGTAAGAACATGCCTGGGAAATGTCACACTCGTAAACACATAACATGAAATACTGTAGGCCATTAGCCACAATATCACAGATATGAGAGTGGAAAGCTTACTCATTATAAACAAGTACACCATGATCCTTTTGGCTTGTACTCAGAATCTGTATAGTACCAGACTACCAACCAGTATAATTCATCATAGAATAAGTGAAAGTCAGAGTAGCTCTACCCAGTCTGAGAATCTGGCACTTATCAGGGTGGAACTTAAACCAAGAACAGGGTAGGACCTACCCTACTCACTAGGGCCTACAGTGAAACATTCTCTAGAGGTATACCAGTACCACTCATAAAATTTGCCCATTCAGACTCCATAGAAACATCTCTCAACATACACATTTTGCATAGGGTTGGACAAAAAGATCTAATCCACTCAAAATAACACCCAACAATACCATATCTTCTCAACTTTATCAATAAACTCTGATGGGGCACTTTATGAAACACCTATTAAAATCATGGCAAACCACATCAACATTGTCTGATGATCTAGCCTCCAATCCTCCAAAGTATTGATAAGCTGGGAGACACTTTCCGACACTTGACCTACAGTACCTGCTACAAAGCCATACTGTTCAGAGGTATTCTGCATCATATGCTGAACAATAATATCTCTAGGCCTATCAAGAGATTCACAAATTTATCTTACACACCTTGCACACAACAGAAGTGAGGCTTACATTACAAGTTAGGCCTACAGGAATAAAATCTGAGGGGCAGAATTGCTTTCCCTTCTTGACCAGAAGATGTTAACTTTGGGCCATATCACTCCTACTTCATATCTTACATGCAGAGACCAACTAAAGCCAAGGTATACTCACGGATACTTACAATAGGCTAGGCTATGTTTACAAAGGTTTCAGTGCTGCAACAAGCAGGCCCAAGACTATGCAGTGCTGCAACAAGTAAGAGTCAGACTAGTCCTCAGTAAAGGACTGTGGTCGTTCGCCTACAGCTCTCTGTACAGGGAGCTATCGGCGACCGGCTATACATACACGGGCCTTTAGTTACTGAGGACTAGAGTCAGACTAGCCTAGATGTAGAACTATTCTTTCGCACATACGATACTAACGTTAACACAATTCTAACGAGAAACGGCTGCAAAGTTTCGAGGGGTAACTATGCAAAGAATGAAGTTAAACTGAACGTTACCGGCAAGTATACTAGCGTCGATTTCGACGTTAGATGTTAAATCAAGGTAACTTGTATCCTGCTATCCAAATAACCCTGAAGAGCAAGAGAATGAGGAGATACAGAGCAATCACAGGAGTCAACTTTTCAAAGTTGAAACAAGTCTTCAGTAACTTGTAACTGCGCACGCGCGAGAGGTTTTGTTGTTTATTTGTTGCATGCTTGGGCTCTTGCGAACATAGCATAGATAGAATCCAGGAGGACCAGGCATGTAATTGGTTCCCCTCTGATTCCCGCTCATGTTCACGAACTGCAAAAGGGTGGAAAAACCTTTCAAAATGCATGAGTTGCATTAAAACATTAACGTTTGCATTTTCGGATTAAGGAGAGATGACTAAAACTGGATTGAGTGGATTCATAATAAGTGTTCTCTAGTTATACTGACTGTATATGAACAAGTTGAACTTGAAGCCACTCTGGCAAATTGCAAGTGGTTTATCATAGACATTGAAAAGGCCTATGATAATGTTCTTCATGGGTTACTATAACGACCAAATTATATACGAATTTCTTGCAGATCACCAACAGGCTGTTGCTGTAAATGGAGCTCGAACATTGGGCCAAAAAAACGTGTTTCACATTTGGCTCATCAAGCCAAGGACGTCTACTGATACCAGAGTGGGCGTGGATCCGGCGAGATTCGCATTCTCTTTTCGACTAGTGCTCAGAGGTTAAAGAGGAAGGCGTGAACTGATCACATCCAATCTTGCTTCCGGGACCGCCATTTAATTAACGTCCACATCCGACATGAGTGTATCCCCAGTCTTCAGCCACTTTCCCCAAAGGCTGGGAGTGATGGAGGTTCCTTTGCTCTGCATGATGACCACTGCTCGACAATTGAACTGAGCCGTCAAAGCGGACAACTTCCTGAATCAGACAACATCCTAAGTGAGATAACTTCCTGAAACGGACAATCAGAACCCAATTAAAATTCACCAATTTAAACCTCCTCAGCATCAATGTGAACAGCTATGCCAAACAAGTAAATTTTAATTGTAATTTGAAAGCAACTTTATTCTACTCTTTAACATTTAATTCACTGACTCTTCGGAGGGACAGTTCTACCCTCCCTCCACCCCAAATCTACCGTAATATGTACGTGAGTGCCCTATAAGTTTCGTAGTCAGTGTAGTTGATAGGCCTATAGATAGTTCTCACATGACGTCATAGGAGCTTTTCACGTGTAGTATGTCGGCCATCTCATAGGGCAACCCCGGCATGTACGTACAAGCTTGCCCTATGACATGGCGGTTGCCAGCCCCCAGTTGTGACGTCACTGAGAACTATCTATAGAGGTTTTTTCACTGACGTCACCGCGTTTGCGCGTCTCTCTTTCTGACGCGGGCCAGGCACCCAGTGTATAACAATCGTGTATAACAATCGTAACTAAGCTCCTGCAGTCTTTTGCGCATCGAGCAGTGACGATATGCCAAATACGGTAGTTCGGAATTACCCACAGCGCAGGCGTAGTGACCTTTTAAATAAGGTCAAGTGAGGGGTTTTCGTTGTTTCAGCAGTGTTTTAAATTTCTACCTTCATGGAAATCTCCTTTTCATAAAAAGATCCTTAGTGGATTCCAGAAGCTTTAAAAATGGTTTCAAAGGTTGAAAGAAATTCAGAAATAAAATGTCTTTTAAAACGTACAAAAAAATTGGAATATTTTCTAAAATGAATCGAACTTAGTGTCTATTTCAGGAAATTTTCTTTAAATACATGGAATTGTAAGGAGACATGTGGAATGTCTTCTGCATAGCTACCGAAGCGTACGCAGTCTTTTCTCGCACGTACCTCTAGTACTGCAGGGCATGTACGTATATATCTGTAAGCGTACTAACATAACATAACAGGTCAAAGGGCAAAGGAGGGCTAAGGCCCCATGAGATGCCCTGAAGTCCATACAACCTTAACTGAAAACAAAGAACCAACCAACACCAAACGAGCCCAGCACAATTAGATTCTACCACACTTATGGAAGAACTTGTCAATGTTAACCTTAAAGCAGTGCACAGATGTGGAGTTAATTACTACCCACTCAGGCAGACTATTCCACTCGTTAACAACTCTATGAGAAAAGCTGAACTTCCTAATGTCGAGCCTTGCAAAATTCTTAACTAGTTCTTACAATGGCCTCGAACCCGAGAATTACATTGAACCTTTAAATAATTGCAAGAGGACAAAGGATTCCTTTCAAAGAGAAATGTGTACTATTACTAGTATACGCCGGCAGATATTATATAATGCAGCACACATGCACATATCATGTGGTTGTTTGGTGTTTTTGCTCTCTCTGGTCTCGGAAATTGATATGTCAGTGACTCTGTTTCTCCGGCCTTCGGGCCTTCTGAAGCACCTCCGGGTGGAACAGAGTAAACGAGTCGTATACATACATACATATCATGCAGACTGACTAGCCGGTGTGGGTAGGGTGACGCTAGAGAACTTCATCAAGTATAGCCTACAAGGTGAAGGGAAATCGTAGTTTATTTTCTTTACCATTTTTTCGAGTGATGATTATCACACGCATTTCTTCTATTCTAAAAAATGGAAATGTGTTGTAGGCCTAACGGTAGCGTTTCGGGCATTTTCAGTGTGGCAAACACTAACGTTAACGTTAGACTAACTTAACGAACTTAGAGCGAAGCTAGTTTAAGTCCCCGTTTTCTCGACTCACCATTAGCAAATTAAATGATTAGATACATCATTATCTTCCATAAATCTCAATAGCCTAGATTTTGTGAGCCTAACTTATTGCAACCTTCCCTAAACTGCGTCGATAACGTGATCGATCAGAGTACTGCTGACTGTGAGGCTTATGAGTCCAGTATAGCAGCGAGCTACCTGTCTCTGCACAATAACGCGTTGTACGTGCACAATCATTATAATTATATACACTATGCGTATCGCGTACCTACGTACATGTAATTTTTGAATGTTTACATCCCGCCATCAGCCGAGTGTCTGCGTACCGGCTCTCATTGGCTGTGTATATGCTCTAGCTACACAGTGACGGGACCGGTGGCAAAAAGTTCGTCCGTTCCCTGCAGGTTCCCCTCATTTGACCTTTGACCTTCGCTACTTGCGTTCATTCCGAACTACCGTATTGAAACGCGATGACGTCACGTGAAAAACATCTATACATCTGGAAGTCACTTCACTTCTATTCATTGCTATGTAACAAGGGTTATTAGTAGTGTTTCGCGGCAGTTTTACGTGAAATCTGCAGAAAGTGGTTCAAGTAGGATAAACAATGCGCACCCTGCATGGGCTAACAGGTTATTAACCTTTCAAGTGATTCTAAATTTAATTTATGACTTGCCTCTACCCGGATCGGATAAAATGGTCTCACCGGCCGCATACGGCCCCGGGCCGGAGGTTCCCCACCTCTGACTTAGGACATTGAGCCAGTATATGGCCCGCAGGGTATATGCACTTTCCATCACCAAACATTTAAACTCGGATAAACACATACAGGATATTTGTAAGACAACAGAATTCTAGGCATTCTCTACAGGAATCGGTCTTTGTGCCCTAGAGATGTGAGTCTGACGACTTACAGTGACATTCTCCGACGGGTACGGTATTGGGGTATGCCAGTACTAGAGAGCCCGGATCGATCTATGATTGGTCTTGGCTTGACATGGCCCTGTTTGCTGAGCGACGAAGTCAAATAGATTGATATTTTTCTATAGGTGTTTTGGCTAGGCTCTCATTCCTGTTGGTCATGGTTGCCTTCAGCGCCCTTCTGGTACGCAGGACCCGTCTCATGCACTATCTTCATTTTTGTCATCGGTATCATATGCCAGAAAAAATTGTTATAAATTCAGCTTTATACCCAAAATTATTAAAGGGGAATTTTCATGATCCCAGACAGTTCCAATTCTCCCAACTATGCATCTTCTAGCTCCTCCCATAACTGTATGAGGCTCTTCCTTGTGCAAGAATAAACCTGTTTTATTGCTTAAGGCCATGTCCTGGTGAGCACACAAGTCTATAAAATGTAATAAAAGTACTCTCTCTGCCTTGTGTGGAATGTGAACTACTCTGCATCTTTCAAATTTACAAACTTTGATGTCAATCAAACAGCAGTCACCAACTGAGAATTTTGATATACATACACTAAAAATATACTTTGGGGTGATGACAGTCTGTCTTTAATAAGGTTTGGAATAGTGTGCCTCTATTAATAATGACCCAGACACTTTAATCAAAGTAAATTTAGTATTAAACCTCTCGACGCATGCGCGGTGAATGAATGTCCCTGTGTGTGTCACCATATTCAAGACGACGAACTGAAGAATGGGGAGGCTTGCAGTAGGTGTACCACCATGATTGATTGCCGACCCGGCTTGAAAGCCTGTGTAACCGTGGCTAAAGACCTTTTCACACTAGGCACGACACGACGCGACGTGATACGAAATGATACGATAAAAATGTTGAAAACAATGAGTTTATGTAGACCCAATTTCCACACTAAGCCATATAGAGTTGAAAAAATTTCAACTTGTCTTTAATCCACTTATCACTGAGCGATATGTTTCGTGAACCATGATGAGACAGACTTATTGTTTTGTTAGATCACATGACTAATCGGTCGTTTCAATATGGCTGAGAGAGGAAGACTTGAAAAAGTCGCCTTTAAGCCCCTTGGATATTGTGCGTGAAGCGACGCGATATGATACGACCAGGGAGGTGATACAACACAATAAAAATGTAAACAGCCCTTTCACACCAGTAAACAGCCCTTTCACACCACATGCGACTTATGGCATTATCCTTCGGCAATTTGTCAATGACAGATTAGTCATGTGATCTAACAAAAGAGCAATTCTATCTTATGACTGGTCACACAAAACATCTCTGCTCAATTTAACTCCTCGTATCGTTCCTAGTTTGAAGGATCTAAGTAATTACAGAAAATTATGTACCTGTTTGAATTTCACAGTCATTCTCTTACCCTTTTATTTGTACAAAATTTACATGGAAATCACATGGAAGGTATATTCCTTAGAGAAGATTAAAGAAATTACGAAAGTGGTACGATTTAGACCTGCAGCCATGGGCATTTAGGTGGCATGTGCAGTGTGTAACATCAAATGAATTGAAAAATGTTAATTTACTTTTTCTTGTCAAAAGTTTTCTCGGTAGAAATGGAACTTCAACTAATGCAGTGTTAAGAAAGAGAAATGGTTTGCTCATACCTAATAATATTTATTGGTAAAAATGCTGGAGATTTTCATTTTCCTTAAATAATTATGTAATTGTGTATTACGTGGGTTACATGATTTTGTTATGTGAGTCTTACGGTCCGCTCTGAATTATTTTGAATACTACCTTAAGTCACAGATATTTTGGAGGTTAAACACAACCACACAGCTCGTAATGTACTTCTAGAAAGGTAACTACCGTCAGTTCCATAGTGCTACAACTGCACTGTGTCAACATACATTGTATAGATCTTATGCATTGACGTCACGTGACGTCATTTTAGAGGGTAAATAATGACGGTGTGTGCATCGTACCTGTACACAAATCAGTTGTCTGCATTTTTTACGGAAGCCGAGAACATCGCGGTGGTGTGAAATCGGACATGCCAGTTTTCCCACCGTTTCTTCCGTCGGTAAACATGGGAAGGAGAAATCAAGATACGATTTCTGCTTACCATTATCCACCGATAATGTGGATTGGAGAAAACCAAAGTTAGTGAGGGGGTACTTCAAGAAAGGACCATTACACAGTGTCTATTTTCGAACACCCTGTCCATAAATGGACGCGCCCGCGCAGGACACGGATTGACGCTGTATAACTTTGGTTATATTATTAACAACGTGGGATGATCCCACCGTGGTACGGAGAAATCGTCGACGAGCGAGCTAGCTATGTTACTTAAACTGAAAAGAGGATCCGTGTCATGTGCGGGCGCGTCCATTTATGTTGAAATTTGGCGGTTTAGAATCTGTTCTTCATGAGAGGAAAATCACATAAACTGTCAGGGTGACTGGTAATTTACCGTACCCATTCCCCTCAAAGAGAAACAAATCATGGCAAAAAATATCAGAGGCAAGAAAAGTATCATGCATTATTTTCCAAGCATCTGGGGCCGGATGTAGACTGTCGGATCGAAATTAGGTTGAGACGACCCGTCTGCCACGCGACTGGTTTTCACTGTATAGCGTTGCAGACGAGTCGAATTCAGGTCAAATGGGCTGGTTTTCCATTAACTCAAATCGTGAAGTCAGGGCACATTCGTGGTTGTTGTATACTTGAAAGTGCATCCACTTTGTAACGGTTGTAAAGGAGGCCCGCTTTCCTATTCCTGTAGATGCACTGCCTTAAAATGTTACCAAAATGCCCTCAAAATGCTATTTTTCGGCTCGCTTTGCGCGCATCTTTTATATGTACTAGTTGTCCAATCATTAATTCAAAAAGGACAGAGCGTGCCTTGGATAATCGCAAAACCTGTGCAACCTTCGCAATCCTAGCTCCCAACCTTCAAACCTGCTGCATCATAAAGACATCGAATGGCTGTTAGTCCTGGCTATTATGAAACGATACAGGGCAAACTGCAACTTTAGGATCTGTTCAGCGAGTATTCAGTTCCATTTGCAGATAGTTAATTGCTATGTGTAAAATAAACATAGGCGTAGGAGGCGGGAAGCCGGGGAGGCGGGTGCAGCCCCCCTCCGCCAATTTTTTTTTTTGTGAAAATTCGGGTAATATGCTGAGAATTTTTCTGGCACCTACTGAAAGAAAAACAATGCAGTTATGTAGCTAAAGGTAAAGAATACTTTAAAAAGACTTCCTTGGCAATTAAAATAAAGTTCTGATTTGAATTGCACTAGCACCTATATATTCGGTATTAATTCACCAGTGTGTTCTTAATGGTTCAGCTTACACTATAATTATCAGTGGTGTATTTGAGAGGCCATTGGGCCATGCCCCACCCTCACTGATGCCGATTTTTTCCACCTCAAATACGTAAATGTTTTAACACAAATTTTACTCCAAAGGGAGCATATGCAGATATGTGGCACCAGATTGCATGTAAGACACCTAAGTTTTCAAAAATTTTCAAATGGGAAGGGGAAACCCCTTCCCTTACACCCCTCCCCCAGGCGGTCGATCACACAAGGTAATGCCTGTCCCTCATCCCCATGAGAGAGAAATCCTGGCTACATTTACTGATTATTATCATTATTATAATATTGTAACGACTTCCGCAAAAATTAAAACCAATATGGAAGGTTGTAACACGGCAAATTATTGTATGTAATTGGCATGTCGTGTGATAACCGATGCCAGCCTGTATGTACATTAACATGTCGAAAGTGCGTGAAAAGCACAGAAATTTTTGGTTATATTTTTCGGGCAAGTCGTTACAGCCCCCCCCCCCCCCATCAACTTGGGCTCCCACGCCCATGAAAATAAAGGCAAACATTAGTAAAATGTCCGTAAAAAGTGTTATTTTAGGTGCGCTTTACGCGCATTCATCTTGTACTCTTGTTGCCCTATCGTAACTTCACATAGAATAAACTATACTCATTGCAAAACTCCGTAGAAACTCTAAGACACTCTACCCTCCCCACCATCAATCCCGCTGCATCTTGAAGATATGTACCCACAATTGTCTAAATGTTCCAGAGCTTTAGCGGGCTCACTCCTAATCCTCCCACAGAGGAATATTACTGAAATGGACCCTAAGGCGGGCAAATGTGCCCCACCTTAAAACGGTCTTATGCTCCATTAACCATGGAAGTTCTATCTCGGAGCTACTACTTCCATGACGACGTTGACTTTGCTGTTGTAGGAGGCAAATAAAGATAACATAGGTGGGATTACAGGGGGAAGGGGCACTTGCCCTCCCTCCCCCACTTCTTTCCAGACCCTAAAAAATAGTAAAAAATGAACGGAAGGAAGAGAGACGAGGAAAATTATGAGGGAATGTTTAATATCATGGTAAATTTTGTAGTGTAAAATGAAGGACAACATTAATTTGAAATATAACAATGCCAGAAAAAATTTTCACGGCGCGTCTAGCTCGCACCAGTGAATATCAAATAATACAGTGACAAACTTAAAGGTGGGGAGGCAAGGGGCAATTGTTACTGAAAACTTTTGTTAGGTACTTTAATTAAAATTTCTTTCAAAGCACGGGCATTGGCTCCCCGCCACACATTTATGACGTAAAGCCCTGAAATAAGGGTCACTCAGAGTACTAAATGTACGTCATTACACGCACCATGCATGGTCCTTGCACGCACTATTCGGGAACCATACTGTATAGGATATCGCGATTCCCAATAAATTTTCGTCGTGCTTCGTGTGATCTCAATAGATGTCTCGTTAGTACTGCTATCCTTAGTAGAACTTTTGTGGAATTGCCTCGTTATTCCTTCCTGTAGGATCAGTGCTTGAGTAATTGAATTACTATTTCAAAACCCTTGCAACCACTCCTGCATGTTGTTCACTTTCCCCACCAACTACCACCATCCTCATAAAATGAACCGACAGCTACTATCTGAAATTTGCAATCACGATAAAGGCCGATTCATACTTCGGTATAGAGCTATAAAGCTATGAAAGTTCAACACTGTCCAACTCTGAGCTATGCCTGTGATTGGCCTGGAAGAGTAAGGGATGACCATATATGTTTCTTATAGCTTAATGGAAGAATAAGCCGATATTAAGAGAAGTATTTCATTAACATTTCAGATTACACCTAGGGAGGCAGGATTTTCTCAAGAAATGGTCCACAATAACCGGAAAAGCCATCAGATTTAAGAAAAATTCTCGGGGAGACCCTTAGTTTCCAACCTCTGGCTTCCCGCCTTTGGCACTCCCGGTTGAAGGCTAAAAAATGAAACATAAAAGAAAGAATGGGTGGACTGGGGAAAGTAGGAGAATCTTTGATGTAATGGATAATATTGCATTCAAAAATAAACAAAATTAACAGACTACAATAAAATGCTGTTTTCTTTGGGGCGATTCACGAGTATTCGTTTTAAATATTGTTTCGTGATTACTCCCAGTAGAACATCTTGCGTGCTCCACATTCGTACGAACTCTTCTATCATTAACCACCCACAATTCGTGATAAAAATGACCTGTTCTTCTGGTTCAGGCTATTAGTATGGTGAAAGAGTGATTCTTCTGATCTATTTAGTGCACGGATGAGTTTTAACATAGCCAAATGCTTTATTCTATAATGGTTTAAATTTTTTAAATACCTCATGGCTTCCCGGGGCGTTGCCCCTGCACCTTCACCAGTACGTTACCCATGGACCCCACCAGGAGCCAACATTCTCCCACTCATGAATCCTTAGGGACCCCTGGGCCACTGGTGGGGTTAAGGAGCAATGCCCTCATGAGGTCCAGGAAGCAAAGTCCCTGGAGTATCTGGGGGCAATTACGTTTTAATCAGCCACAAATGAGAAAAAGGTTGCTAGTGGCCATAGGCGGAAACCCCCAAAAGCCCACGGCAGAAAAAGTGCGGGGCTAAAGCCCCCATAGCCCCATCTCCGCTGTCCCTCCTTTGAATCATCAAATTGACTGACTGGCTTTACGCACGACTTACGCTAGCAAGAAGGATCGTAAAATTATCATTTGTTGTCTATTTAGAACGAAACCAATGTCTTTTGGAAATAGTAAAATTTTTCATTCCAATGCTCAGAATTTGTAAATACCCCAAAGGTTCCTCGGGCTTGCCCCCTAAGCTCCTAGGAAGATGCCTCTTGACACTACTAACATAAGGACATCCATTGCCCTTTAGAAGTAGTTAAATGCTGTAATGCTCACACTTTTGCTTCCCAGGCCATGCCCAAGTGAACCTCACCGGGGCATTGCCCCTGGATCCCACCAGGGGTCAGAGCGGCCCCTGGAGCCCACACCGTCAGGGGAAGAGCTTCGTTCTCTCTCGACGCCTTCGACGCTGTTGACTTATTCCATACCCCCAAATTTCAGAATAAGTCTCCGTCAATGATTGTTGAGATTACCCCTAAGTTAATGTAAGCGTGAAGCGACCAGAAAAAAATTCTGGTAAGTGTTTAAAGAAATTTTCGTAAAAAGTGCTACCTTAGGAAGGTATCACACCTTTAAACCCTATGGTCTTTGGTGTTGTGTCTTGCTCCTCGGTGAGGACCCAGGAGAGCAAAATTCCTACATAACAAGTCGTAAAGCACGGATCTTACGAAGTAACGAACATAAGCCTTTTTACCAGAGGCACGTTAAAAAGACAATAAAATTTGGAAGTCTAAACAGCCTTCGAACATAGAATATTAGACTAAGGTATGATTGATTGGAAATTGTATTGAATGGGAGAGGCTCAAGACCGCGGTGGTCCCATAGCTCTTGAAAATAGATTTTGAAAGAATAATTCTGTAATATATTTCCAAGTAAAGCAGTACTTCACAAAAATAGATGAGCTCGAATTAAGCGCGCCGAGAAAAAATGTAGTTTTGATAACATTTTAATCACATGATTGACTAGTAAAGTAAAAGTTCCGTGTCTGTAGTGATACATAAACGGTGGGGTCACCTACGGGGAACATATATACAAATTGAGAAGCCCAAACAAATGTGAGAACCCATGCAAATGCTCTGAACATATTTTTTCTTTTTTTTCGGCGCACTTCGCACTTTTCCAGTGAAAATAGGTGTTTCATTATCAATTCCTGCAAGGCAACTTGAGTGAAATTGCCTATATACTACTTTCTCTTTTTCCAAACCCTTTGCAACTCATCCCGCTATCTACTTACCCTACCAACTACCATCATCTTCATCAAGTCAGCCGACGGTTAGTTTGAGCTATGATTTAAATTTGCTACCATCTTCAGCATCTAAGTTATACCGTACCTGAAAGACGTAGGACTTTGTCTACAAATGGTTCAGAATGCTACAAAAGTCATTAAAGTTGAGAAAAATGTCGGAGGAGGACCCTCGGTCCCAGCCTTTCGTTCTTCGCTCCAGCGTAGCCAGCAGGGGGTGGGGCAGAGAGCCCCCTACAGAAATTTGGGGGGCACAGTGGGCGGTGTTGAAAATATGGAGAGAAAAAAAAAGCAACGGCGAGAGGAGGAAGGGATGGGAAGTTGGTGGGGCGGAGTGGGGTAGGGACCTAGGGGAAGGGTAATTGGGAAATATTGGCTTCACAAGTGTTATCTTCTTTATCTTTATCTTCTGTTAAACCTTTGTGCTTCCACATGACAAATTTTGTTACAAGAATTCAGAAAATTATATTTCGAGTTAGGTTAACCCCACAGCCATGGTTTATAACTCTTTTTAAAGAGCATCAAATCTGCTACCAGGGCAAACTATTATGCGACAAAAGAAAAGGAAGTAGCAAACTGCTTGGAAATAAAGGATGCCATCAAAGAATTTGCAAATAAAAAGTCCGCAGGGGGTGTTTTTACCTTCTTAAAGCCAGTCAAATGAGCCCATGAGTGCATAGACCTACACCCCAAAATTGACTAGAAGGGCAGCTACTTGAACACATGGGTTCTAAAAACACGAGCACAACTGGCTTTTTTCAAATACTATTTTCGATATGTCAGTCCCATTATTCTATATTCGAACACTGATATAATTCTCTGGCCATATCATATGTCGGAAATAAAGTAATCTCTCACAATTTCACTATTGAAAATAAATTTTGTGTGTTCTTTAGGCTACATGTCTCTATCAAATTGCATGACTACCACTTAGACGTGGTCATAATATTGATAAACTAAACATCATCGAAATTCCACATAATTACTATCCATTACTAGTGAAATGTTTAGTGCACTAAGTATTTCAATCATTAGTGAGCTCTTTGTTACGTTCTAGTTTCCAAAAATTCTTGCTAGTCATGTTGAACAGTAAATTATGGATCTAAGGTCAAAGTTTTCTGATCCCTAATTAAAACAGGTTGGAATGCAAAGTTGTAATTCTGAATGCAGGGTGTATAGTTTTAAGAATCACCTCACCAGAACAAACAAACCTAGAATATTCCATACTTTTATTTCATAAATAAATTCGTATAAATTCGTATATGTTTACATTGTATCAGATAATGTGAATGTGTGTCTGTTAGAGTGTGTTGGATACGTTCAAGTGAGAGAGAATGTGTGTGTATGTGTGTGTGTCAGTGTCTTTGTGTGTGGGCTGGGTGGGCTTGTCCTAGAATGTAATTATGAAGGCCTGTGTGTGCACGTTTGTGTATATGCACATGTGTATATGTTTGCTTCTGTCTATGAAGATGAGTTTCATATTTCTCCTTCGCGCTTTTAATTTTGTGAATGTATGTCATATTGTTTTAATATAACTACCACATTTCTGGCCATAGGCGTAGGAAGCACGGAGGTGGGGCTTTAGCCTCAGTCAAAAATGTGGGGAGCTATGCCTCTGCCCCCAAGATCCAAGGGCAAAAACCCCTTATTTGTCTCTTCTGTAAGAAATGTCAAAAATTTGCAGTAATTTTCTTTAAAGTTTGTGTTGCACCCAATTGCATCTGAGGACCCTCAAATACCCAAAAATTTCCCAAGGGGGAGGGGGACACCCCCTACGCTTAGACCCCTCCCCCAGGACGGCGATCCGAAACAAGGTTCAGCCCCCCCCCCGTCTCGAAAAGCTTCCTACGCCTATATGTTTCTGGCCTCAATGCCAATTTCTCAATAAACTTAGATTACTAAAAAAAAAAAAACAAAAATCAATCAATAAATAAATGATACATAAAACGTGCTTTAAAAAGTTGATTTTCGGGCATAAAATCAGCCCCCCCCCCGCCATACCTTCTGGGGACAAATTTAAAGCCCCTGCCTCAAGCTACTGACAGGACCCTTCTCCTTAATCCACCGCTGCTTATACCCCTCCCCCAGGACGGCGGTCAAGAATATGGACGATGAGTCGACTTTGACCCCCCACACCAAAAACCTGGCTACGCCCCTGAGTGAAAGGCTTTCCCGGCCGCACGTTTCTAGGATGCAGCAGCCTCCTGTTTTTAAAATTACTTGGTTTGCATTTTTTGCTGATCCTCGTGGCCATGTTCCATACCTTTTCATTTTTCTGGTTTTCAGAAGATTATACTTATAACTTATATACGCTTTCGAAACTACATTACTTTTAAACATTAAAAAAACAAAAGGAGCATTTCAATAGAACTTCAATTAAATAGGTTAAAAAACAATGAATAATAAAGAAAAGAAATATGGTTTGAGAAAGTATGGTTAGGTTTAGGATTTTGAAGAAATTTAATCCTAATGCTTTTTGCTGATGGTTGTAATGCCGTAAATAGCCCATCTCAAGAGTTCACAGGGCTTTCTTTCGGGTCTCACACTGGCGCTTTGTCCTTGGCATGGGTGGCACAAGGTAAGAGAAGTCTTGGCCCCCGGTCGGGAAAGGCGTATACTCATCGGGGAAAATTTCCAGCTTAGCCGGCCGTCGGGGAGCCTTAACGGGAGTAAGTACTCGCCATGAATTTTTTTGAAAAATGAGCAAACTCTTGCAAATCCCCTCTTATTCGCCTTACAGGTCCCTCTAAAGATTCAAGGAGTTACTCTCCATAAAAATTTTCACTTCAGTATCAAATATAAGCCTATTGTCACATGATAAAAAACCATACAGTACCAGGGTAAACTATTTACCTATTGGAGTGACTGCATTTTACCTTTAATGCGTACGATGAAGTAGTGACCCGACGGAGACCGTGCCCACAATGTTTCACTTGATTTTACTCTCCTGGGAGGTGTTTTTAGTTGACACCCAAAATTTCATTAAATTAAAAAAAAAATAAATTCCAATTTTCTGTCATAAAGATCCAGAATTTTCTTCAATAAAAGCCCCTAATTTTCAACACTTCCTAAATAAAATCTAAATAAAGTCCTAGGGTCTCAGGTGCGCAATCGCGTCAAAAATTTTGACTTCGCCATCCTTTTACGGTGGTACGAAAGCCCATTAGTGCCATTGAAATAAAATTTATTAATTCATTATTACAAATTATAAATTTGTACTAAAGATTATTAATTTGGTATTACAAATTATTAATTTGTAATGACCCACCCTCCACGGCTGGTTACAGACCGGCAGGCCCTGGAAGCTGTGTGGTAATTACACAATAGACCCTTTTCCAAATAGCAATTGCAATGGCTTGTGGGATAAGTTCTGGTACGCGATGTTTTTGCCAATGGCATTTTGCTGTGGCAAAAAAAAAATGATGCACACCCACAATCCTTTGTAATTCCTATTTGGAAAAGAGTCTATGGCGATACTAACATGAACATAAGAAATCCATACGATCTGCGTCCAACTTTAAAACAGCTAGAGAGGGCAGTATGAATAATTAAAAAGGTGGTGGACATACCAGCATGTTTAAGAATGTTTTTTCTTTGTAAGTGTATTAACATTCGCCATTTATCGATAATGGTAGAACTTCTTAAAATGTTTCAAAAAATGTGTAAAGACAAAAACGTACCACAAATCTTTTACATCATGCTACAAATGAAACCGCATTGGCTACTCATGATATTAGATTGCTGAAGCGGATCTCCTTCATATGCACCGTTCCTCGCACTGAGAGTTTAGAGATGTACTTCTATTTTCGAATGTGTTATAGAATAATTATGTGTATTATTACACTAATATGATTATGAGTTATGGAGCCATTTGCATCATGGTCCGGCCGGCTGTTTTTCAGACTGAGCAAGGCTGTAAACATCAAATCGTGACTTGGGGGTCATTTTAGTACCCATACAATGTCGTTCATAAGGTGCGTTTGCACCAAAACCTAAATCTGCTGCGTTTTGCGGGCGGAAGCCGCAAAGCAAATGGCTTATACGTGTTTCTGTGGAACCATTCACACAGAAATCGAGTTGTGAAAAACGTGTCTGTGTGAACGGTCCCATAGAAATACGTACAAGCCATTCGTTTTGCGACTTTGCCAGCAAAAGTCAGCAGATTTCGGTTTTGGTGTGAACGCACGTTATTGTCCACAATTAATACACCGCTTGTTTCATTACGTCATGTTGGTCCGAGCATACCGGACGAGCATACCGGGTAAGTGACATTGGTGAAAGCTTCTGTGTAGCCGCTTCCACCATCCACTCTCCCCACTACCAATCTTACGACATCATGAAATCGGCCTTTAGCCGGAATAAGCCTGGTGTTTTAAGAAAAACACTCATTTTGCAATTTTTATGGTCTTCCTTGTGAGTATTCATTGCTGTTTACGTAGATATTTACACACTTCATTCTCAAGCCCACCATTTGTTAATACCCCAGAGCCTTTGGGACTTTTCTCTGGGGATCTCCCTTCCAAAAATATCATCAGCTGGTTGGGAGGGGGCACTGAAGTGAAAGAAATAGATCGTACGCGAGCTGGCGGTACTTTAATTGAGCTGTGTCGGGATGTTGTGTCACGCATTATGCGCCAAAGAAAAAGTGTTTCCTTCTTGTAATGGTCATTGGCGATCAGATTTTCATTTCAGTCCTTTCGGGGATAGCAAATAGACATAAAATGTGCAGGGGGGCGCTAGTATCTTTTAGCAGCCAGAGGCCTAGCATTTATCACCATAATCAGCATCAATACAAAATGAAATAGCGCCAACAATATGTGTAAACTGCAAAAAAAAAAGTAATCAAAAGACTAGAATCACGTATTCATAGACGCTGGTCATCGAGAAACCCCACTGTGTCAAGTGTCTGAGTAGCTCAATGCGCGCAGGCTATTTAGTCCGCTTCTGCTCACATCTGAAAGGACACCCCCTGTAAGAGCTGAGCGATCCTTATCGTCATCGTGAACGACTCTAGTATTTGGCAAGCAGGGAGGGAGGAAATGACACGGCCCCTGGACCATAAAAGTGTCACACCACGTACAGAGGCTTTTTAAGGCATGTACTAGTCTCGAGCACTGACCTGGTTTGATTATATAGGGTCGTTCACAGATATGTTGCAAAGATATCACATAATTCTTTACACCAAAATTTCACAAGACGAAATGGGATAGCATGTCTGTTTATATCATCTCTGTATTTTCTTCGAATTCTCATACATATCTCTGAGGATTTTGTGTGAATTCAACCAAATAAATGTTGTTTTTACATAGTTTTCTACAATTTGGGCATTAATTTTAGTTTCTGGAAGAAAGGAAAGAGAAACGTCACTTTCTCCATTCGGAACTAGCCAATCACAAGAGCTTGTTCAGTTATTTGCATACTATTGTAAACAAACATATTGCTACCGAAAGGGACTAGATTGAACCTGCTGTTACAATCCTTTTTCGTAAGTGGTCATTAGTTGTGACCATATTGGATTTAAGTTAGAAGCACTCTTGTTGTTGTTTCAGTAGCTACGGATACTTGATTAATGGATTATTGTGAAAACTATGTCAGAGACACATCGGATAATTCTTAAGTGTTGAAAGGTCTTGTACATTCCTTTCTTGGACCATGCAACTTGTGAAGCTGTCTAGGGAGTCACGTAAGTTGACAGATATATTTAGTCCCACGACTTCTTTAGTAAATCGTAGACTATCATAATTTACAGAACGTTTGGAACCGCAAACCACTGTATAGCTACAATTGCTTACTTATAATCTACAAACCGTGACGGAGGTCTGTCATATTGACCAAAAGAGCGATGAATTATGTTAAAAAATTCTGTTGCCTTTAGAGGACGTATTGTGTCCTTCTGGGACGTACTAGCTCCTGAAAGGAGCAGAACTCCTTCGGAAGTGATGTTTGGTTTCGCCCCTTAGGTCTTCACCAGAGAGTCGAGGGGACTTTTGCAAAAGTAAAATATTCTGTTGCTGTTTTTTAAAGGGGCAGTCTATTGCATGACGGGGCAACTCCCAATAACAATTATGGTATAGTAGTACATCGTTGGTACATACAAATATATTGTGATCGCTGCCTGAATGGGAGGGAGAGGGGGGAGGAGCAGCGGACTGTATGCCTTGTCCACACTAGGTGTTCATTAAGTTTGCACATAAGCATTTGAGGGCGAAGTGCAGGCCAACAGTTCCTACCGATAATCATGAGTATATATTGTTCATGAATTGTTATGTAAATCTATGAAAGATCAATCTTTTTAAATGGTGATATCCATTTGCGTTTCGAAACACCGTGAAAGATTCTTGTAATGGGAATGGAATCAATTTAATTAGTTATCACAATTACCATCATCAACTCATATGCAATCAGCAATTACATTAAGGTGCTAGGAATCCTTCAAACCAATTTTATACTCAAATTTCCGCCATTTTTACTAGCCTTAAAGAATGGCGTATTTCTGTATCAGTCTATTTATCATGTAAACAACGTGGGAAGTTGCTTTTCTGTCTGCAGACACCTCCCAGTTGTACGTGAGATTGAAAGTCCGTTTAGTTTCGGTTGCTAGGCAATGAAGTGTTGAGTGTCTTTAAAAGAGAGTAAAGAAACAAAAACTTGACCCAGCTCTCAATCTAAGGAGACCTACGCATGATTGCTTATGAAAGGGAAGCTAATCCCTATAAACAATTTCGTGTTTTGGGTTAGCGGTGGTCCAATGTTGCAGAGTTCCTGCCTGAATGAGGCCTGGGTAAAGTCTAATTCTTAGCCCTATTCACTAGGTCTAAGATAGCTTGAAAGAAAATATTCTCCGGCACCTGCAAATCCGTTGCCCATTCCTTTTCAAGTGTTATGTGCAAGCAAACTTGGACTGTACTTTTTTGTGTAATCCCGTCCGACCACAATCCCTAATGGCTTTTGAACCGCACAATACTGCACATTTGAGACTGGATAAAATAACTCAAACGAAATGTAGGAGATATAGCTTCAAGTTTTGTTTGGCTACCTACGAAAGCCCAATAGTGCCATTGAAATAACATTTATTAATTTGTTACCGTATTACAAGTTAGCAATTTGTTATTACAAACTTTTAATTTGTTATTACAAATTATTAATTTGTTATTACAAATTAACAGTAGGGTCTGGTCTCTTACGCATGTGACTTTTGGGATGTTGATGTCAAGCAAAGAAAGCTCTTCGGTGTTCCAACTTACAAGTGTAAGTGAACAGCGTCACAAGTTTTCTTGCACTTGAGCGTCACTAGTCAGTCCCTGATATTTTCCAATATCCTTGTGGGGGTTAATGTGGGGAAGTTGTCGTCGGTTGGAATTGTGCTAGTGGGAGTCGTCCGGAGGAGGTCGTCCACGGGGGAGTTGTCATTGGAAATTTATTCGCTTGGAAATTGCCTGGTTGGAAGTTGTCCGGTCACTCACGCATCAGTCACCCCGGTATGAAATAAGATTAACTTACGGAAACATGAAAAAGCACCACATATAGGATAGTATGACCGATGCAGCGGCGACACTAGGATTTTTGAAGTGGGTGAGGGCAAGAGGGGGCAAGGAAAATATGGGGAACAAAGTACTGTCCGTGCGCATAGTTCCTGAAAGCTATATACCTTTGTCAGAGGCGCCGCCAGAAGTTAGTTATTGTGAGCACCACAGATTCTAAGAGGTGTCCCCGCCCCTTTGAGAACCGTTTTTTTTAAAGTGGCTAAAATGCAAAACGGTGCTATCGCTTGCAAATTTTTAACTGATCATATGTTGAAAATTTAGTTAAGTCTTCCTATGTTTAGTTGGGTACAGGACAAGAGGGTATTGTCTGTGGAGAAGTGACGTAAGCTTTTGTTAGTGTAGCTTGTGCTACCTTTGGCTAATCTTTGAACTGATTACATGCTTAAAAATGCTCATTAAACAGAAATATTTTGGCTGTGGCGTGGCCCACCCTGGAAGCTGTGTGGTAATTTCAAATAAAATGAAAATGGCGATATACTAACATGAGCAATGAGAAATTCAGACGATCCGCGTCCAACTTGAAATCATATAGAGGGAGCAGACTGCACCGATACACTTTCTATTCCGTAACAAATCTGTATGCCAACCAGAAGCCGAGTCTTCTGCTTGGTAATTCATAAAAGTTTTCAGTTTTCATAATAGGTCTTTCTGTGCAAATTCTTGTCTCACATTCATGCAGTCTGTACTCCTTCATGTGCACACGAGCAATCAACCTTATTGCAGAACGTCACAGATGGATAATTTGAATACCCTTGAGACGGTATTAAATGATAATAATTAGCGCAGCCATGTGCGTCAATCCTGGGAGGGGAAAGAGGGACATGTACCCCCCACATTTCGATGGGTGGGGGACACAATATCAAATGTCCCACCCACCCACCCACCCACCGACCCCCCCCACACACACACACACTTCGTAGAGAGTAGTGTCGTGGCTCTATTTGACTGGCTTTTTGAGTGGCATGTAGGTTTGTTGAAAGTGTCTCCATGCAGATTCTAAATGCAGATTTTGTCAGGGAAATCTCATTTAATGACAAATTTCGGCGCGCTTTGCGCGCATGCGTCACAGTTTGCACTCCGTCCCATGACCATTAAAAAGGTGATTATACAAGGAACTATTCTGATCACAACACTTTCCGAAAACAGAGATTCATCTCCAAACATCTGTATAGGGGCCCCGCATCAATATGGGATCCTTCAATCTAATTTGTAAGCATGATGTGGAAGGTTGAAACTTCAAAGCACGTTGTTACCGTTATGCATTTTTAACAACTTTTACCGAGCGTTTCGCGCCAAGCTATTATCGCTATGGATGGTGATTGCTAATACACTTACAAAGAAAAGCTGAAACGCGCTTTTTAGTCCTTCACACCTTTTGCTGCACCTATCATGGAGGTCTAACATCACCTTACTGCACCCATTCTCTCCCTCCTTCCGATTCTCCATTGCTGGAAGCTGTTCGTCTGGATTTTCGTTCAAAATTAGTAAAAATATGATAGATGTAAAGTGCTTAGCATCATAATCTATATTACCATTTGGATGTCAGGTAATAAGCATTACGCTATTGCCCCATTTTTATAATTGATCCAGAGCTTCCAGGAAGTCCTCTACAGGCATTTGCCAGCCTTAGATGCCCTTTTAAAATGCACGAAGAAGGAAAGGAAAATTTTCATAATAGTCCAAGAAAGTTTCTGTTGACTCAGCGCAGGTATTTTTGGGGAAAAACTGCCAAAAAAGTAGCCAAAGGTGGGGGGGGGGATAAGCTTCAGGAAGGTTGTAGAAAACGTATTCAATCAGCTCCAAAAATAAACCAAAGATAGTACCATTTTGCATCTAAGCAACCTTAACTTTACGAAAATTTTAAAAATTTCAAATATTCCAAAATTTCTCAAAGGGGAGGGGGACACCCCCTTGAAGTGACACCTTCATGAAGTGACAAAGGAAGGATTCCCACTGCTGTATACAAACGTAGGGTGCATAAAAAGGTGCAATTTACGCGTCTTAACTGCAGATAGTAAAAGCATCCAGGCAGGCGGAAAATTAGAATTCACTAAATTATGGACATTTCCCAGCCATATACGATCAGCTCCAAAAAATATCCCCAAAATAGCACCATTTTGCACCTAAGCAACCTTAAATTAGCAAAATTTCTCAAAGGGGAGGGGACCCCCCTCCCCCAGGACGACACCTTTATGTAGCGACAAAAGAATGATCACCACAGCTGTATACAAAACGCAGAGCGCATAACAAAGTGCAATTTACACGCCGCCACTCTGTTGGAGAAACATCCAGCCAGTATGAATTGGGGACCTTCACACCCAAAAACATATGACCCTAGCTACGGGTGTGGTTGGTGTCCATGATCTCTGACAATGATCAACGCTCCGTAGCGTGGTTTCAGCTATTTTTGGACATGATTAAAGTAAAATCTTGAAGTAATTCCCTGGACCCCGTGTATTTCAACTAGCAGATCATCTATAATGGTCATGTTAACTTTGGAATCATTGGCGTAGACAGAGGGGGGCAGAGTGGTCATGCCCCCCCCCCCATCGAACTCTGAAAAAATTTGTTAATGGAACACAAAAATTGGCTTCAAGGGATGCTAAATTTTGCACCAGATTGCATCTGAGGGTACTTAAATATTCAAAGATTTCTCAAAAGGGGAGGGGCACCCCTCCCCTTAGACCCCTCCCCCAGACCGGTGATTAGGCCCCGCAGTTGGACTCCTCCAAACAAAGAACCTGGCTACGCCAGTGTTTGGAATCCTATCTCAGAATAGGACAACGTCAGTCTTCACAAAGAGGGGACAAAGGGAAGGGCCAATAGAAAGACAGGCCCTTTTTTTTTTAAAAAAAAAAAAAAGGATTGATAGTTGGAAGCTGCTTTGTGATTCTGAATTCTTGTAGAATGATAAATTATTTGCCAGCAATATATGTGTATATATGTATTTCTATATGGTTATTCCTACAAAATATTTCATTAAATACATAATATGTCTCCTTATGCATACAAAATACCATATAAAGTATGCACCAAATCACATATTTTCACATTAAAAAACACAAAAGCTTCTCACCGTGGGAGAGGGAACAACCCCACCCCCCACATCCCCCTCTCGCGCAAGCGCGCTCGGTCGCTTCGCTCCCTCGCAGAATCTACCGCTTCGGCCCCCAACGACAAATTTCTGACTACGCACCTGGTCATGTGTGACCCCTCACACTTCAATACGGATTGACGCCCCTGAGCGCAGCCATGAGGTGAGGCTGGAATTCAGGGCGCAGAGTGTGCAAAAAATTTGAAAGATTACGTAGGATTTGAGAATGATGTGATGGTTTCCGCAATGATGTGATGGTTTCCCCCTCTCGCGCAAGCGCGCTCGGTCGCTTCGCTCCCTCGCAGAATCTACCGCTTCGGCCCCCAACGACAAATTTCTGACTACGCACCTGGTCATGTGTGACCCCTCACACTTCAATACGGATTGACGCCCCTGAGCGCAGCCATGAGGTGAGGCTGGAATTCAGGGCGCAGAGTGTGCAAAAAATTTGAAAGATTACGTAGGATTTGAGAATGATGTGATGGTTTCCGCAATGATAGAAAATGTAAACAAAAAAAAAAATAGATCGCCTCTCACCATCCGGTACCGCCCACGAACTTTGCACAGGAACAGGCTGGGGGTAAGTGGGGGCATGACTTATAGATGCGACAATTTCTCCTCGTCAACTCTCCCCCCCCCCACCCCCACCTTAAGAACATTTGAAATTGCTCTGAGAGTTATAAGTGTGAGATTAGTCCCTACTCTTTAATTTGTAATAACAAATTAATAATTTTAATAAAAAAAATAATAATTTGTAATAACAAATTAATAATTTGTCATAAAAAATTAATAATTTTTATTTCAGTGGCACTAATGTGCTTTCGTACGCTGTAATCATATGACACTATGCATTGTCCTTTGCCAAAACAATACTGTTTCGGCCTTTTATGGAGCTGATACTTTTGGTGGGTTCGTTAGTGATTTGCAACAAACTTCAGACGATCCACTCTAGAAAAGTATTCGAGGGGTTTGAGAGATGAGAAAAGGCGAGGCTGTTGCCAGCAAATCAAATTCAGTCTGTGAAGCAAAGCTTACATCATAAACTGTGTTGTCGAACTTTTCATCACTTATTCACTAGAATGTCTTGAACGTTGTGCAGTAACTTCGGTATATATCATTGGGTAACCTTTCCAAGTCATCTATCTCACTTCCCTGGCGAGGGAGGGGATCTGACAGGTCGGATTCCAACAATTACAACATGTGACAATACCCATTCATTATCCACCGAGGCGTGCTGGTCATTTAGCTGTATCATGTTTTGTGAGGGTAACCTTTAAGATCATACAGCCTGCCAGTGGGGGATTCAGGTCACGGTCATCGGTGACCCCCATCTGGAACATCCGGCCGGCGGAAGGGACTTCCTTGTCGACGTCCACTGTCGTCCAGGTCTTTTACTTAGAACCCATGCCGGACATAATGTACATGGCAGTTAAGTTGATGTCTCCAAGGCCAGCTCCCTCTCCCCAGCTACTCTACCCCTCCCCAGTTACTCTACCCCTCCCCAGCTACTCTTTCGATCGTCTCCCCAGCTACTCTTCCCCACTCCCATCCACCCACCCGGGCTCGTAATAAGGACATGAGAAAGGATAACTATGGGGCTCTGGTATAGTTATCGCTGCGGCGATTTGTTCTCAATAGTTCAGTGGGGGGTGAGGCATTTTCAAATAATTTACTGTGAAAAATCAGTCTGTGGGCGATTTCTCAAATATTGGGGGAACATGTCCACCGTGCCCCTGTCCCCCGGATCGCCGTCCATGATGGGGAGAAAAGCGTGGATGACAAAGGTTGTAAAGAGTACCATGTACTCGGAAGATTCTATCCGTGCCACCTGAGAGTGGAAATCCCCTACTTTCGAGACAAAACAGAATGACACTTAATTCAGAATGTTGGAAATTAATTCGGACTTTAAATTTTGATAAATGTTAAATAAGTACACAATATTAGGGTACATATTTTTAAACTACCTTTGCAAAATTTTCAATTTTTTCATGATTCATAATTCTTTTTTCAATTAATCTTTTAATAATTATAAAACACTGTTCTTCTCTTCTGGGTACTACATGAGGTGTCTACATACTCATCAGTGCAGCTGTCACACATTCTGAACCGAAATAGACCATCCGTAGTGAGTGTAACCTCCCAATAGGGGACGTGCTTTTTTGGGCCTTTCACGTGAATGTGTTTGTGAAAGGACCAAAAGTAAACAAGGGCGTTCGTGGCAGGGTCACTATTACTAAGATAGTCTAAGGTAGTAAAGCTAAGGCGCCACTATCAAAGGAGAGAGACAAAATCAAGACTGTTTGGGCTTCGGAGAAAAAGCTTTTTGGCCAATCGGTCTTAAGAATCAAGTTACCTTGTTCCGGTATTTGAACTTGGAGTGTGTATTTGTATAAGTAGGATCTGTCTCTCCCTTAGAAAAGGCCAGTGATTTCCAGGCGAACAACCATGCTAACTAAATTAATAGCATATTAGGCCTACTCCATTAGCAAGCCTAGCCTACGGTAACGTTAGGCGTAATACTAATAGGCCTGCCATTTCTTAGGGCCTTTGGCTTTAAGTTTGGCATAGGCCTAGGCCCTAGACACTTTTCCAAAAAGCAGTTACAAAGGATTGTGGGATCGAGTTTTGGTGTGTGTCGTTTTCGTCAATGGTATTTTTCTGTGGACAAAAAAAAACTGCGTACTTAAAAGTCTATCCCATAATCCCAAGTTGTAGGCCTAGTTGCTATTTGGAAAAGGGTCTAGCCTAACATGAGTCTAGGGAGAGAACATCATCCCTAAACCCCAAAATGCGGTTAAATAGTACTCATTCGTATGATATCCTTGTTATTTGTGATTCGGAAATTGCTTATTTTAGAGGCCACTTAACCCTAACCTAACCCCTAAACTGACTTAACCCTAACCTTATCCCTAACCAAACCCCAGGCAAAAATCGAACCCCCAGGTGGAACCCCTGACAAACCCCGTTTTAACAATAGGGTGACGTTCTCTCCTTAGTCGCATATATATTGTGTGTAGCCTATTACCAAATTACCACTGACTTCCCTTCCAGCCAGGCTAGACAGGCCTAACGGTAATGTAAATTGTAACTGTAGTGTAAGGCGTATAGGCTAGAGGGATTTCATATGATTTTATGCGAGTAGAATTGCCAGGCACTGAGGGGCAAAACACTGTAGCCTAGGCCTAGGCCTAGGGACTCATACAATCCGGACTCGTGACTCGGCTCTAGAATCTAGATTTCCCGAGACCGGCAGAATTTGGGAATCACTTTAATGAAATTAATCGGTTGTCACATCCCTAGGCCACAGGCATTCCGAGCATTACATAGGCCTATACACTAGGCCCAGTAACAAGGTAAGTCACCTTTCAGGACGAGACTCAAAGCTTGGCCTATTTTTACATTATTATGCTCACTGTGAAACCCACTGATTTCTTTCAATCACATCGTTCGATGGATAAGAACATCTAACATCCCTTTCGGACACAACTTGCAGGTATAAACAGGTTTGCATTCTTTTTTCTTTTTTTAAAAAAATGAAAATTTTCTTAGAGTGACCATATCAGGTTTCACCATCATCCCAGGAATGCAGGACTTGTCTTATGAGGAGAGACTCTAGCAACTGAAACTTCATAGTTTGGCCTACAGAAAATTATGTTGTGACAGGGTTTATATTTACAAGTATTTTAAGGGCCTATGAAAAACTACTCAGAAGTTGCAGATTCTGTGACTTGCAGCAACTCTAAAATTAGCCAAACCGAGATCGAATACAAGATTACGTCAGAGTTTTTACTCATTGAACAGTTGGCAGTTCCTGAGGCAATTTGCCCAGACTGTATAACAACAGGCACATCTACAATTAGCCAGCTTTCTGCAGTATTGGTTGCCACCTTTTTTCCTGAGCAATGAAGTGGGGTAGATGGCCAACATCAAACCTGATGTGATGTGATATAACTGATATTGATAATATATGCTGATCCTATGCTACAGGCAGGTCAACCATCATGATTCTGTGTCTGTATTAAACATAGAAATTAAAGTAAGGGAGAATGGAGTCAGGCGATCTGGACCAAGGGTGAAATTAAGGTTGACTGAACCAGGAGCCATTTACAGTCAAAACAGTCAAAAAATGTCTTCAGGTTCCTTGATTTTTGATGCAATGACAGGTATTCTCAGCACAACTACTATATGGTGGGAAATTTTCACGGTAGGGGGGGGGGAGTTTTGCAGTTTTCGCATTTTCGCAGGCAAGTAACTTATCGTGAATCTAGACCCGTGAAAATTACTTCTGTTATACTGTACAGGCCTGTGTTGGTTGATCGTTATGGGTGCAACCTCCAATTCTTCACTCCGAGAATACGTGTAGGCTACAAGTTACAGAATGGTGGAAAATCAGCTTTGTGGAAGTTTCCAGCTATACTGTACTAGGCATGGCCTAGGTAGGCCTATACAGTGAACACAGTATACCTCACACTGTACCCTCATCAGTCGCTGTTCACACACAGCATTCACTTGGGCCTACAGATGATAGTAGCCATCTGGAAACCATTGGTAACCTTGGCATAGTCCCCATTCCATATGGTAGCTTCATTTTTTTGCTCAATGTTCTGGAAATCAGATCTTTTGCAAGTTAGAAACTTCACTCGGTAGAAGTTACTCTGAGCCAAACCCAGTGTTAGTATCATTAGTATCCTAATAATCCCTTCAAAGAAACTGACTTCAAGAGAAAGTTATACCTCAAATACCTCATGCTTGCTACAAATGTAAAATCCACAGTACTAGCAGGCCTGCATGGTCAGATTTACTATTCAGTGTACAGTATATAGGACTTTTCCCATGACTAACAATATTGTCCTGTGACTATTGACTAACAGTTATTGTTTTTAATTTTAATAAGTATTCTTTGATACACTCTTGGGTAATCCTACAGTAGTCCTCAGTAAAGGCCGGTGTATAGCTGGTCGCCGATAGCTCCCTATACACGGTCCTTACTCCGACTCATTGAAAACCCGGGGCCTTCGACCAGCACGGTGCTGGTCGAAATTGATTTTCTTCTTATTGCAAAGTTAGGTCCTAAAGTCTTAATAAACTACCATAACTTTTCCTTTCCATGTCTTACACTTATATTGCAGTTGTTTTTTATCACTTTAAACCTCGGAAAAGTTCCGAAAATTTGAAATAAAATCATCAACTTGGCCGCTTCTTAACAATTTACTGTAGCCCTCGAAATATTTGTTGACATCTGAATGCTGTGTGCGTAACATTGTGACGTCACGCACAACATTTTGATTTGTGTAGTTCCTATGCATACACATGGCAACTGCCTCTGCAGGCATTCTATACTGACGTAACGACGTAGCTCATTAGCATACTGTTGTAAACAAAGTTCCAAAGTCACACAGTAAATTTTACAGAGCGAAAAAGTTGCTGATTTCATTTCATATTTTTGGCACTTTCCAGAAATTCTCGGTGATCCAGAACAGCTGCAATACTCTTGTAAGATCTGGACAAGAAAATTCCTGGTTGTAAATCAGGATTTTTCTTTCAGAATTTGCTGTGAGAAGACAAAAAATTTCAACCATTACACAGACGGCCGATCCCCCCGCTATTTTCAATGGTCGGTGTAAGGACTGTGTATAGAGAGCTGTAGGCGAACGACCACAGTCCTTTACTGAGGACTAGTGTAATCCATACAGTTGTGTTGGTTACTATCTAAATGGAGAGGATTCCTGAGCATTTCATTGTATCTACAGTACCACAAAGATTTAATGAAAAATGTCAGTCATGGGGCAAATGACTAATAAGACAATGTCCTGATTAAAAACAATAAAATAATTTTATGCTTTGAACTTACATTTGAGTTTTGGGGGAACTTTATATCCCTGTTAACTTATTTTAATTAGGAATTTCAAAAATATTTCACAATACAGTTTACCCTTGACTAATGCATTTTTTATACTTTTTTGCTTTATTACATTTTTAAAGTGCACGACCTGATTCAAAAAAGTATTTTCAGATCTTGATAGTAGAATACCTTGGCTACACAAAAATGCAGAGTAATTGATTAAGGATGCAACTTGAAGAATTTTGAACATGCATGTTGCAAATACCACAGAATGACCTGTGAACTGAAGTTTTAGCTACTTCTCAAGAAAGGGTTAAGTGAAAATTTGCACAGCAGTGTAACTGTACCCTTATAGTTGAACATTAATGAACTTAAAAAACCTTTCGTATGCCTTTATTAATTGAATGACTCCCCTTGAACCCTAGGGCATTGTCAGTCAAGGTCAAGTCATTTACAGTAACAATGGGATTCACATGTAGGTCTCTGTACCAAGCTGTCAGTCACCAAAATGACTATTAGGGAGTGAGTCACTTCACTTTAAATGTCAGTCATGTAAAGTTGCTTACCTGGGGTGAGTCATTGTGAGTTAATGATAATATTTGCCTTTTTATTGCACCATTATCTGGGCAATCCTGATCAAAGGCACAGCTCAGTATTACCCCTGCTCAACAATAATTATCATCCCAGAGACAATCCCTACAGTGCACCAGATGACAGTTTACCTCACCATTTGATCCCTGGGTGGAGAGAGGCAATTGAGATAAAGCATCTTGCCCAAGAACACAATATAGTGACCCAGACAGGAGTCAAACCATTAATCCTAGGATCACAAGTCAAACACCTTAACCATTAGGCTACTGTGCTCTTAAGAGCTGTTAAACTCAACTTTAATAGCTCACTTAGCTCGGCTAAGCTCAGCTTATAAGCTGTTAAACTTAGTACATTGGTGTACAGTATGACAGTTGTCAGACATTTCAATGACTTATATTACATTTTATTCAAAAATAGAAAATGTTTGTCATTCCTGTGACCTACAGTAGGGATGTGTCACTTTACGTAAATTTTAGTCACAGTAAAGTGACTGAGAATTGCAACAGTGTACACACACTTAATGCTAGCAGCATAATACACGACTTTGCACGATGCAACCCAACTTGACTGACGTGTAGTGTGCATGGGTCTACAGCCGAGACTGACAGTTTTAGACCAGTTTTAAGTCGCATTGCCTTCAGTCAGGAAAAGTGAATATGTTCGTTTTTCCCGACTGGAGTCTGCTTATTTTGAAGCAGTTTGACCAATCAGTTCCTAGACAACTGCACAAGAAGCCATAAATTAAATTCAATAGTGCAACCTCCTCAAAACGGGCTAGTCAATTGTGTAGTGTGCATTGCCAATCGTGTGAATAAAAGTTGCACCATCTATATAGGTAAAGTAACTAGGTCATGACAGTTGATTTGGGTCACCCAAAACTGTAGTCTGAGTGGTTCTAGCTAAAGAGGTACAATGACTGTAAAATAACTTTGAAAGCTTCATTTTAAAGAAGTTTTTATCAGTGTTGCTGTACTTTCTACATCATGACATATTCCATACTCACTACCATTCCTGCATTGCATTGCTTTCATGTCGTAAATAAAATAGTTTGTCACATCTGAGGCATGTATAGTTTAACATATAAAACAAGCAGCTGTTGGGGTAGATTGTGTCAACTTTATACAGGTGATGATGTGTAGCATGGATATGCTCATATAATGTGTTTTGATTTCTATTTTTTTTTTCTTTTTTCTACCTAGGCCTCTTGACTTCTTCATTTTGCAAAATAATGGCTGAAAGTAAGGTTCAGAAAACTTCCAAGGAGGGTCCACCAGTTGAAGAGAGGAAAGATGATAAGGTATGTTGATTTTGGCATTTTATGTAAGAGGGACCAGAGGGTGATAACGAACTAGGAGGGTCCACTAAGCGAAGACAAGGATGCTGAGTTTGACACTATAGTCATACATACCAGTAAAAGTGCTTATGAACTGTCTCCCTCCAGTGTCTCCACCCCCACCCCCCACCCCCAACATTAAAATGTTCTATTCACTTACAAAGTACATCATGAAAACTACTTTATGATAATGGAAAATGATCATTTGCTAGTTTTGTGAACACATTTTCAACATATGTTTTTTGCTTGGACATTTAGACATGTGAGCAGTTAGTGTACATAAATTCATCACAGTGTTGATGTTTAGTTGCTTACTATGCAGAGCACACCTGCCAAGTCATAGAATGATACAATTTTGATCAAAGTTGACAAGCATGCTAGAGGTAGCAAAATTGTACATTTCGAGGAAAAGTTTATGTCAAGAACAGTTTTAAATAATTTCCCACAAAATGTAATAAAATTTCAGAAAACTAAATTTCAGAAGAAAATGTATAACATATTAAGGAAAACTTTCTCAAAAGAGGTTAGGAGACCTATCCAATTTTATTAGTCACTTGCTCAAATTTTAATTAGTGTAAAAAGGGTAATTGTATTTTTTTTGTATTTTAAATAAATATATACTTATTTGTTTATTTGTTTGTTTGTTTTTTGGTAATTGCGTGCAGTTGTACTGAGCATAAGCGACTCGCCATAGGGGCACGGGGGGGGGGGGGGGGGGGGAGTTACCCCCCCCCCCAAAAGTTTGCAAAGCATGGTCTTCAATTTTCAAAAGTAAAAATAATAAATGAAAAAAAACATGTAATTCGAGATTGGTTAGGCCCTCCCTTTTCCTTGAGTGGGCTCAAAATTAAGAAGTGCATTACTTTCCAATGCAATGCGAAGGTTAAACATTAATAAAGTGCTTTCAAAACGACATTTTTTCAGCGCGCTTGGCGCGCGTTTTCTCAGTTGCTTGTTTGCTACTATACATACTTCAGACATTATAAATGGACCTGCCATTAGTGCGAGCTAAGGTAGTCAAAACAAATGATCACGCTGTGATATTTGTAATCTGATTAGCTTAGGCATCATAATGTCATTTACAGAGTGTAACGGTAATGCTGGAGTTAAATGCCCATAGTTTTGTAGACACTTCAGAGCTTTCGGTGTCATTAGATACACAACCCATTAGCCGTGTTGATTATCATCCACGACTAAAAGCAGTTTTGCCCGGGTGTCACCTGGCCAGATTAGCATAGGTATCTGTCTACAACAAGTTGTAACGGGCATACATGTAGTCTATTGTGTTTCCCACAGAAGGAGAGGTTTCCCTTCCCTTGTCCAAATTGACAGCGCCGTTGGCCCACGAGCGGTCTTATAACTGTCAAATGGCCTATTATAAGGCAAAAGGTTCTCCACCTCTGTGCTAAAGTATACCGTTTCAGTTGATTTAAAATAAACACACCAAACAGTCAATCTAAGTTCAGTGTGATGAGACTTTTGACTAGTGGCCTAGCTATTTGTATATAGGATGAGACGTCGTTCTGAGTCGGGGAATTCCCCTCCCCCTTTAAAAAATTCGTTTCGGAACGGTATTGAGATCCAAAATACGAGTGCTATCATTTCATCGTTTTCAAGTGTTTTCATGCTCGAAATTTTCGTTAGTTTAAGAAAACAATCCAGAAAACAAACATTTTATTGCTTCTTGGCAAAACTGAAACATATTGTGACACAATGAAAGAAGCAATAAAATATTTAAAGGTAGGGCTCATTTTATTAGCTCAACAAGTTGAGCTATTGTCATGGCAATGCGTCTGTCTGTCTGTCTGTCTGTCTGTCTGTCTGTCCGTCTGTCTGTCTGTCAACATTGGAAAAAAGAGCTGCTGTCTGCATGTGCTTTGACCGTTCCTTGTCAAAGTTGGTGTGGCTATAACACATATCAAGGGCTTGATAATTATGGTAACAGGAAGTAGGTCAAAGGTCATTTGGGGTCGTGATAGGTCAAAGAGTGAAATCACGCAAAAGCCTTCAACTCCTTGTGGTTATGTTGGAATCTTTTCAAATTTGACAGGAGTGTTTAGTAAATGATGGGTCATCAAAGTTGTGTTTTTGAAGTAGGTCAAAGGTCATTTGAGGTCACCAGAGGTCAAATATTGATTTTTTGGGTAAACAGGATTAACTCTAAAAGTGAACAGTGGCCAGACCCCTAGCTTCAGTGAAAAAGGGGCAGGGGGGGAGGAACATTAGGAGGGCAGAATTTGCGCGCGCGAAGCGCTGCGCACCATTGGCCGGGGGTCCAGGGGCCCGTCGAAGGGCCCCTGGTGGGGTCCAGGGGCAACGCCCCGGTGGGGGCCCAGGGGGCGAGGCCCCCGGAAGCTCCTGGGTTTTAGCTTCTCTCTCAACCCTAAATATGGTCTTTTTTACCTTTCAACACCCATAGACTGGAAGAATCTGAGCCACAGAATATGCAGATTCCAGACCCTAAGTTTTTAGCCAAGTGAAAAATGTGAATGTGAGATAGATATATGTATTATTTTGTCTTTACCTTTAATATTTCTTGACTGCATATTAATTACTAAATTAATACTACAGACTACATACTGTTTGTATGGGCATGTGGTTTTGAAAGTGAAATTTATCTTACACATCCCCAGGGCTTTAGCCAGCATGGTGAGATCAGGGAGTCCAAACAGTAAATTCTAGTGAAGTTTGTGTGTTAAAATGTATTATATATATGGGGCAATCCAAAATTTTGGGAGTCCAAATGACTCCTGGACTGCTCTCTGGCTTAAGCCTTGCACATCCCCCTCTAATTATTGGCAAATGATGTGCAGGTTTAGTATACAAAATAACGTTTGTTAGCTTACACGAAATATATGAAATCTTTTTCTCTGGAAAACAACAACATATTTTAATAACCTTAAAGTCATATTATTATCAAGTGTAGCAGCATCAAACTGAAGCAGCAGCATTTGGGAATATATCAATGTTTGATAGCCAAAGTACGTAGTACATTGTTTTAAGGTCCTCATGTGTCTTCAGAGACACTGGTTGTTACTGACTTACACGTACGTACGTACATTCTTGAGACAAACGAGCCGATTCAAAAATTCAACACAAAACCACTGAATTATATTTAAACCCTGTTTCACCTCTTACCAATCTCCCCTAACATGGTGATTGTGATTAAGAAATCACCCATTACTTATCTGGATCTTACAGTACATGGCAACCCAGGTTTTACCCATGTGATCGCTGGCCCAGAAGTGTTCACTTGACAGCCTGTTTCATTTTGTAGAATGTCATATTACAGCAGTCCTACTCCTTTGCGAAACCGCAAAAGTTTTGAAAGACCAGAATTTATTGTTTCAGTGCATATACAGCGGAGGAAAGTGGGATTGCATCTATGAAGGTCCATGATTGATTACATAATCTGTCAGTTAGTAAAATGTTGTCATTCACATCACTGATTATTAACAACTAACTCAGTAGCTTGCTTTAGCTGAGGTTATGGCATGTTTGTTAAAGACGATAAAAAGTGAAATTCCCACGACTCTACAGTATTTTCATACTTTTATTTTATACCAGCACTGCTGTTATAGGCTAGCTGTTATAGGCTAATTGTAAACTTGGAAAATATGAGGTCAGGTAGCTGCCCACAACGTCCGCCATTTATATTTGTCAGTCACTGGTGTATACGGATTAGATGCAGTTACTGCTTTGTATGAAAGTTTTCGAGTGCTGTAAAAATGCCTCGCATGTAAATTAAACTTTATACAAGAGCCCCGATCATCATGCAATTGGGCGGTCAAAGTATACATTGCATTCAACTTCTAAATTTCAGGCACATAAAACTGTTGCTCAGTTATGCCTCCACCTTATCTCCCATCATGAACGTTCTCTCCGTTATGCTGCATTCAACCTTCCCCCTACCCTAAGATGGAGGCACAAGGGGCGTATAAGACTATAAGTATTCGTGTTGACCCATTTGCAATGTGTGACTTCGCTGTAACGGAGCAGTGTTGCGATCAAGTCACTGAATAGTTTGTTGATAATGATGTTCACCTGTGTACTATGTGTACACGTGTACCATGCAACTCAGACTACATCTGTGAGACTGAGCGCCTGCGTTTGGCGAAGCCATCTTACGTTTTACATGTAATGAGTACCCTTCTGCTGGGCCCCAGCTAGCCTAGCTGCCCGCACTCATTGGTTGGTTGTAGTCCGCGAGCATAGCTGCAAGCTTTATAAACACTGAACTGGTTTACGAAACCCGCCCAGCAACTTCACTACTTCATGTCAATCCAGTGCATACTGTATAGACCTCGCTTAGCTTCTTGCAACCTTTTCCCAGAAAATCGCGTAGATAACTTTACTAAATTATGCCATAAATATGCGAGAAACTTTTCCTAAATATAAGATGCTGAGTTTGGCGTACGGCGAACAGCTGTATGATTTGCGCAAGTGCAGTTGACTGGTTGAGAGACTGGAGTTCGAGACAACAGGCGTTAACCTACAGTACATACAGCACGTGAGAAAGATTGCTCAGATGCGAGCGTTTTTCCACACTGTACGTATGGGGAATTTTTGAAGGCTGGTCGTTGAATTAGCCTGCGTAGCGGATCTCCGGGCTTCTGACACACAACATTGTCGTATTCCGTAGCTACAAGCTGAACAAACAACTTTGGGATCGCAGGTCAATGCATGGTGCTTCGATAATAGATTGCAATGTGAAGAACACGCTGTACGTTTCTATAGTAAGCATAACCACTGACATATAAACGTGTTCAGCTGTCTTGTCTCTAGCTCTGCCGTTTTAATAATTTGGCACAGTGCAGAGCGGAAAATTACAAGGGCGGCTGAAAGAAGGGGCAGGGCGGGGATAGGAAGTCAAGAGAAGGGGCAGGGCGGGCGAAAAGAGGGGCGGGGCGGGCCGCCCCTGTGAAACAGCGAAGCTAGGGCACTGAAACGGGATATTATGAAATTGTTTTCTGTATTATCAATATCAACATCCGTGCAATTTTTAGAATATTTCATGTCAAAGTAAATACCGCGAAAAGTACTTCGAGCTTTAGCTAGGCCCTAGGCTAGGCTCGGCCTAGTCCGCAGTCTGCTGACCTGTTAGGCCTAACTGTTAGGCCCTAGTACTTGGGTCGCTTCCAGTCTGGAAAACATTTATGTTACGCCGTAGATCTTCGGCGTGGCACTCAAGCAGTCACGCCAAATTTCTGGCGTATTTTGTCAGCCTGGTTTCTATTTGTCGCACCTAGCCTACAGCAGATAGTGGCGTAATTTTTATCCTGCCTTTCCTTTGGTGTTAATCTTCGGCGGCGAAAAAACAAACTTTCCAATATGGGGTCGCTTGGGGCTTCGAATACTACGTAGGCCTAGTTCAGGGACAGGGGAACAAAGTGTATGTGAGAAGTAGGCCTAGGTAACCTAGGCTAGGCTCGGCCTGGGTAGGGGGGCTATATAAGTTACTGCTACTAGCCTATTTTCAGTTTCTTCAAAGGAAAAAAAACACAAATTACAAATTAGGCCTAAGCTAGCCTAGGGTACCAAGACCTAGTTCTCACGTACACTTTGCTCCCTGAACTAGTAATAGTATGGGAATCCCCATACTAGGTCAGCAGACTGCGGACTAGGCCTAAGCCTACCGCTGCAATCATAGTTTCATTTGTTGTATTACCCTATAGCCTACGCGGTGGTAAGTACTTTTCTTCATGTGGTGGTAGGCTATTACTGTTCTGAAAACCAAAAGAATTCACCAGTTTCCCTAATACCCACTGTAGGCCTAGCCTACAACAAATCAATTAGAATTAAACTTCTCATTATTGAATTTAAAAAGAGATTTTACGTAGGCTATACACATTCATTGGCAGGGATGTTTTGGTAGCTAAAATTAAAGTGGCGATGTTTTGCTAAAGGGACGTTTCGACTGGATACCCTTCACCCTGCACACTTTAGACAATGTCTCAATTACACAAGCAAGTTCTGTTGTTATGGCCAAAGTAAATTACCAAATTGGTGAAAAACTCCCAAATCATGAATCCTGCAAGTGCAAAAACCCTCATACAACAATCTGAAATGTACTCGCAGCTTTCAGTTGGAAGGGTTTTGTACGGGGTAATTTTCTCCAGAGAAGCATGGCACTTTTGGCATTACCTAAACATACAGTATCCAATGTATAGGCCTAATGTTAGGCTATGTGCACCATGAACCTAAGCTACACATGTGTCTCTACAGCCCAGCTACTTCTAGGCCTAGAACTGCAGGGCTTATTTGAACCTTCTGATAATTTTTGGTGGGAAATTGATGTGTTGTACTTGTTCTGTGATGTATTGTGTTTATTATGTGTGGAATGTCTTATTTATATCGATAAGATTAGGCTACATATTTACTTGTGTAAACTTCTTACATCATTCTAACACATTTTAGGCTGAGCTACAGTACATAACCCATACATGTTACTGTTACGAGAGAGCGTTAAAAAATACAGACTCACCAAATGAGCATTTGCTTGGACAAATTTTAATGAAACTTGGGCACAGTGATACAAGGATAAAGGGTTATCAGTGGTGGTCAAGGATGGACTCAAAGGTCAGATTTATGGGTCAGTTTGGGGTCATTTATAACAAATGTTACTTTGTGTCTTAAAGATTCAGTGACAGTATTGGGTGTTTGTCATTGTAACTTGGCTTTTGTGTATTTGTTTTATTACTGGTGTTGAGAATTTTAAGGTCAGTGGTCATTTTCATGCATGGTGTACTACCTGTGAGGTCATGACCATGTACGTTTATACTTTTGATGTGGGGCAAGGGTCATTTAGGGTCAAAGAGAGGTCAAACAAAAGGCCAACTGAGCATAATTATGCAAAAGCCTTGAACTCCTAGGGGTTGTGTTGAAATTTTGTCAGATTTGGCAAGAGCATTCAGTAGATGATGGGTCATCAACTGGGTGTTTTTGAAGTAGGTCAAGGTCATTTGGGGGTCATGCAAAGGTCAAAACAGTGAAATCTTGCAAAAACCTTTTAAGTGCTAGGGGTTATCTGCAAATTTTATCAAATGTGGCTGGAATGTTCAGTGGATGATGGCATGTGCCAGTTGTACTTTTGAAGTATGTCAAAGGTCATTTGGGCTCTTAGAGAGGTTAAAGGTGGAATCACACAAGTCTTCATCTCCTAGGGGTTATATCCAAATCTCATCAAAATTGGCCAGTGTTCAGTAAATGATGGGTCTTCAATGATGTATTTTGAAGTAGGTCAAAGGTCATTTGGGAGGTCTTAGAGAGGTTAAAGTTGAAATCACACAAGTCTTCATCTCCTAGGGGTTATATCCAAATCTTATCAAAAGTTGGCCAGTGTTCAGTAGATAATGGGTCATCAAAGATGTATTTTTGAAATACATCAAAGATCATTTGGGGTCAGAGAGGTGAAAGCTGGAATCACAGAAGTCTTCATCTCCTAGGGGTTATATCCAAATGTTACCAAAGTTGGCCAGTGTTCAGTAGATGATTGGTCATTGAAGATGCATTTTAAAGTAGGTCAAAGGTCATTTGGGGTCATAGAGAGGTCAAACATTGGAATCACTAAAAAGCTTTTTCAACTCCCATTGGTTATATGAAAATCTTATCAAAGTTGGCCAGAATGTTCAGTAGATGATGGGTCATTATAGTTGCTCTTTTGCAGAAGGTTTAAGGTATTTGGGGTATTAAATGGTTGAACAATGGAATCATGCAACAGCCTTCAACTTTACAGGTTTGTGTCTGAATCTTGTCAAAGTTGCCAGACAATCCAGTAGATGGTGGGTCATTAAAGTTATACTTTTGAAGGTCAAAGGTTGTTTGGGGTCAAACAGTAGAGTCAATCAAAAGCCTTTAAATACTAGGGGTTGCATTGGAATCTTATCAAAGTTGGTCCATGTTCCATGGATGATGGTTCATCATAGGTGTACTTTGTGTTGATGTTAAATGCCATTTATGCCAATGCTTTTCCATATGAGTTTTGGTTTTGTATGATATATTGACAAAAGAATAATTTTAGATGGGCCTGACAAATTTGGGTATAAATACTTCATTTTCATCGGCACAATTACCTACTGTATTGTGCCCACAAGCACTAAAAAATGTCCCAAGCTGGGCAACTCTAAAATGCCATTGCTGTGACCATTTACTGTACATGGACAGCACTGAAGGTACTACATCATGACTGTCCATGCATGACGCCTTGGTTTCAATCACTAATGAAGCTACATAAAAGAAATTGTTTGAGTGAAATTGTAGTTGAGCTACAGCATCATTGATGCTCTTGTACAAATGGATCAAGCCGCCTTGCCCATTTCACCTGCCTCTTACTCCTCCCCTATAGTAGTACAGTAGCGATAGGTTCATATGGTTGAATTTATTTTTAAAGTAGTCAGCTCATGACTAACTGCCTGAAAAGGTTTTTGAAGAGCTTTTGAAGACTACATGGTACATCGCTGTAATACATAATAATAACCATACTCCCATAGGCGTAGGAGGCGGGTGACTATTAAAAAATATTTTTGTGAAAATTCGGGCACACTTTTCGGGCACCTACTAAAAGAAAAATAATGCAATAATGTAGCTTAACGGAAATCGATACTTTAAAAAGCTTCCTTGGTAATTAAAATATAGTTCTGATTTGGATTGCACCATCACCTATATATTCGGTATTAATTCACCAGTGTGTTTTTTAATGGTTAAACTTATATGATGATTATCAGTGGTGTATTTGAGGAGCCATTAGGCCATGCCCCCATCACTGACGCCGATTTTCTTTAGTACCTAAAATAAAACACAAAATTTACTTCAAAGGTAGCATATGTGGCACCAGATTGCATGTATGGACACCTAATTTTTCAAAAAATCCCCCCCCCCCTCCCCTTAGACCCCTCCCCTAGGCCAGCGATCACACAACATAATGCCTGCCCCACCCCCATGAGAGAAATCTTGGCTACACCACTGATTATTAGCCCATACCAGCATGCTGGTGTGAGCTATTGTGATCACACGGCGTCACTCTATCTATCTATCTACAGTATCTGTCCACACTTGTTCAAAATGCTTCTCCTCCCACATGCTTTCATGGATTTTTTTGAAACTTGGGCACAATGTGCCTTGGGTGGTGGGCCATTTGGTGTTCAGGAATTTTTGGTCCAAGGTCCAATGTGGACCCTAGGGCCCATTTTATGAAATTCTACAAAATGCTTCTCCTCCTACAGATTCTCTTGTACAATGTTGATGGTTTGCCATAATGTTACTCTCTCATTGGTCCCTTCGGGGTGTTCAGGAATTTTGGGTCCAAGGCCCAAGATGGACCGTTGGGTCCATTTTGTGAAATATTGCAAAGTAATTAACTTCTTCTCTATTTAATGTTCAAAGAGAGGTAACAGCCTCTCATTATAATGCTTGGTTAGTGATCTCATTATGTTGTAATTGAATTTTGGCCTAAGGTCCCATGTGGGCCCCAATGGCTCATTTTATGAAATTTTACAAAATACTTTTTCTCCTACAAATTGTGTTGTACAGTGTTGATGATTTGTCATAATGAAGCTCTGTTAATGGTCCTTACAAATTACTTCTCCAATTTGGGATGAAGAATACTTTTGATACCTTTCTAACCAATTTTGTGCCACCCCTCTATTTAACCAGTCTCATAAAATCACTTTGCTACCTATTTTTCTCTGTACTGCACCCTCTTTAAAACTGTCTGTGTAGAAGAGGTCAATCCTGTGCAGTTGTTTAGGTTAGTTTAAAGGGAGCTGCTTAATGGGATTTCCATTGGGTATTTCCATTGTGTGTGCATTGTCAGAGCACGTGGGTGTGTTTGTCATAGTGACGGTAGTGACCCTCTGTTAATGGTTCTTTTAGGGTGTACAGAAATTTGGGGTCCAAGGCCCAATGTACCTTAGGGTCCATTTTGTGAAATATTGCAGAATGGTCAATTCCTCCTCCAGTTAATGTTAAACAGAGTTGAAGGCCTGTCATAATGATGCTTGGTTAGTGATCTGTTTAATGTTTATGGTGTTCTGGAAGTTTGGGTCTAAGGTCCCATATGGACCCTATGGCCCTTTTTATGTTATTTTGCAAATTGCTTACTCCTGCAGATTCTCTTGTACAATGTTGATGGTTTGTCATAATTATATTTGGGTAGTGGTACCTTCAGGGTGTTTAACAAGTTGGGGTCCAAGGCACAAGATGGACCATAGGGTCCATTTTGTTTAGTATTGCATGTGATTAACTTTTCCTCCAGTTAATGTTTAACAGAGTTGACGGTCTGTTATAATGATGCTTGGCTAGTGATCTGTTTCTGGTTTTGTGGAATTCACGTCGCAGACATGTACTTACCCCATGCTACATCTAATTTGCATTATTCTCGCGCGCTGCTCAGGACAGAATTTTGGTCCAAAAGCCCATGTGGACCCTATGGCTCTTTTATGAAGTGTGCAAAAGTGCATCTTCAACTACAGATTCTCTTGTACAGTGTTGATAGTTTGTCATAATGATACCTGAAATTTGGGGTCCAAGGCCGAAGATGGGCCCTAGGGGCTTTGCTTTCTTAAATTGTATTTGTGAAACAACTTACAAAGCAAAGATAGCATGACAAATTTTTTGTGGCATTTAGGAAGGTGCCATCAGGGTATGTGAGATTTGGGGTCATAAGCCATTTGATGTCATTTAAAGTCATATGATGCTTGCACTAACAAAGACTAGAAGCCAGGGACCCTTAATTGGATGAAGGTATGAGCTTCAGCACCATTGGTGCTCTAGTTATCATCATTATTGTAACGATTTCCCCCAGAACTATAACCAGTATGGAATAGGTAGTAACGTGGCAAATTATTGTATGTAACTGGCATGCGGTGTGATAACGGATGCATGCCTATATGATATGTACATTAACATTTTGAACGCGGGCGGAAATTTTTGTTTCTATTTTTCGTCCAGGTCGTTACAGCCCCCCCCCCCCGTCAACTTGGGCCCCTACGCCTATGCATACTCCCATTGAGACTATTGTACTATCAGGAGCTGACCATTAATATTTGCTGGGGGGGGGGTCTCCCAAACCTCCCTGAATACGGACTTGAGTTTGCCCCCCCAAACAAAATTTCTTAGAGCCGCCCATGGTACTGAGAGGCCCTGAAAAGACATTCAGTCATTTGTACAATTACTTTCAAGCAGCACTTGCATCTCCACAAATACTGTATATTTAGGATCCCTGGGTGTCTATATTTGTGGCTGCACTTTAATTGGCATGAACTCACACTGTGCCCTTCAGATATAAGCCTCTCTGATTAGTCGATGATTTGTGCCAATCAATGACATATGAAACACAAAACCTCAGTACCTCATGCAGTAGTCTGTTTAGTAAAATATGGCCCTGAACAACTGAAATACCTAACTTTGCATGAGAAATGCTGAAGGCAGACTTTAAAGTTAAAGGACGGGCTAGGAATTAGCTTAGAACCTAGTATACGATAAAGAAATTGGGCCTTTAATTGTAAACTAGTCATAGTTGTACATAACATATGTTTTTTTATGTGTTGAAGTGTTGAAGTATTGGCTGTTTTTTAATCAGCAAAGTTTATGGGATAATGCTTAGTCCCAAAGTAATTAATCCTTGCAGAAAAATTCATTTTTAGTTACATGTAAATGGTAAAATTCACTTACATTTTAGTATCTGTTAAGTACCTTGAAATCTGAGAATTGTGATAAGCTGCACCACAAGAATCTTAAGTATACATGTGCTTTATAGAGAATATAAGGGTGAAAGGAAAAATCCTGTGATGGAAAAACTTGGAAAATGATCATTTTAATTTCTCAGTTCAGCTTACTTTTATGACTAGACTTGGGTGGGGCTTTGGGAATACTAGTATTCCAGGGTAATTATGTGCCATTTAAAAACTTGGTAACTTTTATGAAGTAAATTGATGTTCTTTGCCATATACATAATCTTTGATCATGTTTGATTTCAGGAGGTACTGATGAAAGTTACATGCCACAGCAATGGTGCCCTGTCCAAGAAGTTGGGAGCATTTTTCAATGAAAGTCATTTTCATGATGTACTGCTGAAGTTGCCAGATAACAAAGAATACAAGGCTCATCGATTGGTACTGTGTGTTTGGAGTGAATATTTCAAGGAGAGACTGCAGGGACCATCCAGAAGTAGAGCGCCATCTACCCTGGTGATAGATAAGCTGACCCCAGGAGAAATTAATGCTTTTGAGCATATGTTACGATTTATGTACACTGGTGAAGTAACACCACAGGATGACAATGTTCTAGATATTTGCCGACTTACAGACAGGTTTAAAGTGAAAGAACTACGGCGTCTTTGTGAGGAATGGATCGGAAGCAATGTTGGAGACCACAACGTGCTAGGAGCGTCTGCTCGACTTAGGGATGCAGAAGAACTAGGTCTTACACATCTCACTAAAAAGTGTCGAGAGGTCTTTTGTCACTACTTCACTCGCTTGCCAGAAGCCACATGGGGTTCTTTGTCGGTAGATCACGTGGAAGAAATTCTGAAATCACCGGAGATTGTTGTAGAGGATGAGAAGCATGTCCTCCAGAAACTTGAGTCTTGGGTGAAGTGTAATGGAGGAATGAGCAAAATCAACAAACAGGTCCTTGTAAGTCGACTTTTGCCACAAATACGGTTTCGTTTCATGTCTGCTGTGCAGCTGCAACAGGTCAGAGACAGTCCATTAGGAGAATTGATCAAAGAAGAAATGCCTGGTGTTTTGGAGGATGCATTTGAATTTAGAGCAGTCGCAGGTGAACAATCTAAGGTACTGGGTTCCCGTGATGAAGACCAGGAAGAGGACTCCATGGATAGTGATCCTTCTTCCAGGTATAAACTACCTCGTCTCTATTTTGATTCAGACCTACCTGGTATTTCTCAGTCCAGATCCAATATATTTAGGACTTATCGCATCAACGGTTACAATAGTGATTCTCGTCCTGTGGCAGTCTTTAATAAAGATGGCCATTGTTGGCGTGACACAAGAGAGTGGCGTTACGAGTGCAAATCTCTTCAAGACAATGGAGATAAGGATGATCCCTGGAGACTCAAGTTTACCCTCACCCCTCCAGAACGACAACAGCGAAGATACCATGTGGCTTTCTTGATCAGAGAAGCAAAGAGCCCTGGGGGCCAGAATGCTGGTCCATCAGTGGGTGATCCGGAGCTTCTTGTGATGGTTGGGAAAGGGACCATTACTAAGGATGAGGAAAATGAGCCCAACAAGAAAATAACCATGTTAACGCCTCCAATTTTTGAAAAGAACCCCAGAGAAGTTGAGCTTTGCTTTGTGGGTAATTGCTTCATGAAGGGAGTAGATGTTTAAAGGAGATGGTCAGAATACATTTGTTGCACTTTGAATGTTAAGAAATTTGAAGATGAAATGATTGCTTTTCATAGAAGCAAGTCATCATAGTTCTGATGAATATTCAGAACTTCTGAATATTCATATTACACCAGCCACACAAACTATAGTTTAGAAAAGATTTAAGACCCATTATGTAAGACTTAAGATAAACAAGGAAAATAGGGAAGGATTTTTACGGAAGTTAGTTTATTCTTGCATTCCAAGTAAGCTTTACAGTTTCATGTGTGCCTTTATCACTTCAGTCAGACAGTTCTGTTGTTAGACTTATGAGAGCTAATGCAAAAGTCTATAACCACAGCATGAAAATGTGCAGAACAAATTTGATTACTGAAAGTCAGGGCATTATGAGGTGTTTGTAGTAAGGTGTGTGATTGGGAGATACCCACATGTAAGTTGGCAGTCCTGAAAAATAGTTTGTGTGCTAGAAATTGGGACAGTAGCTTTTACCTACCAAACTCCAGCTAAAACAGAAGCCCTTACTGTACAATGTAAAAAAAGTGCAGAACTTGCAAAATGTCTGTGGCAAAAATGTTTCAGAAGCAAAAGATCTGTCACTGATTTATTTTTGTAATGTCAACACTGGCATTATGAGTGATTAAGTAGTCTTTTCAAAATAACAGTTTCAGAAGCAAGTTCTGCCCAAATAAGACCAGAATAGATAATTGATATTGTTATGATGTGAACTTGCATGTATTAAACATTTTGGGAAGCTTTTGTCAATATCGAGCTAACATAGTTATAAACTTTGAATAGCAACAAAAACAACAGTGGCCAGTAGTGCTTGTCTGTAGTCTGTTTATACTGACTGTACGCTCTCAAATACATTGGGTATATCTAAGACTGACTGTTTAAGTATTATTGGAATGTTCAAACTTCAAAGCAGGTACAGTACCTGTAGTTTTGACATTGTAGGTCATGGCTTTCACTAAACTAGTTGCACTATCCAGGAATAGTAATTTATCTCTTATGCAACTACAGAATATGTGTCAACTTACGTCAGGTTTCAAAGTAGGTCTGGTTATGGGCTGGCTAATTACAGGCAGATTCATACTTCAGTATAGCACCATAAAGCTATAAAAGTTGAACACTGAGCTGCATTATGTTTGTGATTGGCCAAGAGGAGCAAGGGATGGCCACATATCTTTCTTTATAGCTTTTTAGCATGTGCAGATTTGGAAATACAAGTCAGCGGTAACTGCCCAAATGGAACATAGCAAGGGAAGTGCCTTACAGCATAGGTTCCAGGGGCTTGCAAGCCTTGCATGAAGGTCTTCAGGGGTATTCATTCTAACCTACAGAATTGTAGAATTTGCATTTTGGGGGAAAATTAGTTCTTTAGTCATTATTTGCATACAAAATATGGAAAATGCATACTAGTTGGCAGTTCGGTGTATCTGTATCAAGGTTGCCTGTTGTTGTTGTTTTTTTTTTTGGGGGGGGGGGGGGAGGGGGGATTTTCATGGCAACTTTTGGCAAATGCAAACTCATATTGTACCAAGTACTAATGGAAATTCTGGCTGTTCCTAACTGGCACAAGCCTGCCTAGTGGCTCTGTTGCTGCCACCCCATCTGTTTGGTTTTCGTAGCGACAAGCTGAATGAAATTGTCCGCTCTGTTAGCTAGACTAGCACCAGCTAAAACCTTGATTCCTCGCCATATTGTCCTGCAGTAGCCGTAATGTATATTACAGCCAAAGGGTACTGTGTTTAATGTAAATGTAAGCTATGTTCAGTGTTATCAGCAGAATCAGTATCAGGTTGGTCCACCTGTCATGCTTCCAGATATTTCTGCACGTTGTGATGCTTTCATTGCATTAGTATCAATGCCAATTGAAAAGAGGTGGTAGGTGGGGGGAGGGGGAGGATTGTAAGGATGGAACATGAAAAATAGTTTATAATGTAGAGCATATGTGGATTTTATCCTCAATGTTCAGAAAGTGGGGATGTTCCCCAGTCCCCAACTTTTGACACCCATGTTTCATTGTTCATAGCATGGCATCTAGCCCAGTGACCATCAGAAATTAATGGCATAGGGAGTGGGGGGGGGGAGGTGGTGCTTCAGTTCCCTTCTATTCAGGCAGGAGAATTGCTATTTCAGGCAAGACATATACAATTTTTCGTGAGTGTGGTCTTTAAATTACGGGCAAGTGCCCAGACCCCCCAAATGAAAGTGGTCCAGTGTGCCTGCGACTTAATTCAGATTTTTGCAAGATGTTCTCCATTTGCTGAATTATTTTGGCATTGTCTTGTATGTGGTTTTACTTAGCATTTTGCTTCTAAATATTTCACAAAGGTTCTCATATCCTTGATGCAGTCAGTTTTAGAAAAAAATATTATTTAAACAGAATGTCTGTTTTTATTCATACTAACTATATCAATATTGCCTTTTTGCTACGAGCTTCTGGTTTGTTGTTACAAAATTTTAGCTGCTTTAGTTTCAAACTAAGCAGTTGTTTACAATACTTTTGTACTGCTGGCTATCTTATTTAGCTCTCATATATTCCTTAACTACACAGAGATCATTTTGGTTTGTTTGAAAAAACAGAAGTGAAGACCAGGGATTTGATATACCTAGTCTTTTTCTGTGCAGGTCAGTGTGAGATATGATTGTGTTTGTTCAACGTTTGTGAAGGAAGTACTGTGTTTTTGCTTACATAAAATTGTCTTGCCTTAAAAATCATGATTTATAGATGGCAGAATCTTAAATACAGCTGTAGGTAAGTCGAAGTATGGTGGTTACTTATTTTCAGGAAATATGGTAATGTTCTCAGAGAAATACCGTTTTCAAATGATGCAACATCTGATACTCTTGTAGTGTGTAATCCTTTTGGGAGAAAAAGCGATTCACAAGGTGAATTGACCTGCAGTGTAGACTGTGTGGCTGGATAGTTCTACTTCAAATAGAAGACACTGTTAGAAAGCTGAATGCACCCAGGTAAAACAGGATTGTGTCGGACTTTCTCCCAGCAGAAGTTGGATCTGTCACAGAATCCTAACTTTTACAGTCCTCGCCACTTTTATTTCTAGGAGTGACTGTGGCTAATTTTAAATGACTAGTTCCTGTGGGTTGCTTGTTCCCTAATGAAGGATGTGATACTTTTAATTCTTTTATTCTACATGTTACCTGAAACTGATGAAGTTGTAATTAAAAGCTTATGATTAGCAACTGTTTGTTTGTATTTTGTCTCAATTTGTCTGGAACTGTAATGTTCATTTATTGGCAGTATTTATCAGAACTGAAGAGTGTTTGTTAATATTTCCTCACTACAGGAGCATGTGCTAACATAGTACTGTTTTCTCATGTTCCATCCTTGGAAAATAGCCATATCACACTTACAGGAGCCCATGTTCAACATCAAGGCCACTTTGTATCTCCTGCACATATTACCCAGTATTTTCCACCATCCACTCCCATTTTTGCTAAAGGTGACTAGACATCCCCTATTTTCAGGGACGGTCCCCAATTCCAGTGTTTTGTCCTCAGTTAAAAAGTGTCACAAACAATGCCCCAGATTTAACAAGAATTCTATCATACAGGCATAGTATTTACTTCATTTTAGTACCCTCAAAAGATTAATTTTCATGAAGAATATTAATTTCAAACTGGCAAAGGTTGTAACCATTCTTTACATGAGAACCTCAAGATACAAACAAATTTTCATAGTGGAAGGGAACCCCTCTACTACACCCTTTCCCTAGACTGTCCATTTCACTTTTAAACATTTGCCTGAGATTTCTGTTTTGAAACCCTTGTCAGCTTGTCAGCTCGTAACTTATTTTGCGAGTATCTGTTTGCGGGTTTTATCTCTAAATTAATAAGAGCATTGGCCTGCAACAAGATTCTCTGGCTAAAAAGAAAGGTTTGTAACCTTATATGTTACAGAAAAACTAAATATAAGCATTTTGGTGAGACTTACATTCAATTTCAGTGTGAAGCTCTTAAGATATATAAGCAAATGCCTCAGTGACAACATCAATAACCCAAAATGGTCTTGCTGCAAGCAGAGTAGTCATATAATCTCATATTAATCAGCACTGCCATGTAATTCTTTAAATTGTCTCAAACAAATTTTGTCTCCCATAATCTCAAACTTTTCTGCAATGTGACTGAAAGAGGCATGCCAATTTAACAAAACAAGCTTCACATTTCCCATGGAAAGAAAAAAAAAGAGTGAATAACAAAGGAAACCAATACTTGCCTAAGTGAAGACATTGCTCCTGTTTAGTAAAGTTCCTTTGAAACAACTATAGCAATAACTTCATTGGCTAGAACTCAAGAACTACAGAGAAATTTGGAAATGACTGAAAATTTCACCACAACTCCTCTTTCTTATCAGTGGGACAAAACTTGTTGAAACCTTTCCTTCAATACCATTGTTTTCCTTAATGTACCTTTAGGTTCCCCCAAGTGATGGTTATGGGTTTAATAATAGCTTGTTCTTTGTCCTGCCTTCCTTCAGAGAGTAATTCAACATGTGGTTTGCATACCTGAGATAATCATCTCTTAAAGTTAAATGACATACTGAACTAAAACATTCCTAGTCAGGTGGCATAAAGATGAAAACGAAACTATATGTAGTAAATACAACATGACAAACACATTCTGTGATCACTTTGAAAAACTTTATTACAGTTAAAATGCTAATCTGTGTAAATGCAGTGGAGCTTTAAAGACGACTTAATCTAATACAGTGATGTAATCTTTCAAAGGTTAAAAAAAATCAATAAGGTCAAGAAGAAAAAAACTGCAGCTGGCTTATGAATGTACCTTTCAAAGAACCACTGAATTAACGCAGCAGAACCCACTAGACCAACAGCCTGCTAGACCAAAGGTCAGTTGATGCAACATAGAGGCTTGCCCATTGCACAAACGAGATATATGATCTTGTGGACCTTGCATCTAGCAGACATATGGTTTTGTGAACCTCCCAATAAAAACAGTCAGTAGCAAATTGTTGATGAATGTACAATGATGTTCTTTTATTTTCTTCACTAAGCTCAAAAGGAAGGCTACAAGGCCAAAATATGATACTGTAAGGGTAGTGCCAGGATTTGCCCAATTGGGGGCCAAGTTCCAGACAGGGCCAGCAACCCCAACAAAGGCAACAGGTTGCAAAAAGGATAAACTTGGAATTTTTGGCATACCAAAAATATGAAAAATTTTAATTTTTGTTGAAGAAACTGCCTTCCCTAAGAGGGGACCAAGGCCTCCCCACCACACCTCTGCTACCTGCTGTGAGTTAACCCCCTCTCACCCAACCATCTCCCCACCTTCAACAGTGCTTGAATGTTAATGTAGGAAAGCTGACTGCATTTGCCTGTGATGTAAGGCTTCTAAGTCTTATACAAGTAAACTTCAGCTTTACATGAGTAAAATTGCACTTTAAATGCACTTGGCCCTATTCAGTAAGATTCAGAACCAAACATAAAGGAAAGATATATTTACATCACATTTCAATTCCCTTCTTGTGCACTAAGGTTCTGCTATATAGAAACCTGTACGCTATGAACATTACATTGCTGAGTAAAAGTGCTTGGTAGAGCAGGCAACCTCACTTTGTTTTATAGTAAACCAACCAGCCATTGCACCAGCAGCCACACAACGCTGTTACATGTGGGCAGGAATGCAAGATTAATTACGGTACTTTTACAGTTAGCAGTGCTCACTGGATACAAATAGAAAAGATGAACATACCTCCCATCAGTTTGAATTGTCTCCACTACCATCATTGAGTAGAATGAGAACCGTACATTCTGAACACACATTTTGTAAACAGTAATTATCACTGAGGGAAAGGAGGAGATCCAGGATGAGGTTACTGGGGATTAGCACTTTCCCACTCCCCCCTCCCCCACCCACCCACCACCCATTTTCTGTAATTTTAATGTAATATCTTCCCACCTTACTTTCACAACACTTATAAAAAGTTACTCTGTCCATTAGCCATGATAAATTTCAACCATCATCTTTTATCTCCATTTAACATTTCTACATTAGTGTATCCTTTTCAATCCTTATACTGATATTGTTATTTTTACTTTTCATTATAAAAAAAATTGTTTGTTGATAAAAAGATATTGATATCAATCACAATTCATTCACATTCCATGAAAGCTAATTGTATAAATATTATATGGAGTTATTATCAAACTTTGTCTTAATGATAGACACCTTTAAAAATATTGAATGGGATGAAGCAAAAAGCTGAATGTGCACCGAGACTACATACAAGAATTCCCTTAGGGAACATTTTATACTTGGCTTTAGTTACTGGTATTTCACCTTGGGGAGGTGCCTTCTTTCATTGGTTTTGCATGCATACCAATATTCCAGCATTTCTGGTTTAAGTGCCTGTTTCAAATGTAGTAATTTCCACCTTCTCCCCAACTCAACTAGCAGAAAGTCAATTTCACCTTTATGAAATTTGTGACTTTTCCTTGAATTCACTTTCTGCTGAAGGGGGTCTTGACCATTTCTCTACCATTTCTTTTGGTAAAATCAATTCTTTGCTTTTACAACACAAATCATCTAAGAAGAGTTACAATTTCAAAATGTTTGCATACATACCCTACAAATCTAAAACAAGACTGCATTTGGTGGAAGGGGACGTATATTAGTAGAAATGGAATAGTAATGCACCCAGGGGCTTGTAGGATGGAGTAACATTTGGTAACATGGGGTATTCATGTGCACATGTCAGGAGACATGGTTCCCCATTGTCTGACTTCTCATGAATAATCATGTATGATGAATAAACATGGACACCTTCAGAGATGTTTACCAATGCAATGCGTTACTGAATCTGATAGCAATGAATGGGAAGTCATAAAAGTTTTTAAACCGTTTGGACATAAGTGATGCTTCCTTCAACCAATTTATGAATGTCATTGAATGCCTTTCAACATACCACATAAACGAACTGATGTGGAATCAGAAAAATGTCATCCCCACCCACCCCAACCCACTGACCATTTCTCATACATATTCAGGTAATGAAAAGGAAGAGTTGCTACATTAAGAATAATGTCTGCGATATGCAATTTCTTATCAATAGTAAGCAAATGAGATATCTAGGATAACAGTCATAAGACATAAACTTTAAATAATGTGAATAAAAGATGAGTGATTACAAAAATTTTTCATTTCCCAACGGTGAATTTACTTAGCAACTGTGGTTTGAAAAGTAAGTAAATTAAAATTACTGCAGGTTGTGCCACAACAAATCACAGGACCATAAAAATCAAAGACCCTCTGCCTTCAAAATTAAAAATTTATTAATCTGGTCAGCCAGTTCTTATTAGTGCTGGGAATCATCACTGAATATTAAGAACGACAAATCGAAGAGATTCCTCCAATTGTATAACCTCATTGCTATACAGTGATTAATTCAGCATAGCGAATGGTTTTACTATTTCCTCACAGTAATGATGTACATAGCCTTATAGGAGGTCTTCCTTTTCACATAACCTCAAGCACTGCCGCAAAACAGCTCACAACATACTGCAACATATTGTTACACTATGTAACTTATATATCTTTTCTTTTTCCTTTTTTTTCCGGCAAAAGTAGCATACTGATGTTTGTCAGTCGTATGCCCATGAACAAAATGTTATAAAATACAGAACGGCCAGTGGTCAGTGCACTGCTGCATCTTGCATGTGACAGAAATGTCACCATACAAATAGCAGTAATCCATTAATTGCAAGAATCACCATTACAAGGCTACCATTACTTAACTCTTTGCACTACTTCTTATATACACTGCAAATTATGGTAAGAATTTGAAAAAGACTGAAATGCTGAAAAGCTTAAAACATTAAAACTTGACACAAGCAAGTATGACTAGCAAAGAACCGGAATTGTACAATAATATATTATTATCATTTAATTGTGTGGTAAATTTGATATTACATTTGTGTACAAATGTAAGCATTATAATTTCAAGCAATGGGTCAAGCTATTCCTTATCCTACCCAAAGGTAATAACTGAGTTTAGTAATACTGGGATACAATGCATACAAAGCATGCTGGGAAGAAAAGTTTACCACCACAGAGACTGCCAGTGCAAGGCTAGTATTTTGCATAAGTATGCATAACTTTCAATTTTAAAATCACGGTTCCTTCAACATCTCTTGTGGGTCAAAGAAATTAGTTTTGAAGGAAAAGTTCCTTTGAAGAGAATCTCTTAAACTTGGTTGAATATATGACTTTCAATTATGGCAAGAAAAGAATACAGTCACTCTACGTGTCTGCATCTGTCAAAAAACATCTGCAGATTTGATCTGTTGGTACAGAAAAATTCCTGGATTATTAGTGAACTTCATAGTCTAAGGAACTACTCTACAAGAGAAAAAAATGGATAAAAGCGAGTTGCATAGGACAACATGATGAAAAAGTTAAAAGTATAGCCCATTAAAATGGAATATGTTATGCTGAAAGTATCAAAAATGTTACTTAACAACTAGTAAACTACAAAGAACTAAAGTAGTAATAATCTAGGCTTACAAACTATTTAAAAGGTACACACTGAAAATATTGTACTGAATCATCTGGGTTCAATGTGATTGCAATATTTGTGTATTTTAAAAGTTAAAACCAAAGCTTTTAAGTCTATGTCAATACAGGGCCCAAATCTGGAAGCACTGGAGACCATTTCTGTTGGGCCTATCCACTTTGCCTCGATGCCCATCAAAATTTACCAACACCCGAGTCCTAACAGCCTTGATAATGTCTGGTATTATTTCTACAGATGTCTTATTGTCTTTTAGTTTCCAAGTTTTGGCCTTAATTCCTTTCCTCCTTCATTTTGGTTCCCTGACATATTTCTGTGAACCAAAAGCCATTCAATCACCTTTCACTTCCCTGTTCTTACTGTATCTCAAGCCCTGCAAAGAAATGGCTTCAAACAATTTCAATTCAAGTGACTTGTGACTTGTTTGACTGAAACATGTTACAGGTATTAACTTTCTTGTACTTTTAAAATGAAGTAAGAACATCACAAATTCACACCTGTACTGTACCATACCACAGCACAGATCATTGTAATAAAGCCTGGTACTGTACTAAAATGTAATGTGGCATTGCATGAACCCAGATAGCAATGATAAAATATAAAGCAGCTCAGCTCCATGTAAGTTATCAAGGTATCGTCAACTGTAAGGTGTATTAGCATCAAAACCTTACAGAGACTTTCTTTTGTACAGGTTTCAAGCTCTTCCCATGAGGCACGTACATGTACACCATTAGGTGGGCAGACAAGCCATTCTCTGCAACTACATACACATGACCAGGGACTGTCACTCGTACCTCAGGGTTCTTTCCTTTAGAAGCCTTCTCGACCACGCCACTCACAACTTTGATGCGGCTGTTACCTTTCTTACGATTCTTCTCATCTTCAACATTAATAACAATCTTATACCGCCACCCATACTGTTCTGCCTCATGTACAAACACGAAAGTGACTGTTTTCTTGGTTTCAGACTTGGGTACACTTTGAAAGATAGGACGGAATGTCCAAGCAGACTGGCTGGCACCATTTATATTCTTCTGACAAAGGTAAGGCTTATTTTCGCTGACATAAAATACCATAGGTACATCACGGAAGAATGTAACAGTGTTCAATAGCTTGATAGGTTCTGGCCTCTTCAGCATACGTTTGTATCCTATATGACTGCTGTGTAGGTTGTATTTCAAGAAATGAGCATTGTGTAGATAGAGACGTGGGGGTGGAATACCCTTTGGCAGCTTACTAGTGCATTCCTCAGCAAACTGGGCACGATACAAGAGAGCTTGTTCCATAGCACGTTCTCCATGAACTTTGTAAATTTCAGGCATAAAATCTGATGAGACGACTATGTTTAGCTGGCTTGCTGACATTTGGTGGAGGCGGACAAGTTTCATCAACTTGTTGTGCACTTCTACTGATGTGGTGCCAGCTTTCTTCAACTCTGTAATGAACTGTCTTAGCTTAAGCCAAAGTTGGAATTCATCCTCGGCTACAACATCTGAGCTGTCGAGAAGCATGTGGACATCATCTGGATCCACACTGAGTAAAAATTTCATCGAAAGATGCATGAAATTAGCCCGGAGGCCAAGAAGAGCGACCTCTCTAACCTCATCAACCAGACAAGTCTCTGCATTCTTCATAACCATCCATAACTCTTCCATTGGAATGTGATCAATCTGCTTTTTCAAGAAGTCAATGCACACATTTCTTAGTGCTGACACCATGTACTTGTCAGCTAAGAGGATGATAGGCCATACATTCTGAAGATTGAGAGCAATCTCTTCACTGTAAAGATATTTCAGGAAATCCTCAAATACCTCCGCACATTCTGTAGTCTCCGTCAGTTCTTGGAATATGTCCTGCCTCCGGGAGGAATTGGTCCGCTTTGTCCTGCTGGCACTCCAAACAGGGTCGTCCAGCATCTTGCTGAAAACTTCACTCCATGCACACAAGATTAAACGATGGCAGGCGTACTGATGCCTTCCCACTTTCAAAGTGACATCCCTGGTCTGGGGTTGGTTGAAAAATGTTTTAAACTTCTTGGAAAACTCCCATGGCATTAGTTTTGGTTGGAATGAGCTTCCTGAGTCTGACCAATCCTAAATTAAAATAAAAAATCATTAATCTGATTATAGAATGGCACAATTACAATATTAAGTAACACATGGGTTTGCAGAAACTTATACAGTATGTATCAGGGCCATCAGACAGGCTCATAGTCCACCCTTGTTGATCACTTTTTTGGCTATGAATGATCAGCGAAAAAGAATGTATACCCCCCCCCCCCAAACTAAGTGTTACATGTCAATGTACTATTAATCTTGGAGGACTGATGGCTATTTGAGTGCCAAAACCCACTTAAATGTACATTTTATACACCATCACTGAAATTTTCCCAAAGTTTTCTTTCTTCTTTTGGTGTTGAAGGGGTAAGAGTGAAGCTGCCCTCGGAGCTCCTCCTGCAGTTAGGTTGCATGCCTAAGAGGCCTTTTTACATCTTCTGTACTGATTTGGTGACCATTTTTTTAGACTCTATGAGAGGTGGGTTTGTAGCTAGATGAATTTCAGTGGTGGGCTCCAAGTAAAGAGTCCTAACAGAGTAGAAACATCTAATGGTTTAAAAGAGTGGGGTTAATTCTTGAGTTGCGCCCACGTTGACAAACTGTATACCACAAAATACCACAAAAATTAAATCTTCCTTTTAAGTTACTTCACAACCACAGTTTCAAACCATTATATTTACTAAAGTTGGTATTAATTAGTAAAGGGCACTGTCTTATTGCAGATGAGTCCTGGGTGCTGACGGACAGTTCTAGGCGGTCCTACTCAGCACCGCATGCCACAGCTACAACCCTGATGACAGACCAGGCTGTATTCAGTACTGCCATGAGAAATGAAGCAGACAAAATTAGAACATCTGTATTTGTATGCAAATACATGTCAATGTGATCTACTGAGAAGGCTGACAAAATTAACCCATGTAAAACTACTCCCTTAACCTATAACCATCCAAAAAGGGGCTACCTTTCACAAAATTAACTTTTGAAACTCTCATATAGTCCTCAGTATAGCACAAACAACTTTGTATCTAATGGCTTCAACAAAGTTTAACAAAATGTGTAAAACCTTAGGCTTACTGTGTTTTACCAATCTGCTTTTAAAGTACTGTACTATATTACACAAAATTGGTTAATTACTCAAACAAGTTACAGGTAGGTAATGAAATTTCAAGGCTGAACTGATTTAAACCAAGTAGGTCTTGCTCAACAAAGAAAACAAAGTAATTTTGTAGCTTTTGATGCCTTTTCCCAGGACTGAGTTAAAGCTCCCTGTTCACAACATGTAGACCTAACATGAAACCCAGCCAATGATGTACACACTTTGATGAAGAGGCAGAAAGTTCCATCTTCGATGAATTTAACTGAGTTGTGCTGAATGGTTCCCCAACAAGGACCAGCAGTAATACACAATGCAAGTGAACTATGTAAACACTACTACAGATGTTCAAGAAAGTTAGGTCTTAAACTACACTGAGCTTAAAGCTAATGTGCTACAACTGGTTCATGGCCTGAGGGCACGAGCTACAGGTACCGATGTAGGCAGGCACTCTACAACCTGCACTGTTGTACTTGCACAATGCAGTGAGATAATGCCTAGTTGCACTTGCACCCAGTCGTTGCGAGATAATATGGTTAAAATACTTCACTCAGATGGTTTTTCAGGAGTCTTGTTCCCTCCATTTTGCAGACATGTATTCTGTTAAATTGAAGGATTTTAGTCTTGGTGAAAAATGCATACTGTTTTGGAGAAGTATGTCCCTATTGACAATGTGTAACACCATGAGAAATATGTCAGTGCAGCAAAAAGAGAGTTTGTACACAGCATTAAAAATATAGTTATGTGGTCTTCCCATTGGCATCAATGAGGTGTAGTAGCAAAGGGGTATTAAATGAAGTGCACTGCACGCACAGGGTTAAGTGCCATGTGCATGTAGCAAACTTAGTGTGTATTCTAAGGTGCACAAATCAGCAGCTATCTGCATTTGTTGGTGTAAGTTGCAATAATACACGCTTGCCTCCATTGGAGGGCGCACTTTTTGTTCTGTGATGTCATATGCATAAGGTCTATAAGGAACTGTAATGAAAGATTCATAGTTGACAGTTTTGTTTTTAGTGGATGGTTCTTGGTTCTTTATCACTGTCAGCTAGAAATCCAAACTGGGTACTGAACTTTCAAACTCCGAGTTCAGAGTGACAATGTGAAATCCATACCGAGTTCTCAGGGATGTAGCTACAGTGGGCGGCGCTGGGCGGTGACACCCAGCACTCGATATTCCCACCCGGCACTCCAGGCAAACACACGTCTCCCCACCCACCACAAGTCTGCCTACCAAGACCTAAAACTAGCCCTAAATTTACTCCCTAAAGTAAAATGAGGGAAAAATGAAAAATTAATGGCTGAAAAATGGGGTAGATGCCATGGGGTGGTGTGAGGTGCTTTCCCCAGATCAGACAATTACCCGGCACTCAAATTTGGCTAGCTACATCCCTGCGAGTGCTGTACGTAGTTTGAATGGCTGGCTACAAGTTACCCTGTGTCTACATGTTAACAACTTAAACGGGTATTTTCTGGAGTAGAATTGACAATTGGATGTTCAAACTGACCTTACGCCACTGCATACTTTCAAATGGGACTGGGGACCTTGGTCTGTGATCAAAATCATCATCAGTATCATACATATATGAATCACTATAGTAGCTGTCGTCATAGGAGTCGTCTTCATCATCCAGGAAGAACATGGTTGGATCTATTTCAAAGAAAAAACTTACATAGTTACAGCTACTTTATACAAAACTACATAAAAAATGCTACAGGGCTATAAATGAATCACTCTTGAACACAATTGCTAGGTATATGGAATTATACAAGTGATTTTCAATCAATATAAGATCGTAATTTTTGTTTTTCAGTTCTTGAGAGAATTAAGTAAGCTACCCCCTGAAACTCTTTTTATGCAGAACGAGAACCTTGTAAAATTGAGAACATTACGAAGTTCTGACACATTAGATCTGAGTGAGTACTATTACAGAAAGCACACTCGTCAACAGGTATCCCAGGCAAGTATCATTTAAAGAAGATACTACTATTCAACTCAAACTTTACTTATTTATACCAGTAACTTGAAAAGCAAGCACTTGGCATTGTTCACGAGCAAATTCCTTTAGTACCTTACTTCAAAAGAGAGAAAGAAACCAAGGAGAGTAAAACACCAGAACTTGTCAACCTAGTTTAAGAAAAATATTAACCATACAGAAAGAAATATTCATGTTCTGAGTATTCTGAGATATGTGACAAACGGAAAAGTTTGTTTGTAGAGACGAAGCAACATGACACTAATCATACAGTACTGTATGCTGAAAATGCCACAGACCTCTCGTAATTGATTGGCATAAAACCCCTTTCACACTTTACGCAATACCACATGATACAATAAAAATGTTGTCAGTCCTTTGCCTTTCACACAACAGGTGACTTTCCCCTCACCTCTCATGGATGTTCTTATACCCCATTAGTCATGTGATCTACAGTAACACAATAGCAATTCTATCACATGATTGGTCACACAAAATACTGCATGGCGACAAGTGGATAAAAGCTGACATTAGTTCAAAGTCATTTTATTGTGACGTATCCTGCTGCGTCATACTGAACCTAATGTGAAAGGGTCTACGTGAATTAATTACATTATTTCCAACTTTCTGTATCCTATTGTATCGAGTCGTGTTGTTCCTTGTGTGAAAGGTCCACAGTTCTCATTAAATTACATGGCACCTCAACCTTAAATTCATTCGTTCTTCCTGGGAAACAGTTGTCTTAAATGTCTAAGCTCAAATCAAGTTTTCATATGTTAGAGGGGCACTTATTCTAAGCATTCTGGTGAAATTTGCATTGAAATCCAGTGTATGCTTCTCAAGATATTAACATTAAAGTTGTCACATTTTCAACACAAAGTGAACTTGAAGCAAGCATATCATAGCCTCATATCAATGAGAAGTCTTTTGTTTTTCTTTAAATTTTACAACCAACTTTCTCCTCCACAATCCCATGTTATGGAAATGTGATTGCATGAGAGGCACGGGAATTTTAAAAACTTCACATTCCCCATATTGAGCTCCTATCCCTATTAACTGCAAGGTCAGCACAACAGACTGGAAAAACAAAGCATTTCTCATCAATGTGAGGAGGTGATATAACCCCTGTTTGCCTCAAGCTCACTTTGGGTCACAAATGCAGTAACTTCACTTGCTGATATCTCGAGTACTACATGTCCGATTGAATGGAAGTTTCACCAAATTGTGTAGATTTAGTTCCTCTTTCACTTTATATGAAAATGAATTTTTTGCATAAACCCTTCCTTTAAGTGTGGTTATTGTCCTAACATTGCATTGCTCTTCTATTTTAAGAGAAAAGAGCTGTATCTTCTTACAATATTTGTCCCCATGCAATCTCATGGCCACATTAATGGAGGCTTGAGCTATTGTAATAAACTGTGATTATAGCTCTTTTACTAATTCACTAAAAGCACTTGTTTTATATACAAGCAGGACTGGAAATACTGTAGGACATCACGAGGGCAAGGCCATTTTCATATTAGCTATTAGGCTATTAGGGCACATTTATACATCTCAAAGGGCACCAAGGCCAAATTGAAGGTTTGCATTGTCAAATGCTTAGTAGGTTTCTTTTTTTTTTTTTGAAATCATTTAAATCGACATAAAGTAAATCAGCCAACCCTGCTACAGTAGGAGGAGGTGTAATTAAATTGTTTTTCTCTACTTCACTTTGCACTCAAGCATACACACCACCCAGCATATTGCTTGTGCCAGAGTGGATATAGGCCTAGGCCAACAAAAAAATTTTGAAGGCTCCCCACACGGTAGTCTAACGTTGAGTTACTAAGTTAGTGTATCTGTAAGGTGACTGAGCAGCTGGGCATCCAAATGCTCAGTGTCTTTCCTGGATTGACCACGTACTCTATGGTTATTCCTTTACTAGTGATATACTTCATTTTAGCCAGAGGCCTGGCAAGTTCAACTTGCCTTGGAACAGTTAAGCTTGTCTGCTGCATAATCTGATTCTTGCACAGCTGATACATATACCTGTAGTGCTGAAAGGGTTTAACTGTAGAATTTTTAAAGCAGTGAGGAATGCTACATTGCCAGTCTAACACCTAACAGTTAAGTAACATTAGTAAAGTTGGAGCTAAGAATACTGGCTGACCAGCTAATGACTGGAGATTTTGTGTAGGCAGGACAAGGACCGTGGTATGGAGAAAGTTCTACCATCAATGTCTTACACAGTTCTATTCGAGGACTAGGTTAAGTGAGATAAGCCATGTTCTTACAACTAAGTTGCAAGATGACAATAAAAGTGGTTAGGGAGAGAACATCACCCTACTGTTAAAACGGGGCTTTGTCAGGGGTTCGATTGTGCCTGGGGTTCCCTTAGGGATATGGTTAGGGTTAAATCAGTTAAGGGGTTCCATGTAGGTTAGGGTTAAGTTGCCTCTTTAATAAGCAATCTCTGTCCCGTCTGAGGGACCTCAAGGCGGAGTCCTTGAATTGCTTGGGGTCCTCAAGATCTGTTATATTCTGGGGGAGAAGATTCCAGTCTCTGACGGTTCAAGGATAGAAGCTGCATTTGTAGCAATCCTTGTTGGTTTGGATAATAGAGAAACTGTTCGAATGATGATGACCAGAAGGCTGCCGGACCAGTCGTAGGAGGTTGACAGTTGGCAGGACAAGGATGCTTTATCTACCTTTATGGAGATTTAACAAGCCTGTTAACAGACCTTCCGTCTTTAAGACTATCCCACCCTAGATCCTTCAACATTTCAGTTGTCACACTACTGTGGGTGGAGAAGTTGTTACAAACAAGCTCAGCCCTATTGTCGGACAGTACTTAGTACTTACATACTATCTGCTTTTAAGTGGGACATCGAGTACCCTATGCAGTTTGTCTCATGCATCTTGCACCTGGTAATCTTTCCAGTTTCCTGTCACGTATTTGGTGTACATGACTACTTCCACCTCTCGCCCCCATCCCATCTTTATTTTGTAGGTGTGGTCAGTTTCACCTTCTGCGGCTTCCTCATTGGTCATACAATATTGACACATTAATTAACATTCATTTTAAGGGTGTGTCACAACTTTTGACCAATCAGGGGACTGCATTTAGTTCCATAGGATCTCTACACAGCCACGAGGCACACGTGGAGGCTTGGAAGCCCAAGCCGCCCAAGTTTGTCACTTGTGTTCTAGACTTCTCAGATGAAACATGTAGTCACTCATCTTCTCAATTTGTAAATATTCTAAATTCTTTTTTTTGGCCAGATGTTGATTGAACGTAATTCTGATCTGTTGAGTGTGGAATCATCACATAAATCACCAATGAACTAAAATCTGTTTGTATTCTTCTCTAGATTGATCCCCAAGGTCCCTTACCAAGCCTTCGCAGGAGCGACTGGCCCACAACCAACACTATGTTAAATTTGTTCCATCTTATTAGTTAAGGAGTGTAAGGATCCCAGACGGATGAAGAATACTCCAGTAAAGGTGGAACGAGTGTAAGATAGGCACTGGCTTTAATACTCCTGGGGCAGGAGTATAGATTCCTTTTAATAAAACCTAATGACATATTTGTCAATGAGGCGATACAGTTAATGTGCTTGTTTCAGTAAGAGTGTTGGAGATGTCTACTCCAAGGTAAGCCAGGGTGCATTGTGTACACTATATGCTGGAGATGTTTGTTGTAGATGAAGGAAAACGATTGGCATAGCGGCATGAGAATTCGTTCAAGTCGGCGTACAACTTACCGTAGCCGCGGCATGAGGATTCACTTGAGTTGGCGTACAACTTGACTATTGATTATACAGTATATTTTGTACTGCAAAATAGCTCTAAGTCAAAACCTCAGCTATGAAAGTTTCTGCTGCAGTTCATTTTCCACTTAATTAACATTGAGTCTCACACAAAATATGATTATTTCCTGCTAAATAGGAAAGAATGTGTGTTACTTTTTGCTTCAAGCATGATGCATGATCATTGTACAGCAGGCAATGTTATAGTACATGTGTGGTATAATCACACCTCCCTTTGGTTTTGTTGGTGTACGAACGCGGACACCTCAGTGTAACATCAGCGTCGGCTTTACATGGAATGCGCCCTAGTCCTCAAGTGAGTAATACTCACTGAAAAGCATTTCTTGGCTTTAAAGTGCATTTGCCAATTATTCGGCCACTTCAAAAGGGGGGGGGAAGGCTAGGCCTAGGCTAGGTCATTTTGAAGTTGTACCTGGTCTAACTTAGGTAGCCTATTCCTTATTTGTCTGTAAATTACACAATCATCTGCAAAAGGATGTGTAAGTGAGTACTATTAACCATATTTTGGGGTATGAGGATGACGTTCTCTCCCTAGACTCGTGTGATGGATGATCAGCTAAACCTGTAACCGTTTGGCAGTTTTCTTTCGGATCACGGTGACACATCCACAGGGTCAATACTTCACCAGGCATGCGTCAAGAGGTGCCTAACCCCTAATGCTATTTGCCATAAACTGAGCTGGGTCTTTATGATGCAAAGAATTTTTCAACTAAAGAAGCAGAGAGACTATTCCAATCCTTGATTGTATTAGGCAGGAAACTAAATATGTAACAGTTTGTCCTAGTATATAAAGAAGGCAAAAGTGTAGGTTATGCATCCCGCAAGTTCTGCAGGTGGGATGCCGAAGTCTATCAACAGGGATCTGAGCCTTACCAAAAACACCCTTAGTGAAAAGAGTCTATTTTGCCTATGATGTTCCAATAACATAGGGTAATCTAGGTCTTTCAATACAGAAGTCATAGACCCAGGCTCTCACGATAAGTTTGAAGTGATAAAACGAGCCGATCTCCTTTGAATACTCTCCACCTTATCCTGTCGGTAAATCTGGTGTGAATCCCACATACTACTGGTATATTCCAAAACAGGCCGAAGACGACCTTTATAAACAGTAAGCTTCACATTGCTAGGGCAAAATGACAGATTTCTTTGAAGTACCCCTAAGATTCTGTCACCTTTATTACAAATAAATTGGACATGTTTATCCCAAGGTCACTAGTGATAAAAACCCGAGCTAAGTACTTAATCGAGTCAACCTTAAGTAACTTTTCACTGTTTAAAACATAATCGAAACAAGATTCTTTTTTTCTGGTAAAAGTGATAATATTACACTTTGAAGGCTGGGATCTCATACCCCAAGTATTAGCCCAGAGACCTAGATTATTGATGTCATCCTAAAGCTTACGACAGTAACTGGCATCATCAATAACTTGATAGCAAACACAATCATCAGCAAAAAGCCTGACACTAGAAATGGCACTACTAATGATATCATTAACGTGCGCTTAAAAGAGAATGGATCCTAAAACGGACCCCTGGGGGACTCCAGGCACAACATCGTCAAAAGAAGATGCAGTAGCCTAGGCCTAGCGTGTTGACCGTCGAATGCGCACTTAAGGAACCCTACCGTTGCAAGCTTTTTATATGGTATGTTATGCTAGATGCACACTCGACAGGCCCGCGCAGTCAACGGTCACCCTGTTTACCCTACCATTTACTATGACGGTCTGTTAACGATCAGAGAGGAAATCTTCAACCCACTAGAGGATCTGTTTCAATACACCTGGGCCTAGGCCTAGACTCAAGAGCCTGGTTTTTAGTATCAGCCAGGGTGCATTCCATGTAAAGCCCACGCCGAAGGTACGCCGAGGTTTTCGTGACCGTACGCCGGCATCTACGCCGGGATTTTCTGTACTGTGCACATACAATGCATGTATATAGCAATCCATAGGCGTGCGTACATACGTACAGTATACATGTACGTGATACGTACACAGTCACCATACATTGGCAATGCACGTACAGGTATATAGTATACACACATTAAGCTAAGTCAGAGGCAATCCGTAAGCGATTGTACGTACGTATGTATACATGTACGTAATGCATACACCATTCATTGGCAATACAAGTAGGCCTACAGGTATATATTATAGCACAGTACTGTGCGTGAACATACTAGCGGGAGTTGACTGAATCGCCAGTGTGCATTTAGTGCACTATACGCCGAAGATCTTCGGCGTGGCCATACGATTTCGGTCGGCGTGGCGGCTTAGAAACTAGCCTTTGTTGGCGTGCAAAATGCAATAAGTTGAGGATTGCCGGTGTAGTTGGCGTTCTCCCCAGCGTAGCAGCGGGCAAACGGCATACCGGCTGGCCGATTCAGTCAACTCCTGCTAGTATGTTCACGCACAGTACTGTGCTATATATACCTGTAGGCCTACTTGTATTGCCAATGAATGGTGTATGCATTACGTACATGTATACATACGTACGTAGTACAATCGCTTACGGATTGCCTCTGACTTAGCTATAATGTGTGTATACTATATACCCGTACGTGCATTGCCAATGTATGGTGACTGTGTACGTATCACGTACATGTATACTGTACGTATGTACGCACGCCTATGGATTGCTATGTACATGCATTGTATGTGCACAGTACAGAAAATCCCGGCGTACGGTCACGAAAGCCTCGGCGTACCTTCGGCGTAGGCTTTACATGGAATGCACCCTGGCTGAATCGGCCCGCTGGTATGCCGGGAGTACCGTTTGCCCGCTGCTACGCTGGGGAGTACGCCAACTACGCCGGCAATCCTCAAAGTACTGCATTTTGCACGCCGACAAAGGCTAGTTTCTAAGCCGCCACGCCGACCGAAATCGTATGGCCACGCCGAAGATCTTCGGCGTATAGTGCACTAAATGCACACTGGATCAGTAACTAACAAGTAACAAAGTACTCCCGTCTGGAAAACATGTAGGCCTATGTTACGCCAAAAATCTTCGGCGTGCAGTAAAGACCTTACATACACCAATTTGATGGCATGGTTTTCTTGTATTTTAAAGGCCTTGGCCTACATAGCCTACACACTGTAGCCTACTTAAAACACAGTAGGCCTAGCCTACAACAACTTGGCGTGGCATAAAAACTGAGAAAAGAGGTGACTGGCGTAAAAATTCGGTGAAGCAGATACGAACTTTCCAGACTGGCAAGTACTAGGCTTAGGCTATGTCAGGCCTAACAAGTACTGAAGTAACATGATTAGGCCTAATTAGCCTGGTCTAGACTCTAGCCTAGGCTAAGTAAGTTAGGCAAGGCCTAACGTTAGTAACGGTAGGCCAAGCCTAGATTAGAAGTAATAATGGTGACAGTCGAAATGAGAAGCAAGCAAAACATTTTGATATCCTGAAAGTATTCAGTTCTTTTCGGTGCTTACTCCTTTCTGTAGGCTAAGGTTTCCGTTCCGAGTATAAAAAACATATGTAATTCTTATGTGGTTACAAGTCGGTCTCCTGCAAAGTGGTGGATTTTCAGCATGCAGAACGTATCGAAAGGCAGAAAGGCGCGCGCGAAATATAATGCAAAGTACGGTACGTATACGTACTATGTACGTACAGCGAGCTACTTCCTAGCCTGCGTAACGCGTCTGTGGTTCCCATAGAGCAGGAGATAGTTCCTATATCCTGCTATATGGTGGCTCCCCACTACTTTGCTCGTAGTCAGGGTAACTCTGCCGGAAAAGACGTCTACAGTTTGGTCTTGACACTTTTTCAAAAGTCCCCTTGACTCTCTGGCGACGGAGAGGGCCAAGGGACGAAACCAAACATTACTCCCCAAAGAGTTCTGCTCCCCAGTGGCGGAGGGACCGGGGAACTGGGGGCTCAGCCCCAATGAAAAAATGAGGGCTAAAGGTATGTTTAGCCCTCCCCCCAGTATTTGCTCAACTCATCTGATATGTATTACCATTTTGCATAGATTGACTTTTTTTCTAATTAATTAAGAAGTTGCAGACATAAGATTCATATTTCAAGGCTAGGTACATGCAGCTTACAACAATCGGGACTGAAGTGTTGTTTCCGGCCATCTGGAGGGTTTGCAAAACCCAAAAATTTTGTATTCTCTGCACCAACTGATGGTGGCGCTCCGCTTAGATAGTTCTGCTGGCCGGCACGCGCAATTTTTTTCCCACGAGGTTATGGGCAAATTATGCCAATGGACCAATCAGCTTCTTGGAAATAGGCCACACCCCTAGTTCCAAAATGACAGCTTTCCGACCCTTTTATTGTAATTCTGACACCGGATTATGAAAGAACAGGCCAAATAACCCTACGTTACTTAACCCTAACCCTAAACATAACCCTAACCATGATTTTGAAACAAATTTGAAAAATTTTGAAAATCAAATTTGCCCATAACCTCGTGGGAAAAAAATTAGGCGGCCGGCACTCAGCCTCCCCAATATTATTTCCGTTCCGTTGCTCTCCAAAGGAGCTACGTCCCCAAGGGACAATAACACTTAACTGACCATGACCAACCTCTCGACCCTCAGTCCTCTACGTCATGGGTCTGTCATGTGTGGTCCCTTCCTTTTTTAACTGGCTGAAAAGAACAGATACTACATTTGGTCTTTCACTTAAAGGGAGAATGCAGTCACCCCAATAAAGAATTGTATAGTAGACTATCCTATTTCCTAAATGGCTCTTGAGAATCATGTGACAGTATTTTTCTCACTCAATTGTAAAATTTACAAGGAGCAACTGTTTGGTTTACCTTGAGTATGCGATATTTATGTTCTAAAATATCATGAAAGATACTTGGAAGCAAAATAAGAAGAAATTTGTGACATTTAGCTATTGTTTCAAAATAAGTTTGGGGCGACTGCTTCTGACCTTTAAACCAAAGGAGCAGCATCGGTACAAATTTTCACTTGCAGTGAAAATACAAAGTTCGAGTAGCAGTGAACAGTGACGTCAAGCTCTGCCGCAACAAACTAATCCAGAACATTTCCAATGTTTTTTTACGATGATGTATTTACCATGTATACATCAGCGTTAGGCTTTCAATGGGTATGGAGCAAATGTTATTTTCCTTTCATGATGTGCTTGACTTCAGTCTCGGTAAGAATTGCATTCAACGAAAAGTATACCTTGTTTTGGTACGTACAAGAGAAGCTTGTTTTCCATTGGCTTCAAATTCGCAACACACGGATATTCATAAAAGATGGGCCTTCTTATCCCTGATTGGCCCTCCACGTTTTGGTGGTGGGGAATTGGGGGTTGGGGAGTGAGTTTCTTCAAGTTTTGCTCCCTGATGTCGAAGGGATAAGTGAAAAGACCAAGTGAAAACACGTTTTCTGGTAGGGCTACCCTGACGAGGTGCTCCGCTGCTGGGGCGGGATTCACTAACATTTGCGTAAGTTCTTGCGTAAGTCAAAATATTTACGAACTGCGTAAGTACTTTCTTAAGTGGTATTCACTAAAACAACTTACGCAGTTCGTAAAGATACGCAGCGTAACTACAATAAATGCACAAGAGCCAATCGTGTGTGCGGTTGAATCTTGCTTTGTTACATTTTGAGCCAATCACATTGATTGTTATTGTTAAAACGACGCACACGGTCTTCTGTGGCTACACACGCGGTCCTATGTTCTACACAACCGTGTGGTAAACGCGTACTTCTGTGTGTGTTACTATGGCTATTTTGAACTTACGACAACTCTGAAGCTTGCGTAAAGTTACGCAAAATATTTAAGAACTTTTCTCTTCGTGAATACCGACTAAGCAAGATACGCTTCGTAAGTCTGACTTACGCAAATTTTTGTGCGTAAGTATTCTTTGTGAATCCGGCCCCTGGGCTCTTTGAAGTACGGTGGCTTGTTAGGGACAAAGCAAAAAAAAAAAAATCATTGACGTACAGTAATAAAAGAAATTATGGGCAAAAAAGAGGGGGGAGTAAAAAAAATAAGAAAAAAAAACCCTGGTAACAAATAAACATAAAGAATTCAAAATTTCGACTTTTGCCTCAATAAAGATGAAATTTCGACTTTTTTGAGGGAAAAAATTGAAATGTTGATTCTTTATGACCCCCCCCCCCAAAAAAAAAATCCAGGCAAAAAATATCAAGGACCAAAAGGGGGGGGGGGAAGAAATTTCTGCCATAATGTAGGGAAGTACAAAACCGTAGTCGTACATGTTTTGCCTTACTATGTCTGGTGCCTGCTGTGTAGGGTTTACGGACAACTCGGCCCTTAAGACAACTAGGCCACCGAGACAACTCCGGCAGCACCTAGGCAATTCCTCGTAACACTCAACTGTGGTCTTTTTCCAAATTTTTGTTCATCCTGAAATTTCATCTGATCGGTAAGCCTTGGATGATAACCATTTAGCTTCTTTGTGCGTATTTTTCTATGGGGGCCCCGGCCGCCCACCATGCCAGTTCTGAATAGCCTAATCTTGATACCTTGTGTTCATATGCAAAAAGCAGGCTTTGTTTCAGGAGGTAGGAAGGCACCAACTCGCAGTGTTGTAACGAGTCATGACTCGAGTCACTAATTTTCAAAAGGGAAATGACTCGAGCAATTGTAACATAATTTTCCTCATAGAAATAATACAATGACTCGAGTCACATTGAAAGTATGACTCGACTGGACTGAAAAATTGAAGGACTCGTTACAACACTGCCAGCTTGTCTACTGTTTTCAATTCGTCGATCCTTTACTTACCAAATTGAAACCTGTATTTAAGTTACCGTACTGATCAAGGCATGGTACCTTTCAAGGAAGCATTCATTGACAGGTCATTATATTGTACACTGCACATTTATGCAACATTTGTGCATTCAGTCTTTTGCATTAAATTCAATTGGGGCCAAGGTGTCCCTGGTGACGAGATATCTCCGGTACCGAGTTGTCTTGGGCCGACATGTCTCAGGGACCGAGATGTCCAGGCCGAGTTGTCTAGTGTTGATAATTTATTATACGCATATTCAGATAAGGTAATAGTATCCACCATTAAAGGGAAAATACAGTCACCCCAATCAGAGTTAGTATGCCTCGTCACTCTAGCTCATGAATGGCCAATTGTAATCATGTGACAATGTTTTTGTTAGTGAATTTTGAAATTCAAGGACAATTTCACCTTGCCTTACATATTGTTTGTAATAGTTATGTTCAAAATGTCTTCAGAAGTGCTTGTATTGCAGCAAGAGAAGATTTGCAAAAAATGCTGATTTTTCATAGCAAATTTTGGGGTGACTGCCGATTGCCTTTAAGCTTAGTGAAGACCATTGGGGTCACGTTTTCCGGTCCTATATATCCCAGTTTATCGCTTCTTCATATATCCCAACAGAGGCACTTAGTCAAGTTTGCCGTCTGTGCATTCTCTCAATGCAGACATCTAAAAAATTTCCCTCACTTTTTGCGCGCTGTTGCTTTTCGTGAGTAGCATAATATGAAACGAGACAACTTGTAGGAAGGTTTAAATTGAGGATAATGTTTGGAACAATGACGTTAAACATTGATACGATAAAACGAAGTATTATTTTTCGAGCGTGCTACGAGTGCATACATCTTAGCTGGGCTGTTTTCATGGGCGGCGATTACTGGGGGATACTGCACATACTGTACACTATATCCATCCATCCCCCCCCCCCCCCTGAAATTTTCAACCCGGCAGATTCGGAAATCATGTAAAAAAGTTAAGTTAGTTAATTAAAGAAACTTCTTAATAGAGCAGAAAAATTGAAAGTCTGGCAGTTGTCATAGTATCACGTTGCAAAGCCTGGAATGGGCCATTTCCGGTGATCTAGAGGGTATTTTTGGCCAAAACTTCCTTTGTACGCTCCACGCCAACAGATGGTGGCGCTCCTCTTAGATAGTGCCCAGAGCCATATATACAGAGAGTTGCGACAACTGCAGAAATTTGGGCGCCATTTTGGGGCCAGCGATACTCTGTGGTACAGATTGTGCGCTATGTTCATTGTGTGGCGTCCACGGTGCTCTCGATTTGACTTTTGATCCCGGGAGGTCTAAGAGCTTGACCGTGGTGCATTGATTAAAAAACACCATTCCCGTGTAACATGAACACGTAATAAAGGGAAGGGAGGGAATGAAAAATTAGTGAGGGGAGATTTTGAGGGGGGGGGGGTAGCGATCATTGTTTTGAACTTTTTGGAAAAATCTGAAAATTTTTTTTTAACTTCGTAACTCAGAGAGAATGACAATGGGCGGAATAAGATGAACCATCATCTAATAAAGTCAAGACACAATATCCAAAAGCAATAACGTATAGACTTCTGCATTTGTGTGTCCAAGGGGAGGGGGCGACAGACATGTAGCTTGAAATCCTGATATGAAAGCTATAGCACTTCAAAGGGGGCATTTTTTTTAAATGGGTACATTATTCATAAGTCTCTGGAAATTGATTTTTTGACTATAAGGCACTACGCTGCCCACTCCATAAAGATAAGAGCATCTTGTATGATACTTATAGAGAAACTACGGCTCAGAAATTCCCCTTAACCCATATTTTACTCGGAAAATGAAGAAATCGCAATATTTGAACAGTTGGGGGTCCGTAATTTTATTCTCACTCTGACTGTGTGATTTGCGAGTAGGGATTCTTTCTGTGTACTACAAAGGCATACGGTTGCATATTTCCATAAAGATGGGAGTATCTGTGGCACAGGCTAGAGATATTACTGCTCAAAATGTCCTTAAACCCTTATTTTTCACTAAAAGATCCCAGACCAGCACACTGCCAGATGCCGAAATTTTCAACCAAAAACAAATTGCGGATTTTCAGTACCACTCATTTTATGTAAGTCTGGATGTGGGAGTCGAAATTTTCCCCACGTATTCAGGTTATCGGGCTACCCATGAACAAAATGTAAGGTCGTGGGGATACTTTATTTAAGAGCATCTGATACTCAAAATTGGCCCAGGCGTTAAAATTGCCGTTTTCCATGCTGCTAGAAATGAATAGGACATTTTAGCCAATATTACCCGTGAAAAAAGGCTTTTTCCCGGGTAAAGCTTATCTCTATAATTGCAACAATTAATCCCTTTTACAAACAAACTTTTTATTGAATAAAAAATACAAACAAACTTGCTCTATTGACCAAACAGCCTTTACAGGCCTTTAACTTTATTGATCTCAAGATACCTGAACAGGAAATTCTCTTATAGATTCTGGATTAAGAGTGGTCAACTAGAGATGGCTAAACTTGCTATTAGTTTCTTGAGTCATGCGGTGAAAAGGGCCACATTCGACACGTCACTACAAAAAACGGGGCAATATTTTGGGAAAAACTTTCAGAACATTGGGGAATTAGACTCTGTTAATTTTACAACTTTTTAGCAATTAGAGCTAAAAGATGCACCATACCATAATTTACCTGACTTAAGTGTGCATAGATGTACGAGCTGCTCGAACTCGGTTTTGGCCCCAAAAGTGGCGTCCATGTATCACGTAATGTGTATTTGCTGGGTACCAAGTTGTCGCAACTCTCTGTATATATGGATCTGATAGTGCCATATTTCACAGACGGATCGCCGCCTATATATGGCTTTTTGCTCGTAATTACTACTACAGGATACGGTATGTAGCATTACTGCTGCAGAGTACCATGTAGCTCTCTCTCTCTCAGTCATCCTCTCACCCATTAGTAAAGCTCCCTGTATCAGGCTATTTATATTATATTATATATATATATATATATATATATATATTAAGGCTATTTCTTTTTTTCGTTTCTTAAGGGGGAGGAAATGTCATCCCTCCACATTGAAAACAACCCTTCTCTTACACCCAACCAAAGCAAGAAGATTTCACTATAAATTTTTAACATATGATCAGTTCGAAACATTGCCAAAGATAGCACCATTTTGCATCTAAGCCACTTTAAAACAAACAAAAATTTCTCAAAGGGGAGGGGAACACCACTTCAAGTAGATCCTTTCCCCCAGGACAGAGCCTGCACGAGGGGCCAGGAAGAATCTGTTCCGGGTATATACAAACTATATCGCAGGGACGCATATACACAATTTTACACCAACTTTGTTGGTTCATCTGGGATTGAATTACGACATCGCCTCCTGTGGTGCATTCCCCTTCCCCTCACCAACTCTTGCCGGCGCCACTGATTAGTTATCTAAATTTCATTAATACTCCAGACAGATCCGTAGCCAGACAAGGCGAGATAAGTTGGGGGGGGGGGTATTTTTATGGGGAAATATTTCAAAATGTTTAGGCAATGGTGATATTTTAGAGGGAGCAAAAAACATGGACCCCATCATTTTATTACAGATGCGTTTAACTTGAGTCACATAGTCCATATGCAGCCTCTGTCTCATTCTTCTGCGGCCCGCGGAATTACATTCTTGTCTGTGGTACTCGACGTTTCAATTTTATCACAATCTGCAGTTGACGGTCTGTCTCACCTAAATAGTCAAAAATATAAACAAAGGGACAAGTGTCTGGAACTCGGTATAGCGTGAGCGTCAACAGGTAGGCGAAGGAGGGGAAGTGCCCTCCAACTTTTGAAAGTACGTAGAGTAGAGAGGATTGCCCCCATTCCATTTTTTCCAAAAAATAGCAGGCACATGTTCATTCCTTAACTTGCAATATAGCTCATTCAATGAAATCTAACTCGAAAATGGAGGAAACAGCCAATCAATGGATTAAAACTTTGGGAAAATACCTCAAATTACACCACAAATCATCTGCTTTCCAAATTGTCCAGGGCCCTTTAGTAATCCCCGGATCCCTTCCTTCTCGATTCGTGCTTGGAGTAGTTCTGGTCAAAGTCGTGTCCCTTACTTTTAAGAAGTGGTATAGAATCCTCGATACTAAGTCATATGAGGAACTTTCTGACGCTGATTGATTCACTAACCTCATCACGTCAAAGCAGTGGCGTAATAAAGCGGGCAGTGGGCAGCGCCCCTTCCTACAGGGGCCAAGGGGCGCAAAATGAAGGCAGACGAAAAAACAAAAAAATAGAGAAAAAGATAGGAAAACAAAGGATAAGAAAAATGGAAAGAGAAGAAGGACAATGAAAGCTTGTGACTTTCGCGCCCCTCCGCGCCGATGAATTGTTAATTCTTGACGGCAAGAGCACTTAAATTGAATTGAGCGGTATGATGCTATCATGTTCTTTTGTTGCAAGAATGACACCGCCAGCTTGACAGAGTTTGTTGACTACCCACAGGGGATGATCGAGCAGACAGGTAGTCCGGACCCCGAGCTCTGGAGGCGCACGTCGTGTCACTTGACCCCCTAACCACTGTGTCAAGGTGATATATCTTTAACGTAACGAGGGTGATTGTACATTGTATGGCGAACCTCAGTCATCAAGGTGATCAAAAAATGTAAAGAGATCCAGGTGCCAGGGGACTCAACCGGAGTTTCTCAGACGTCATGAAATCAGCGTGGGCACTCTCTTCATGAGTCGTTATATTTGTTCACTGATGAAAATGCTGAAAATTTAATTCTTCTGATCAGAATTTGGGAGATCGCTTTTTGTTTTCCATTGTTTCCGAAGTAAAACCCTCCTCCCATAGAGGCTTTGTATATGTGACGCTCGTAGCTTCGAAGTTTGCCCTCACAGAATTAACCCCCACCTTTTTCCCCTTCCACTTAGATACCATACCCTTCCCTTACAACCCACAAAAATAAAAACAAGTTTCAACAAATAATCAGTTCAAAAAGTTGTCAAAGAAAGCAAAATGTTGCATCTAAGCCACCTTGTATGAACAAAATTATCTCAAAGGTGAGGGAAAATTGTTGTCAGGCATGGCGCCCTTATCTGCAGAAAGATATAGATAATATTGAGAAAGTACAACGTCGTGCTACAAAGATGATCCCAGAACTATCTACTCTCAGTTATGATCAAAGGCTTGAGCGAACTGGTTTAGTTTCACTAGAAATGCGTAGACTTAGAGCTGACTTGATAGAAGTTTTTAAAATAGTTAAGGGACTAGAAAATGTGGATCAGTCAATCTTTTTCAATCTGTCAGAATGTAGTAGAACCAGAGGACATCAGCTAAAATTTCAGAAACACTATTGTCGACTGGATATTAGGAAGTATTTTTTTAGTCAGAGAATTATTACAGAATGGAATAATTTGCCACAGGAAGCTGTAACTGCTACAACAGTCAATGGATTCAAAAATGTAATCGATCCTATTCTACGGAAAAGACGGGGGCTCTACATAAGCCAGAAACGGCTGTCTGCCCCAGTTTTTACGACCCCATCGGCAGTTACTGCCGGTGGGCTCCGGTGAGTTACGGTGAGTTAGAAAAACCCCTCCCCCAGGACGGTACCTTTGCACTAGGTGACAAAGTAAGGGTCGCTGCCGACCGGGGTGGAAAGTATCGTAAATACGTATATGCCTACTTAACACAGACTTTCTGGGTTATCTAGGATGAAATTACAACAGTAGCCCCCTTGGTGCCTCTGAATCATCAAACACTGGTCTTGCGAGAGGGAGAGCCAGACCGGGGAAAACCGGTCTCGAGACCGAGGCCGGTCTTGAGTACTACATCACTGGTGACAATTGAGTTTTGACCCGAATCAGTAAATAACACTGCATGGTCCAACCATGACTATGTAACTCGCTCCTTTCCAGTTTCCTCAGAGTTTGACAAGAATTTCTTACTTCTTGGTAAAACAATTTTTGCTTTTCTGTCCTTTCATAAAAAGGTACCAATAAAGGTATCAATAAAGATAAATTAATAAAAGGTATAAAACTTAACAGGCCGGAGGGCCATAACTTGAAAATACTTTGTATTTCTCTTTCAGTTCTTCGGGAGCCCTTGCTAGCGTCACGTTACGCCCATAATAGACGGGTTGGGAAATTAGATTTTGCTGTACCATTGTACTACCACAGATCAAGGCCAAGGATAACTGCGCACGAACACGAAGGCTTTGAGAAACTGTTTTTTGTCTTTTACAAGTTTCCGTCATAATGTCCAACCCTTTTGGTCCTAATTAAGGAGATTTACTTTGAAAAGAACTTTTCCTGTAAAGAAAATTCTCTTTGATCCGTGATTGATGTCTAGAGAACCATAGTTTAACACTGGAAAATTGTGCGTGATTACACAAAATATCTGTCTTGCACATGCAGTCTCTGTTGTGGTACACTTTCCTCCCCAGCATGCATTGTAGCTCGAAGTTTCCCAACTCGTCTATTCAGTTTTGTACTCTACGATACTTCCAAAAGAGCGCCATCACTGCTTTGTTGCCGCAAATGTTCGATTTGAGAAGTGGGTGAAATAGAACAGAAGTTATCACCTAATAACAGCTACAAGTATACAGCATTGTTTTTGAGAAAGTTGGTAGATAAGCAGTAGTTTAACTTGAAATTTTCGTTTAGAACCTAACTCTTTAAAGAGCAGTGCTCTGAAAGGTAGCTCAATATAATGCCAGGTTGGCCGTGTAGCCTGTATGATTCGTTCGTTAGTACTAGGCCTAGATTTGCGAAATGTCCATGACTAGTAGTGAGTGTACCTTTGACTTGAGGCGGTCGGTACCTTGAGACTGTCGGTCACTACATACAAAACGTATAGCGCACAAACTGGACACAACAATTTTTAGGTGGCCAACTCATGGTATCACCCACAGGCCACAGGCGCCCCTTAACATTGTATAGTATACCATATACTATGTATTATATAGACGGATCCGTCTATATATACTACATAGTATATGGTATAGTAGAGACCCCGAAATTGGCGCACACCCAAAATTGGCGCACCTTCGAAAATTACTAGCTATCACTGTAGCAACGTTACTGTAGAGAGCCTAACGTTTTTGAACATATCAGGTATTTTGTTTTTCACGATAATGAATCCATTTCAGGTACATGCATACCTTAATATGATTATTTTTCAAGCATTTTATAATTGCATCCCACACTTTGGTGTAATTTTAATATCTAGAAATAATACTCGGCTAAAAACAACAAAAATTACCTTACGCTGGTTTGCACTGTCCCAAAGTACTGCTTCACTGACGTATTTATACCTGCACTGTGTGCTGAGTTTATAACCTAGGTTATAAGGTTATTATACTCTGTTTGTAACTTGACCAAATTTCCCGTCTTTCTTAGGCAGGTTAGGTCAGCAAGTTAATACAAGTTTTGCATGATACTGTATGTGAGGCAACTAAGCGCCTTCCCTGCGAAGCGGACTCTGTTGCTCAGCACCTGTACTACAAGGACTACGCAATACAGCTTGCTACGTAGGCATCTGTACGTAACTGTACAAAGTCAATGAAAATTGTTGCACACTACACATATGGAAAATGCGCCACTTTTGGGTGTTGTTAAGACTGACATCGAAGAAAATTTCAGAGTCAAATCAAGCTTTCTTTTACTAATTTCTGGATGGGAGTAGGAAAAGTGTGGGTAGCAATGCATCCGTAAGTTACTACACATTTGGAAAAGGCAAACAGGAGAGTGTTTGGATTTATTTTATTCTAAATATCGGCTTGGAAATGCTTGGGTGCGTCAATTTCGGGGCAACCATGCTATACTATACAATGTTAAGGGGCGCCTGTGGTATCACCATGCTATACTAAAGGTACCGCAATTCGCCAGGGACCGCAATTCATTCACTCCATACCAATACATAGCCTAGTACAGCATTAGGCCTACATATTACTGAAGTGAAGGTGACCGAATTCCGGTCCCACCATGCTATACTGAAGGTGGGGCCAATTCGCACGGTGACTAGCAGCCGTGCGCACACACGAGGATGTCTGTCTGCACGGCAGATGTGCGGACTAGCAATCATTGACTGTTTGTCCACATGGCAACAGTCTCAGAGGCAAAAGAAATATTGAATGCAAATCAGTGTATTAGGCCTAAAGTATTAGAGAATCCAACTTAGCAATGGAATCCGCTAGAAGATTATTTGAAAAGTACACACTTTCTTTGGTGTTTATTCTGGGACTCTGGGTCATAATTATGCTGAAAAGCCAAGGAAATTAAGTTATAATTAAGACCCTACCCCAGGCATGCTATCTGCTTGTATTGAACATGGCATGTGGCCTATGTGAGACAAAGATGACTAGTTCAGTGACTAGAGTATACCCTTGCACGTGTGTATTGTTGACATTCATTTAATTTTTATGAGAATGAGGTTGATAGTAAAAAGGCAAAGTCAGTTTGGGCATGTGTAGCAAACCGTAAATCCATTCTTGATCTCAGGCCGGGCTGTTCTTCTCTTACTGGCAGAAACAAGAGGATTAGGCTATAATAACATGTCACATGGATTTGAACTACTGGTAGTTTGTGTAGTATCATCATCGTGTTGAGCATCATGTTTACTCCAACATGGCACTAGAATGCATTGCAAAGAGAGAAATTCGGAAAAAAAATTTGGGGGGTGCGAAGGAGTGAAGCCCCACCCCCTCCACACTCTCCCCTAGTGGGGATTTGCGCACGGTCTCAAAACCCATCTGATATGCATTACCTTTTTTTATACATTGAGTTTTTATCAGTAATTCAGAAATTGCAGACATGAGACCCATATTTCATGACTAGGTACATATGTAGCTTGGAACACTCAGGAAGTGCCGTTTCTGGCCATCTGAGGGGTTTGTAAAACCAAAAATTTTCTTGTACGCTCTGCGCCAACCGATGGTGGCCCTCCGCTTAGATAGTCACACACATAAATTTCCCCAAAGGTTGGAAAGTCTGTATATGTGTACTAAACTTTTACTATATGTACGGTCCAGAAGCAAAAAGTGGCACACATTCTTTCCTATTTGGCAGGATATAATCATATTTTGTGTGGGACTCAATGTAAATTAAGTGGAAACAAACCTGGGCTGGTTTTGTAAATAGGAGGGATCTTTTTGCTAAAGATGGGTTGCACTTGTAGAGCATAGGGGCTAACGAGTTGGGTAGGCTGGTTTCTAGGGCTGTTGATTCTCATGTGTCAAACTAGAGTCAGGGGTGAGGTCAGCCAAGGATGGGGGAGTTTCTGAGTTTTATTGTGCTCAGAGTGATTGTGTTAGTAATAGTAACAAGGGGAAGGATGTAAATAGGGCTGTTTGTGGAATGAAGGTCATGTTTGCCAATGTTCGCAGCCTTTTCAATAAGTTCAGTGAGTTCCTTGCTCATATTTCCATAGATAATCCAGACATAGTTGGGGTTACCGAAACTTGGCTCCATAGCGATATCAGCAACTATGAAATTCAGGTTCCTGGGTACAAAATTTTCAGGCAATATAGGGCTGATACTGCCTGTGGTAGAGGTGGAGGGGTTTTACTGTATGTTAAGGATAGCATAAATTGTGTTGATGTCACCAACAAGTTTTCTTCTGGATTTTCAAACTGCTTGTGGTGTGAAATTAGTTTTGTCAATGAGTCTTGCACTCCTGTACTTGTTGGTATTATTTATTGTTCACCAAATCCTTGTGCTGATAATAATCAGAGTTTGTTCAAAAGTTTTTGGAAAGTCTCTTCAATAAGGGCAGTTGTGTTTGGGGATTTCAACTTTCCTGATATTGATTGGCATTTATGTACTAGTGGGTCACATGGGAGGGATTTTCTTGAGGCAGTGTCTGATGGTTTCTTTACCCAGCATGTTCTGTTTGCCACTCGTGAGGATAATTGTCTGGATTTGGTGCTAAGTACTGATGAAAACATGGTTAGAAATGTAGCTAGTGGTGGTAAGATAGGATCTAGTGACCGGGACCTCATTAGCTTTGAGTTACTTTGTTTCAGCAAGCTTCAGGGTAGTGACAAAACTGTTTTAGATTTCAGCAAGGCTAACTTTACTCATGCTAAAGAGCTTCTTACCATAGATTGGGTTGCACGTTTGTCTCACTTAGGCCCTGCTGAAGCATGGAGTGTTTTTCATAATATAGTTACTGATGCTACAAAGTTGTGTATCCCACTCAAGAAAGCTGTGGTTAAAAATAGGCCAATCTGGATGTCTAGAGAGGTACTTAGAGCAGCCAGGAAGAAACATAAGTGTTGGTGTCGTTATAGGGTCAGTAAGATTTCTGATGACTTTGCAGTCTACAAGAAGCAGGAACTCTTAGTTAAAAATTTGGTTATTGACATTAAAGCTAAGTTTGAAAAGCAGTTGGCCAAGGAGGTTAAGGTAAATCCAAAATCTTTTCATGCCTATGTCAGGTCTAAGCAGAAGGTTAAGGAGGGTGTTGGGCCTCTCCAGGGTAATCAAGGCACACTAGTTAGTGATCATCAGGATATGGCTAATTTGTTAAATGATTATTTCGTATCTGTTTTACCAAGGAATCATCTATTTTGGGGGCTTGTAGGGATTCTGATAATTCTTCTTTAGTTAGTGATGTCGTCTTCTCTGAAGAGTTCGTTTGTAATAAGTTGAAGAGTTTAAAAGCTAGTAAGGCCCCTGGGCCTGATGGGATCCATCCTGCCATTCTCCATGAATGCTCTGAGATTTTGTCAGTTCCTCTTTGCATTATTTTTCAGAAGTTTCTGGATTCAAACTTTGTACCTGCTGACTTGGCGGATTGCTAATGTTACTCCAATATTTAAAAAGGGGGATCGGAGCTTGCCTTGCCATTATAGGCCGGTCAGTTTAACCAGTGTTGTGTGCAAAGTTATGGAATCTGTAATCAAGGATTGTTTGCTTAAATATCTTTTAGATAATGGGCTACTCAATCTGTCACAGCATGGTTTTTTACCGAGTAGATCTTGTGTTACTAGTTTACTAAACTTTCTTGAGGATGTTTCCTTATCTCTTGATTCTGGTCACAGTGTTGATGTCATTTACCTTGATTTTCAAAAAGCCTTTGATAAAGTTCCATTAGGTAGACTTACGGTTAAACTGCATAGGTTAGGCATCAAGGGCAGTTGTGCTAACTGGATAAATTCATGGCTCAATGGTAGATCCCAGAGAGTTGTTGTTAATGGTAATTTCTCTTCTTGGAAAGAAGTTACTAGTGGAGTTCCACAGGGTTCTGTTCTTGGCCTGCTTCTTTTCTTAATTTTCATCAATGATATTGATAGCTCTCTCACATCTAGTATTAGTAAGTTTGCTGATGATACTAAGCTCTATAGGAAGGTTAGTGATAAGGATGATGCCTCATTACTGCAAAAAGACTTGGATAGGTTTTTTTCATGGTCTCAGACTTGGCAAATGTCTTTTAATGCAGATAAATGCAAAGTCCTTCACTTTGGTCCTAAAAATTTCAGCTATGTTTATAACATGAATGGTAGTATTCTGAGTGATGTGTCTTTTGAGAAGGATCTGGGTGTAGTTATTACAGGTGATTTAAAGCCATCTAGACAGTGTGCAGCTGCTGCTGCTAGGGCTAATAGGGTGCTTGGATTGATCAAGAGGAATTTCAGTAGTTTTAGTAAAGAAATTGTACTAAATCTGTATAAGCAGTTGGTAAGACCCCACCTCGACTATGCAGCCCAGGCTTGGAGTCCCTTCTATGAAAAGGACAAGTTTCTTTTAGAGCGAGTTCAGAGGAGAGCCACTCGCCTTATACCCGAGGTGAGACACGTACCTTATCATGTCAGACTTAAGAATCTTGGGCTTACCACCCTGGAGTTGAGAAGGATTCGGGGGGGACATGCTTCAGGTGTACAAATTTCTCTCTGAAAGGAATCCTTTGTCATCTTGCAATTATCTAAAGGTTCAATGTGATTCTCGGGTTCGAGGCCATTGTAAGAAGCTAGTTAAGTGTTTTGCAAGGCTCGACATTAGAAAGTTCAGCTTTTCTCATAGAGTTGTTAACGAGTGGAATAGTCTGCCTGAGTGGGTAGTTAACTCTACATCTCTGCACTGCTTTAAGGTTAACATTGACAAGTTCTTCCATAACTGTGGTAGGATCTAATTTGTGCTGGGCTCGTTTGGTGGTGGTTGGTTGTTTGTTTTCAGTTAAGCTTGTATGGACTTCAGGGCATCTTATGGGGCCTTAGCCCTCCTTTGCCCTTTAACCTGTTATGTTATGTTATGTTATGTTATGTTAAACTGTAGATATTTTCACATATGCCAAAATGCCAAGGAGTCATGCGCCAAGGCCGATTTTTTTATGTACGCCAGCACGCCGAGGTAACCGTTTCTCCGCCGCTACGCCGGGAAGGAGTCGGTGCTCACGCCGAAGATCTTCGCATTGTAGTGCATGGAATGCAGACTGGCAGTACAGTAAGCTATAAGAACACAATGCTGGGTCCTGTTCCAGGACTAATTATACATACGTATGTACTGAGCTTGGTATCTTACATAAGTATGTATAGAGCTTGTGAAGTGGTATATGATGGCACAACCTAACAAGGCCACTCTAGGAAAGTTTTCATTATTACAAAACAAGAAAAAAGAATGTGAATCTGTTTGTACCTGCAAATCTTTTGGTGGACTTGATCTTATTTGAGAGCTATGAATCTTTCCCACAGAATTTTCCTTTTGAGAGATACAATTACGACAAGTTCAGAGTTTCCAGCTCAAGCCTAAAATCAGAAGTAACCTAATAAGTCCAGCGGGCGCTGTTTGCAATTTTTGTACAGAGATGTATATGTACAGATTCAGTGTAGGCAGTTTGGGCGTTCAGTTTGAGGCTGCATACAGTATCTTAGCGTGTGTGTGCTTGAAACATTTAACAGGTTCACGCGCATTTGAAAAGGAGTTTGCTGTGGGCGTGCAACATCAAAAATTGACACACTGATTGTGACTGACGCGCTTTGTTGGCTGGTTTGTTGCACGGAATTTGAACGTGGCCTTGTTAGGTCATGTCACTATACAAATGAAAGCATGCAGTGGCATGGGACCTCCCTGATACTGTAGATTTGACGTGCGGATAAGCGATCACTGACTGTTTGTTTGCACGGCTGCTAGTTGACTTGCGAATAGCCATGACGCTAGCATATTTACCAGTAATTTTAGTCCTCAGTAAAGGCACGTGTATAGCAGGTCACCGATAGCTCCCTATACATGGTACTTACACCGACCCATTGAAAACCTGGGGTCTTCGACCAGCACAGTGCTGGTCTTAATCGAATTTCTTCTTATAGCAAAGCTTTAACCTAAAGTCTAAATTTACTACCATTCCTTTTCCTCTCTAAATCTTACACATATATTGCAGTCGTTTTTTGTCACTTTAAACCTCTGAAAAGTTCTGAAAATTTGAAAAAAAATCATCAACTTTGCGACTTCGTAAAATATACTGTAGTGTTCGAAATATTTGTTGACATCACAATGCTGTGTGTGTAACATTGTGAAGTCGCACACAACATTTTGATTACTGTAGTTCCTACACATACACTTGGCAACTGCCTCTTTAAACATTCTATACTGACGTAACGATGTAGCCCGATTGCATAGTCTGTCAGTTACGCGGAACTTCTTCAGCATGCATTTTCAATGTATTTACAGATTTTACGATGAATCAGTGTGCAATAATTCAGTTTGGTTCAGTAATCAGCGTGCAGCGTGCAGGCAAAGAATTGAGCAAAAGATTGGCGTGGTGCAAGCGAAATCCCAATGCTCAAGACTGACTCAAAAATTATGCTCATTATACAATTCAGAAAGAACCAAATAATCACCATCTTTCATTGCAGACGACACGTTCCCTGGACCCCAGCCGGATTTGACCCCTGCACCCCAGCGGGGCCCTTAAGTGGGCCCCTGCACCCCACCTCTGGGCACAAAGGGTTTATCAGCGTGCAGTTTCGAACTTAACAATTAAATTCCATGCACAATTAACAAACTATGCAATCTGGCAATGTAGCTCATTTAGCATACAAATGTAAACAAAGTTCCATAGTTGCACAGTAAATTTTACGGCACAGAAAAGTTGCTGATTTCATTTCACATTTTTGGCACTTGCCAGAAATTCTCAGTGATCAAAAACAGTTGCAATACTCCTGTAAGATCTGGAGAAAAAAATTCATGGAAGTAAATTAAGATTTTACTTTCAAAAGTTGCTGTGAGAAGAAGAACAATTTCAGCCATTACACAGATGACAGTCCCCCCCGCTATTTCCATAGGTCAGTATAAGGTCTGTGTATAGTGAGCTGTAGGCGAACAACCACAGTCCTTTACTGAGGACTAATTCACCAGTAGGCCTACATATATTATGGTAGGCCTTACGTTACGTAGGCAAGTTTTCCAATGAAACATCCATGGTAAATCGGGATTTCATCTGCATGTTGAACAAATACAAAGGTTGTGTATAGATACACTTGCTGTGAAGTGACTAAGTTCAGCAGAGCTTTGCAGAGACCTAGCATCTGGGTAGACTAAAGTTGCACTTACAGTATACCCTTTATACAGCATTTTGTACTTTACTCAGTAAAGGCTTGTGTATGGTTGGTTGCTGATAGCTCTCTAGTGCGTATAGTGAGCTGTTGCCCAGGGTGCACTGTATGAAAAGCAGATGCTGAAGTTACACTGAAGTGTCAGCTTTCACACGCCAACAAAACACAGTTGTGTTTGGTACCACACAGATAAGATAACATTGCCTGCTGTTCGATGACCATTTCATCATGCTTGAAGGGCAAAGGTACACACATTCTTTCCTATTTGGTAGGAAGTAATGATTTTTTGTAATGGGACCCATGATGAATTAAGTGGAAACACACCACAGCAGAAAGTTTTAAAGCTGCGGTTTTGACTATAGAGCTAGTTTGCAGTGCGAAATATATAATCAGTAGGTAAATTTTACGCCAAGGTGACTCCTCACGCCGCTACGCCAAGCAGTTCCCCTCATCTAAGCCAAAGATCCGCGGTGTATAGTGCATGAAATGCATACAGGGCTGTAGCAAATGACACAGTTCTTTTCTGAGGACTAATTTTGTCTACATGCATGTGTTCTGGGTTTTGGTTTGGTGGACATGTTGCCAGACCAGTATACTGGGGGTATCATTAGTCAATCACTTAACAAACATTGTGGCAATAAAAATATAAAAACATTTACTAAAATAAATGAAGTTCTGCAGTACTATTTTCTAATTTGCCTTCCTCGTTTTGCTATAATTTGGTGTTGTCTGGATTGAGTAATCCATAGAAATGAATTCTGAATGGTAGGTGGCAGTACACAACACAATGTTCAATGAAGGAATCTTGAGTCAATCACTACAGAAAGAGAGCAAATAAAATACTATTAATAAGTAATTACCACATTTAAGAATAATGGTAATAAACAATTAAAACTTTGAAGAGAATGTTGTCTTTTCTATCAAAGTTATTACTGAAAGCTTTGTCAAAGACATTTTGGTCACCTTTTCGGTAATGTTTTCAAATTTTTAGTTCATTCTTATGCTGAAACTTGAAAATTTGGCAGAGAGTAATATTTTGCTTTCAACATGGAAAGTGATAAGGCAAATACTTCTTTTTGATGTTTTTTTAAAGAGTATACATTGCAGGTCATGCTTACGCTGCAGGCTTCTAGCTAGGAAAAATATCAAACTGGGTGGAAGTTAATCGACATTGCATCATTCTCACGTGATGTTGGCCATATCTCAAGATGACTAAATGACATTGTCTGTGGTCAGTTGCATGATTTTTGGTTGTTTCCAAAACAATATTCAATTGAATGATGTTTTGTGTCTTATACTGTACATATACACAGTTAAAAGTGTGATAATTTCAAACATGGTGGTGAGATTCAAAGTGGGTGGTGAAATTTCAAACTGGGTGCTGAGTTAAAAAAGTAAATTCAAACTGGGTGCAGCACCCAGTTTGAATGGCCTGGCTAGAACCCTGGGCTGGAATGACATTGTGCCTTCTTGCTGTACTAGCATTTAGAATGCAGTGATCTACTCATGATACTGATTGACTCATGTTAACTTCTTTACAAGCTCTGAAGTCCACACCATTGTTTTATAGATGAAACAAATGCAATGTTGTCCTTATACAGGGCTTCCATTTGGCTGTCTTCCCAGGGGTCCTCATATCCATGCATACTTCTGTCTGGGATCCCCAGTCTAAAATTGGGGCTCCCTAGCTGGGTCCTCCAGTAAAATTCAGTCATTTCAGTGCAAACATCGATGCTGATTGTGTTACTTTCGTAAATCAACAGAAAGGGGCTACCCTACATATTTTACTACTGGAGTAAAACACAGTAGAAGTGAACAGAGAACAGCCAATTTATTTTAAAATCCCGTACACTCTGCAGTCAAAGTGTGATTACTTTAACTGTCACTGTCACCCCAAAGAGAATATTCACCATAACCCATGATAGGCAGGAGTATTGGGAAAGTTGTGACCATACTGTATATTCGCTAGGATGCTTTAAAGCAGCACATTGAGTTGGTTCATGAAATTCACCATATTTTGCCAAACCTGTTAAGTTTTCTTCACATACTAATGACAAATGGTCAAGTTTAATCCCCACATCTTGCATACAAATAAATGTTTCATAAGTGAGTAATAAACAATTCAATTTGGCTTTTAATAATTTGTGACCAGACACTTTTTCAAATTATGCATACAACTGTTCAGTGGCGTGTCCAGGATTTCGGAGGTGGGGGGGCACAACCTGTGATTCCCCCGACTGACATGGAAGGGTGTCACAAGTGCACCGAAGGTGCACCACGAGCGCGAAGCGCGAGTTTGCACGCGTGGGGTCCAGGGGCCCGCGTTAGGGCCCCTGGCGGGGTCCAGGGGCAGAGCCCCGGTGGGGGTCCAGGGGGTGAAGCCCCCGGAAGCTCCTGCAATATAAGGTAATAAGACCGCTGTCAATTGGTTCTAGAGGCTTTATTGATCAGGTTTCGTTTGTTTCAGATTTTGTGAAATTCGATGTCAATGACGGAGAGTTCAAGTTATCCTCTATGCGTTGTAAGCAGCAGTATGCTACAGTATGTGTCACATAGCTTACATTGACAGGGTAAGATCACAAGGACTGCAAGATCACGAGGCCAGTCAAGAAGGCTGCTTGAGATGATCGCAAAAGTTAACAGCACTGTTTCATCCTTAAACCTGTACAGTTTTACCATTTCAGATGGTTAAAGTGACTAGCGCGAAGCATCCTGTCTGATTATTCACTGAAGGATGATTGGAAGAGCTCTATCCTTTGGTAAACAACCATATAATGAAAAAATTCTTTCCTAATTTCATTCTGTGAGCTACTTCTAAGTTTCGAAGGGTGGCTAGACGGGCGGAGGCAGCGACCCGAAGCCCTGACAGCCCCGATGCCGTCAAGGGGATGGTGAGGAGGGATCTGAAGAAAATCTGTGTACTCAACCATGCCATTGTTGGGCATATATGTGCATATACTAGAGGATTTCGGCGCTGATTTAATTTTCGGCCCAGAATGTAAAGTGTGAAATTGCAAAGCGCGAGAAGCGAGCGAAAATTTTTGGGGTTATCCTACACTAAAAAGAATCGGTACTTAAAAGCCAATTAAGGTCAATTGTCCTGGCAGTTGGTCCCTATCGGGCATAACTTACATTGTACTTTTCACCTCGTGTACCGCACTACAGACCCAAGAGAACATTGACTAAATGAGGTGATATGAGGTGAAATTTCCAATATTTACCAGGCTAAATTCGTGTATTCAACTTCTTCAGTTACTTGAAAAGGTGGAAATGGTTTGAACTATATTTAGCTGTAAGTACCAGAACTGAGAAAGAGTGGGCAAAGCGTACCGAAAATCTTGGGTTTCATTGCAGAAACGACCCTTTGAAAGCCAAAATAAGAAAAACCGATCGTAAACGCATGGCGACAGAATTTTCCGACAGAGGGCTGGGCCATGCCAACGACCCCAAGCTTCGACAGCCCCTCTGTCGAAGAGGTGGTGACATGGGGATATGGCTTACTATCCCATGCCATTTCAGGGCATATTTTGCATAATATCACTTAATTCTTCATGAGTTGAGTTGCGCACTTTATATATAGTGGTCTTTGGAATCTAAAAACTTGAATTTGCAAAGGGGGCGAAAATTTTTGGCAGGTTTACACAAAAAGATATGTGATCATTATGAACATAAAGAAAAAAAAAGAAACACTGTAGGTTCTAGACCATATCTAGGATAACATACATTTTATCGAAACACCTGGAGTACACCCTATGAAATTGGTCCGAGTCGCTCACAAACTGACCGTACCGCATGACACAATGACAAGAGAATAGGAAATAGGCTTAGCGCCATGGGATGGAACTTTCGACCTCCACATAAACAGTGTGCTCTGCCTACATGTTTCGTGGTAAGTTTGGCAGGACCTGTGCTATCTAGCAATGTGGAATGGAACTGCTGAAGATCCTGGAGTGACTGTACAGCGCGCGTAGCGCGCCGAAAATTTTGGGTTCTTATTAGAGAAATTGTCCTCTCTCAGGCGCCAACAGGGACTGCATACTCTATCGTATCGATTAAGACTCCCCGATGCGGGCCATCCCTGTTGAGTGTTCAGTGTGTCTCTTCAATATTTTTCTCTTCCCCTCAACCCTTAAATCCCCCGACTAAGGGATTTTCCCCCGACTGACTTCGGAAGTGGGGGGGCCAGTGCCCCCCCGGCCCCCCCTTTGAACACGCTACTGCAACTGTTACAAGCCAGGATACCAAAAAATTCAAAATTTTATCTTTATGCGTAACTATTGGAAATGAAACTTGACTAATTATGCTAATAATAATCATTGTCATGTGGTAGTACTGTACTCTTCAACACCCTTGTTAAGTTATCGATGTCAACTCAATATGCCCCTTTAAAGTTTATGTTTTCCAGGTTTCAAGATTTTGGTAGACTTCTGAGAAAAGTTGTGATAACCATTACCACAATCAAGGATTTGAAGAAGTCTTTCATGAATGAATGACATTTTACTTTCCAATCGGTTGTAATTTTAAACATCATAAACAGTGTTCGTACTGGGAAGAGGCAAGTGCCTGTATTGAGCATTATGTCATAATGTGGCTTGGCAGGGCCATTGGGATGTTGTAAATATTTGAAAAATAAATTTTTAATTCATGGCTAGTAAAACTATAAATATACATCGAGTGATAATTCTTTTACCTTCAGACATACAAGTGAAAATTTTTGTCTTCTAGAGAGAAGGGATTGTAGTTCCAAAATTCGAGATACAATCATGCAAGGCAGCTGCACTTCTCTGCACACACATTGTATGGCAAAAGCACCCCTCACTCGAAGATAAACGTTAAATCTTTAACAGATCCCAAAATATCTCAGTCTGTCAAGAACTTAAAATCCAACTTTGTGACAGTTACAAAAATACTCATTACACAAATTGTATTTAGTGCTGGCTCAAGTGCAACAATTTTCCCCTATGGTGCTTTTTGTACTTGGGAGTTTCTAGACTCAATCCAAACATTTGCAACAGGGGCACAACATATCTACTCTTTTTGCCAGGGATATTTTAAGCAAACATCAGTTGTTGGTTGACTTTTACACAGGTGTAGAGGATGCATGTTACCACATGAAAACAAGTTTGACATGTTATGCAGGGCACCCATAAAACTGCAAAATGTTGAATGATGTTGTGTTTGGAGAATTATCCTCTTTATTTTAACACCATCCCATTTCCATAAAGGACTTAGCTTTTTCATTTCACATGTTGTTAGCTACTTACAGTTAATACTTAAAGCTTACGTAGTCCATTCATTGTCCTGAGAAGTTGTTCCTTGGATTTTCTTTAGGGTGGAGATACTGTAATTTGTTAATCTTCCAAATGAAGTGTCGACCTGTGACTTCTTTCAATGATTAAAGTTCATTTTCAAAGTTTACCACCTGATCTCTGTATTAAGACTGTATCCAGGAACTGCAGTCTGGCTTATAGGTTTATTATTTTTGTTTTGAAAATGACTTTTGATTTGACTTGACTTGAGGAAAAATGACTTGTGACTTGGCTTGAAGGAAAATGATTCTAGTGTGTCCATATAAGAGGATTAAAGTTGTGGCTTTACACTTCCTCTGGCTGGGCACTGAAAATTCTTCTATCAATCTTTATTTAGGAGTCACAAGTGACAAGTGAAAGCGAGTGTACAGAAGGCTTTGAATAAAATGTCAATTTAAGTACACTTTTTAACAGACATGAAAGGAATTAGGGATTGTTTGTTGCTCCAAAGCACAAGGCAAAACATTTGGTGTGTGAGATTGTGTCAAAGACCTTCAAATCATCTTCCAGTCAAAACCATCATTGCCAACAATAGGGCTGTGACCATTTAGCGATAAATCGGTAAACGATCGCATGTGTAATAAACGTTTAGTACAAAGCTATCAGCGAGTAATCACAAAACCCGTTTTTCTGTACGAAGTAAAATACAATCTGCAGTCATTACAGAAAATTAGATGTTCGCTTTAAATCTTTTTGAAAAAGTTAAATACATAATTATACAAATGGCACACACGTAAACAGAAAACATCAAAGTTGAGGTTCTAGTTCTATGAGGATCCGTGTTTGAGGTTCATGGAAACTATGACCCCCGGATGTTACTAACGCATTTTACCTATTCATCATGTTCAAGGGCATGTTTAAAGTCTCTATGTTGATCATAGGTGCTTGCGATTAATCGCTAAACGATTGCAAAATTTAGTGATTAAATGTTTAGTAATTTTGCTACACGTTCACAGCCCTAGTCAACAATGCCTGTCTACTTTAAGGCCTTTGTACACAATCATATATTTGTCCATGAAGATCATCGTAAAAAATGTATGACATTGTTTCACTGATTGCCCCTTGAAGTATGTAGTACTGTGTTCTACTAGCAATGTTATTAAGCCAGATAATGTACTGTAGTCTTAACTTTACGGAAATAAAAATGTGCTAAATTATTGATTTTTGGTGAATATTCCTATAATTGACTTATATGCAAGTTAAGGCCATGAGTCTTTTATACTGACCATACTTTATGAGGAAATGATAAGAATAGACAGAAATGTTTGAAAGTTTGTTTGAAATATGAAAAAAGGAGGTAAGAATTTGTACACCATCATACTGTACATGTCGGACATTGCTCAACTTTGATGGTAAAGCTGTTCATACGATCAGACATTTATTCATGAACATAGTCATACAAATGTATGATATGATCACGTATATGGGGCTCTATAACATGTTTGATGCACCATGGCAAATCAAGTACTTTACATGATTGTTTACATAAATGAGATGCAGTCAATATCATCAGTCTTTGTTTTGTTAATTCATTAAGGCCATTTAACAGAATTTATGCAATTTATGGGGAAGTCATTTACTGTACCTATGATTTTGGTGTTGTATCAAAAGAAAGCAAATTCTGTGCTTTTCATTGGAAGTTCCCTGACAATTCATTATGGGCTATAGCCAACATTCAGGCTTCAAAGTGATCCTTTATTTCCTATAAATTCCCCCGAATCCTATATTTCCTATATTTGTATGATTTTGGGCTTGTTTTCCTATATTCTCCTATATTTTTCTGATCTTGCCAAAAAAAAACTTTTTCTTTTATATGGTGTTTTGGGGTGAAATTTTCAGATGGATTCTTTTTCCAAGATAGCTGTTGTAGACTCAGAGTGGCTTAGTCGGATAGGTAGCAGTGTATAGATGCCAAGTATATAAATTAGATGCAAGTACACAGTGGCCAGTTATAGGATTCAGAAATATTCTCATATGAAACTGCATAGGGCACTAATAAACATTTCACCACCCATAAATGTTCCACTCTCACACCTGTGATTTGAAGTACTCTGTGATTTCATCTCCCTGAGGGAATTGTAGTGGTATTGTCAAGGGGGTGGATTAGAGTCCTTTGCCTGGCATCCCCTGTAGTCATGTAGTCATCCACATTTTAAAAGCCTTACCTATGCTTTGCATGCACTGGTAGCTAGTCTGTGATATAACTAATTCTTAAATTCAAATATTGTAGTACAATGGTTCAAAATACCAATATTTTCCCCGTCATCTACCACCTTTTCTCAGACTGAGTTAGCCATCAGATCAGTTGATTGTTCAAAGTGTTGTACAATTACAATTTTCCCCTAAAGAAAAAGAACTTATTGCTTTGAGAAAATTAAGAGTCACACTGCAATGGTTACAAGTTTGCAATGTGCAGATCTCTAAGGAGGTTTTCCCTAAACTCCACAAGAAGCTCTATGGCAGATCTCTGGATGCCACATCAACTAACCAAAGTGGAAATCTAATCTACAGTATGTATGGGATCTGGTGCTGCGGTGCCCATCATTGGTGGCAAGTGGGAGCACTTGCCACGTTGCCCTTTCCCTGATTTTGTCATGTAACTTCCTCAAGTGAGATATTATATAGATGTTATAGTATGTTAATGCAGAGACAGTTTTGCACACTGTAGGCATCTTGAACTATATGAACTGCACTGTTCTGCCAAGTTGTGCAGATTTCAAGTGAGCAGTGGCAGTTGTAAGGGGAGGGACCATTGGACCATGCCCTCTCGCCTTCGCTGATACTGCAAAATGTAAATTTTTGAATATAAATTTAACATATGTTGCACCAGATTGCATGTAAGTCACCCAATCATTCAAAAAACTTTCAAAGGGGAGGGGGACACCCCTCCCCTCAGACCCCTCGGACCCCATGCTGGCAATCACAGAATAAACTGCATGGCCCCCATGAGACAGTTCTGGCTATGCCACTGGGAAGTGAGTTTGAAGGTATTCATGGCATCCATACAGCTGTCATAGGCCTATGATCTTACTGTCATCACCCACATGTCACTCTAAGATTGACTAGCAATACAGTGTACAGTTTATAGCAAAAATGTTGTATTAAGAGACCATTTCCTGTTATTTAAGCAGCAAAATATTCAAAAATTTCCTCACCTGAACCCCATAATTATTGGACCTGAGGTAAATTCTGTCTGTGCACTTCAGAACATTAGCAACAGTTCATTGTCCACATTAACTACCTATCTGTTCAAAGCACCATCATGGTCACATTCCATGTTCTCAACTTCTAACATTGGTGGTGCCTTTTTGGTATGCAAAAGTAATAACATTTATGGATACTTTATTCTAGGGTCAAAATATGCAAATACACCACCTTCAGGGGCTTTACCCTTTCCCTTTCACCAAAATATTTAGGTGATTTGTTAATTCCATGTTGATGGTACAGTAGAACCACACTGTTCTGCCCAATGGCCCACACTTGTGGTACTGTTAATCACATTTGTATCATTTAAACAGTATAGTTTATTAGTTTCTTAAGGTACTGTGTTTTCCCCATCCACACCTTTGGGGAATTTTGATGATAATTAGAATTGCTAGTGTGTAACATTCCTATATTTACTCTATATTTTCCTTGAAAAATCCTATAAAACCCTATATATTCATCAGTATCCTTCCTATAAAACCTCCTATATTTCTGTTATGGACCACTTTGAAGCCTGCCTGATCTGTCTTGGTATCTCACATGTATTGATTATTTAAATTACTTCTGATCATTCCTTTGTTGTGCTATTCTATTAAATGTGTGTTTCATGCTTTCTTTCTATAGAAATCCAAGTCAGAATGTTTGTATTGGCTGAGATGACGGACACCGTGAGAATTGATCCGTGGAATTTTAAGATGAAGTTAAATGATGCCATCAAAATAGAGCTGCACAAGAAACTAGCTAACAAAGTAAGCTATTTTTTTATTTAATAGTGAGCTCTGGTATGATTGTAAAGGGCTAATAATCTCATCCTAGACAGTTAAAATTCACCTAGCTAAGTTTAATGCCAGCTCCTTCAATTTGCTTTAAAAACAGCAATGATTAGTTGGTTTGTATTCTGTAACACTGGAAGTATCAGCCCTCTTACCAGCAGTTCTTGGTAGTTATGTCTCAATCCTACCATGTTGTTGGGGACTTATGTCGTCAAGAGGGGACCCTATAATACAAAAATTCAAAGCGTTATCTCATACCAAAAGAGTGCCCTCCATTTGCATTCTTAGGTTAAATTCTGAATAATGATGGTGATAGACTAGAATGGCAGTTTTATTTTAGAGGAACTTTGTGGCCACATCTGCAGAGCATTATTTAGGGAATAAAGTCAATGGTGCCCATGTCTCTACATCAGATTCGAACAGGCTATGACGTCACGCATATGGGCTGAGAGACCCGAGGCGAAGCCGAGGGTCTCTGCCTATATGCGTGACGTCATAGCCTGTTCGAATCTGATGTAGAGACATGGGCACCATGACTTTATTCCCATTCATAAATACTTTAATTTCGAGACGTTTAAAAGTGGAAAAGCTTGCTTTTTTAACGATTTTCCCTTGATCACGAATTATTCTCCCAAACTGACTAAATTTTCGCAGAGTGCACATAAGACTGCGTATAGGCTGCCTGCTAAAATACGCGCTATGTAATATGTAGGCTATATAACTAGCTGCACGCTATAGCTTTGTCGTTTGTAAGCACATGGCCATACTTTGTGACGTCTCTTTTCGACTGTGGATTTTTTGGAATATTTTGAGCGAGGTCATATTTGAAACGATTTCTCTGTTTGAATTGGAAATGTACTCCGCCTTGACAGTTCCATTAAAACTACATTTGGAGGACTTACTAGCGTGAGGATATGTGGTTTTTGCGATATTGCTCACCGTGACGTTCAACACACTAACGTGCTGCTACGTTGTTGAAAACAAATAACGTTAGGCCAACGTTTGTCCTAGTCTTAACCTAGGCTAATTATCGTTAGGCTACGCTGTTTTCGAATGGTGAGCCAGTTCGAATAAGACTCGTACTAGACGAAGTCTCCTTACCCGAGTGTCATTTGGAATTAATTCCATCCTGCGATTTTGTGATACAAAGGAGACTTCTCAAATGTGCTCTAAAACTGTTTACATCTGTGTACTTACAACATTGATACTGTTTCGGATCAAAGTAAAACCAGCGTGCTTAGCCAGAACAGTTATCATGTGCTAGGGCCTCACGTTAGTTGCTTTACTTGTGCTGTAAGATAACGTTAGACCTAACGTTAGTGGTTGGAAATGTCATCGCAGAGAGCTTGTTCTTTACGAGTGGAACTTAAACCAGACAGATTTCTTTACTGACGTTGAGCTTTTCTTACAAAAAGAATGTAGGATACCGCAATTTGGATAAGGTTTGTTGATGCAGTACTTTGGATCATTAGGCCTGGGCATATTAGACAGTAGCCCCCGGCCATCGTTTCCATAGCATATATTCTATTCTTCGATTGAAAATCCCCTTGACGATTTTGGAGCTATATTTCTTTGAAACATAGTGCAATACGTGGGGCCAACGCTATCTTTCTGGAATATGGAAGATGAGTTTTAAGGTTAGTGAGTGCTCATCACTCATTTTACAACTGTATTTATATAATTACCCATCCCAGATAAAGGTCTATTACTGGGGTAAGAAATGCTGTATAATTTCTTCTTATCGGCGATGTACCAAAATCAAGCGGACGCACGATAGTTTGACATGCTTTTAAAGCTAACGTTAGAGCCTAGGCCTAGGCCTAGGCCTGTAAAACACTTTACTCAGCGTGAAATCACTTTAAATTCTCTGAAAAGGCCTGAAATATCGTTTGTAGCCTAGAAGCTGATTTTTTGTTTGGATGTGCAACATTGCTGTCAACAAAAATATATTATTTATAATTTGGACAGTTACTGAAAAAAAAAAATTACAGTTGAAGGCCCAGGCCTACCTAGCCTATACAAACAAACTGCTTACTGTAGTGTTAGATCTGTGTTTACAATCATGTTGATCAAAAAGTTGCTCTCCATACACCCTATGTCTCTACACTGGATTAGAACATGGGTAACTGACCAATCACAAGCCAGCATTCTCAAAAAGTATTTATGAATGAAGCATAAATGAATTATGTCTTCTAATTAAACCAGCATGTGAAGGAGTGATAGTGTTTGTGTACCTTCTGTCATGGACAGAAGAAAATAAAGGTAGGGAAAGACAACAAAACCTTGATGGAAAGGTTTTGAAAATACATACAAGCTTTCGTATAGAATATACAATATTGTTGTACGTAAGACAATTTCTCTAACACATTCATCATACCATACCTCTATCTCATCTCTTTGATCTTGTCCACAACTCTACAACTTCTTCCTCTCTAAATTGTTGGTTATTCTACAATGAAAGTAACTCATTTTCCTTAGGTCCCATTGTAATTAAATTTATTTCATCCCACTTATTTCCCCAATTATCTTTGGGTCCAAATCTTTATTCCTATTTAAAGGCAGACATTTTTTAACCACAAATACATTTTATGTTTGGGGCAACCTAAATTGACAATTTAATAGTAACTGCTCTTAACTGACATATCACACACATTAGTGTACTCAGCAAAATATTGCCATGGGCAATCAAACTGCAAGAAGGTCCTAGGGTTTTGTTTGGGAGTCACCATAAACTTTTCTTTTTAATTGGGAAAGGGGGTGGAGTTATTAAAACTTAGTTTGAACACTTTTACCTTTCTGTGATAAGAAAGTTGCACCATTATTCTACAGCAAATTTTCCAGTGCTATCCCAGTTTTATCACATTCTTCAGAATAAGGTGCCTCACTAAGGGCTACTTGTTTTACTAAAACCCTACCTTCATTGACAAGGGCCATAAAGACCTTAACTTTCAGCTATATTACAGTAGAGCTAGTCAGACCCATAGTCAAGGGGGGCCAAGGGGGGTGAAGCCCCCCTTGAAAAATTTTTCGCCCCCCCTAGAAGATCAAAAATTACTATTGCCATAAAGCATTTTAGTATGTTTCGTCCCCTCTGGAAATTTTTGCCCCCCCCAGAAGCTTTTTCGCCCCTCTTCAGCACCTTGTCTGGCTACGGGCCTGGAGCTAGTTGTTCACCAGTGGGTTTCACAAGAGTTGCAATTTGGATCATTCCCATTGGGGTATGAGGGCTGTTCACCAGGGAGAAGATGTACAGTGCTGTAGTCGTTAGAGAGGTATACAATGGGGAAGAACCCAGTCAGCACCAGTGCTGTTCAGTGCAACCAGAGTGGTGGCAAATGCACCCAAAATTTCACAAATGTGACAAAAATGATTTCACTAAGGCGCCGAATGCTTCTAAAAGTTCGACTAGTAGTTTAGGTGCCTATACCATAGTATGCAATGCATGCAAACAGAATTATGCCCACGTAGTCGCTGTTTTCATGACAGGGTAGTGCTGCACGAAACAACTTTTTTGTTCATGAATTACATGTCAAGTATGGAAGTCCACTTTACATAATGTATGTACATATGATTAACAGCAAACCCTTTCCTTGTGTGGTATGTGCCATATGACATCATACCTCCCACTTTTCGTAACAATATTCCTCTCAAGGGCATACGTAACTTAAATTGACTAAGCAAGTCTGATATCAAGTGACCACATGGACTGTGTTGGTATATTTATGGATTAATGGATTTTACTGGATGATTTCTCTTGCAAACAGTTTAGTCAGAGGAGAAGCCCCATTGACTCACTGTGTAAATCTTTGAAACAACACTCTCCTGAAGGATTCTCTCACACACAGTTAAGTCAATGGAGAAGTCCCATTAACTCACTGTGTAAGAAATCATTAAAGCACTGTTCATGCCTGGAAACCTACAATGAAATGAAGATTTCAAACTGTACATGTATCGAAGTTCTCAATGATCCAATCCCAAAGCACTGTGAAGCCTATGTCAGGCCTAGGCAGAGTGAATCACATCAATGTATGACAACTACCTACAGATTATGCATGTGCTGATAATGTTAACAATGATCTTTCAAAGTTTGATCAATCAACATTGACACTAAAAGGTTTGTACCTTGTAACCTGTTGAGAACTGCTGGCGGCCAGTGGCTCCTAATTTTATTTTCTTCTGTAAGCACTGGCCAGTACATGCAACATTTAGAGTTCTAAAAGTAACAACCATGAAAATTTAACTGTATTCACTGGGAGGGTAGTTTATTTATTCCGTTTTATTGGCATATTGTACGGATTTCCAGATTTGGGAGGACCTGTACATAAGTTAGCATATTGCCCACACCACGTGTGGTTCCGTACAAAATTCACACCTAGGCATAATTTTGTACAACTTCTAACTTTAAGCCTGTAAATTACCACCCAGTGAGGCTTTTATCCTACTTGCTGGATTATAAGGGACTGCTATCTGTTCGGATATCTCTTTGTTCCAATGTCTCTATATTTCGACAAGTCTATGGTTGGTGTTTGTATAAGGGTTAGATTAGAACGTAACCCTTATCCTAACACTGACCTCAATGTAGACTTGTCGGAATGTAGAGACACTGAAGCAAAGAGACGTCAGAATATACTGTAGAAGTGTAACCAGAATAACAGGCCAGTTCTGTGCTGCTGTGCAAGCAGTTGATTTGCGTCAGTGGTCTGGTTAAGCTAAGAGTCCACCTTTGTTTCAAGCTTTATGGTAACTCCTTCCTTCATGGGGAAGCACACTCTACAAAGTTTACTGACAGTTCCCTTCAAATTGAGTTAGTCAATATTACGTAATGTTATTTAACTTATTTTGCATTATCTAGGCTGCAACAATCTAACCTGAAGCAAGCCTTAAAAAAGGTTAGTTGGTATGAAGCTAGTCTGAAACTGAAGCAAACTAGAGCTCAGCTTACCTGCTGTTCAGCTGAAGCCAAGCTAAGGTAAAGCTGAGCTGATCTAAGCTGAAACTATATATGCAAACTTGAGGCTAAAATAAGCTAGACTGAAAGTTAGCTACTGGTTAAGCTGGAGCTGAGCAAAGCTAAGCCGAAACTATTAAGTTATAAAAGCTGAAACCAAGCTTTGAATTTTGAGGCGTTCGAGTGCAATCGCACACAGCCACTCGCCTCAAATCACTGTGAGGAGTGCAATTCTTAGCACACCTAGATAAAGAATGGGATCTCAGATAAATCTATTAAAGTTTAATAAAACAGCACATGCACCTACCACACTCCTTAATTTCCTGAGGAGTGTGATTTGTAGCACACTTGGAAGATCTAAAACTCAAGGCCTGTGAAACTGAGCTAAGCTAAGACTAAAGCTACTTAGAGTAGTCAGCTGAAGTTTAGCTAAACTAAACTGAAGCAAAGCTAAGCTGAAGGTGAGCTAGGCTTAAACTAAGTGAGGCTATTTAGAGCTGAGCTGACCTGAAGCTGTATTTTATCGCTAAATTTTGTAAAAATTCATTCACCCTCTTAGAGTTTTATTTTCTTTCCTCTCCAGGTGGTTCATAAAGTTGGACTCTGTATAGCTCTTCATGATATTGTCAAATTGAATGAATCTCATATAATCCCTGGCGATGGAGCTTCACATACCAAAGTCCACTTCCGATATGTGGTTTTTCGTCCATTCTTAGACGAGATTCTTGTTGGCCGAATACGAAGTTGTAGTAGAGAAGGTGTGCATGGTAAGTTACATGAATGGAATTTTAATGCATACTTTTGGTAAGTTTCATTTGATGGAAGATTCCATGATGTTTTTGCCGATAATTGCTGCAGGAATTGTGAGGGGTAATCTAAGGTAAAATGTCCCAATCTGCACTCATATGATGAAGAAACTGCCCAGAATTAAGATTGGACAAGTGAAAGAAATATGCATTGAGGAGGGTGTACCAGTTTATGACTGACTCAGAAGTACCTTTCTAGATTCTGTTTGAGTTTTCTCTCTTGAAAATATGAATCTATTGAATTTTTTCGGCCAAAAGGGATTTCAATTCCTTTGTTGAAATGACCCCATCTCAGTCAGGTTTAGTGACCCACATCCTTTAAACATTGAACCAATGAAACTGCTTGTTTACAATTATATATTCATATCATATTCATATCATATTCAAGCATATATTCATATTCATTTACAATTATATATTCATAAGTAGGCAACCACCTTAACATCCAAATGGTTCATGGTGCACACATGGCCTGTATTCAACATTTCACAACTGTAGTTGATAGACAAATACAGTATGGCTGGCCCACATGTTCAGATGCACATAGGCCTAGGTTACAATACGCTCAGACTGTTGAATTAAGGGCTCTGATTTACGTTTATGGTTGTAGGCACAGTGACCTCTTTATAAGTTGCATCAAATTTTTCATGTTGGATAGTACTCATTCTAACTTTGAGCCTTGGAATCCCTTATAGGAGTAAAACAGGTTTACATGTTAAAGGGGCTGTGGCATCACTCCAGACATATGTAGGAGTACTATCATATCTCAAAGTTTAATTGGTGGCTGCACTTTGATTGACATTTACTTAAACAGTAGCTTCATTCTGTTTGGTCAGTGAGGGCTTGTGCAGTCAGTATTGTTCCCAATTGCACACACAGTGTGATTGTTTGGATGTGGCCATGAGCAGTTGTAACTTTTTCTGGGAGCTGTACTAGACAGGTGTTTTTGTTTAAGTTGGAGGAGTGGCTTGAAGTAAACTTAGCCGGGAGAAATTTGTACTGTCCGAGGTGATATTGTAGAGACTGTGGGTGGAATCTTCGCATGCTTGTAATCCCTCAGATCTAAAACAATATAACATTAGCCCATGCTGGCATGATTGTGGTGTATCTACTGCAATGGTTGGTGAAACGTTTCTACGATCTATTGAAAGCAACTGATTTATGAATATTCATAGTGGTCTAGAACCTCTAAGGTGCAGACCTAGCGCACCATGAAGCAGCCATTAGTTAAATAACAGTCTTGAAGAGTTGTTTCTATCTGTGTAAATGGGCTGTTGCACTCATCAAACATTGTAAGTAAACCCCAGGTACCTCTATTCATTAGCGGTGACTGTACTTCACTTGATATACAGTAAATCCAAACAATATCTTCACTTTGATTGGCTGGTATGAGTTATATGGGTAATGCCCCACTATGTGCTTCTTGCCATGTTGATACTTTGAAAATGTGTGTATACTTTGATGATTTTATAGTTCACTATATTTGGAGAAAAATAATAAAGACAAAAATAAAATAAAATAAAATAATAAAGACAATTTTATTGATGTCCAACCTATATAAAGGCTGTTCTTGGCAAATTTTGGGCTATTTTGCCCTCTTTTCTTTCTTTTACTTATAAGTGTGACATTTGATGTGGTGCAAATTTATGATGTAAAATAAAATCTTTGCAAATGTGACTGATGCAATTTGGTGGTCTTTATTCATAAATGGTATGAACAAAATGAATGTTAAATGAAAAATGGACATTTGTAGGTAAAATAATATCTCAAACTCTAATCAGCAATTTGGAGTAAAATTTGGAGTTTTGTCTGTCCAAAGGATATTAAATCTTACTAAAGGATATTGGAACCATTAGAAACGATTTCCAGATCTAAAATTATGATTTAACACTTCATCATTGTCGTGTGAAGTATAACAAATGAAATAATTCTAACAGTAAAGACGTCTGATTGTAGAGTACATGAGGTAACATTCATAACATGTCTGTCCCATAATGGTAACGTATGCAACTATCATGTCAACAGACCTATAGGATACAAATTTTCAAAGAGGTCGATAAAGCTGCGTCACTTTGCAGAAGGCGAGATTTGTTACTGGTGTGTGTGTTTTCGTCTGTCTCTTTGCACACAACATGGATCTGATAGCCTTTGATGATGCCTGCCCCAGGTGCGACACATTACTATGACTTAGTCTGTAAAATATAGGTGCATAGTGAAATTTGTTAACTATGAATGTATCCCATTTCTTTAGTTTACAATACAGGAAGGAATAAAACTATGTTACAATGCACTCCAAGTACTAAATTTTCTTGAAAATACAGTAGTTTGGTAACGTTTGTAACGAGGACAGAAATGTTACAAGGGTTACCAAAAATTTCTCATTTTGTGCATATTTTTCTACTGGTAAAAGAAGTCTGAATTGCAGTGAAAACTTTTTAAATTATTTATAGTTTTAAGGAATACAAGGTTTAGTGATATGTGTTTTCCAGCTTCAATCTTTCTAAAACGAATCTTCGTGTCTGTCCCCATTACAAACATTACCAAGTATACTTACCACCCAAAAAATGATGATAGATGAAGAAAACTATCTTCCCACTCTGGGAAAAAATCAAGATGACCAATCGAACTTAATAACACCACAAAAATTTCATCTCCTTTGCTCTTTGCATTGACAGGTCAGATTGCAGTGGCATCAAAATCACTTACAGTATGCTAGTATCCTCTGCAGAAGCTATTAAGTCTCCATACAGGCTACTATAGCTTTCTCTCTGAGGGGGAAGAGAGGTGTTTCTTTTTTTTTAAGTTGAAAGAGGAGCTAGAAGTAAGCTAAGTTGGGGGAATTTAACTCTTTGGGATGACATTAGTAGATCTTTACAAACTTTTTTCTTCTCCTGCAAGCTGTGTGTTTGTGAAATGAAGACAGGGCATCATCTCTTCCTTGCCATTCAAATTTAAAAAAAAAAAGATGATTGAGACTTCAGGCTTCCAGTTCATGCACTTTTTTGCAGAAATATCTAGCATGTTTTGATGGACACTATTTTGACTTCTCTCAACAGTCTCAATGGGATTCTTCGATGATATTCTGATACCTCCTGGGGCACTTCAGCAGATGTCCAGGTTGTATCCTTTACTATTAATTCAAGCTAAGAATGATTCCAAGAAAGATTAAACAAATTACTACAGTCAATAGTCTTAAATCAGATAAGAAAAGTAACCACAGGCTAAAGAAGAAATATTTTTGCAGCAAAATTTTGTTTATTTCCAAGCAGTGATGTATGTAATGCATTTGTAAGTTTTGCTCAGATTTAAGTGACAACCTTTCATGTTTTAATCTTTGTGCATTAGTGAAAGAGCAAAAATAAAATAAAAGGGTAAAATAAACTGTATTACACAAAGTGAGTAACACCTGCTCACTCAGTCACTTTTTGCGTATAAACCACATCTCTGGGAGTTATTAAGCTACAATTAATATGTAAGCATACCACCAGTATACTCCAGTAATGTGCCTCGAACATAAATGATGTTGTATTTGTTTGAATATGTTTAGTGTAATTGATGGAATTTAACCTTCCATTCTACATACAGTATTTATGTGATTGTCTGCAGAGAAAACAAGCCTGTAGCTGGGGGGGGGGGCAGGGACAGCATCCCCCATCCCCTCCTGAGAAAAATTTTCACCCCCTGGAAATTTAAAGTTACCATTGCCTTTCCATTTCAGTATATTTGGCCCCTCTAAAAATATTTCAAACCCCCCTTCAGTACCTTGGCTGACTATGGACCTGTAAAAATAAATGTTACCACTAGAAATATGTTACATAAACCTATAAAACTTTTGCTTTTCTGTGCAATCTTGACATCACAATAGGCCTACTGCTAAGGTGAGGGTAAAGGAGGGTTCATAATGAATCATTTATGGCCTCTCTAAGGTGTAAATTTACTATACTGCGTGACTTCAGCCAAAAATATATGGGTCATTTATACTGTATTTCATTGCAGCAGTTTGTTAAGCCTAGGGCTAAACATATTTTTCTGCACTTTTAGAAAGCTTTTTGCAAAATTAATTTTGCATTATTGGGGAAAATAAAAAATTTAAACAGTTGTAATGAAAATATGAAAGATAGGGCTGGGGAATTTCACAAAACTTTAATATCAAGTACTCAAGAAAAAAGAAAAGAAATCAATGTAATATGCAGTCTCTGTTTATTATTCCATAACAGTATATTTCATCTCTGTTATTTTCTGATTTTGTAAGCCTCATACACTATTGGCTTGGACTTGTTTTGGAATATTTGTGATGTCACAACAGAGGTTAGGAAATTGAACATTTGACTAAAAATTTGTATATCCTGAAAAATATTTTAAAAAATTTTACCCAAGCAGATTTTCAGCTCTCATCTGTAGCAGTGCAGGATACTTGGGTGGAGTGGATAGTTGGGTGAGATGGATATTTTGGTAGGGTGGGTATTTGGGTAGGATGGCTATTTGGGAGGGGTGGATATTTGGATGGGTAGGGTATTTGGGTGGGGTGGATATAATTTGTTTTGGACTCATATTTTTCATGGGGGTCAGTATTTGGTTAGAGTGGTGGAGACTGCTTAAATTTTTTCAGTCCTACAGTAGTCCTAAATAGTTTTTCTTTTAGCTTTCCTTAAGCTATTATTCAGTGATGAAGCAGAGCAAGTTTGGGTGTGGCAATACCAGTCAGATGAAGGAATGCATGATCTCTTCATGGACATCAATGAGAAAATAAGATTCAAGGTTGTCGATGAGGTCTTTGTGGACACCACCCCTGTTGGTCCAGAGGATCTTGCGGAACCATCCCAAGATACCTTGCAGGAGAACCAACCCAAAAAGTCACCATACAGCCTTGTGGTGAGTTGAATTGTACCATTTTTCAAGCCTGAGTAGGTAATTTGTTAATAAAGACATAAAAAAAGTCATGAAATAATAAGATATTTGTTCCTTCTCTTGCTGAAAAAGAGACTGTGCTGCTCTTTCCCTCTAGGGGTAAAGGACAGTTGGAATTATGCTGCACTACTAGAATTTTTTTTTTTTTAAGTTTAAAGTCAGTTTGATTTATCTTACAGTAGGCCTATTACTATGTTACTTTTAGAATAATTAAATAATTTGATCAAAATTGAAATTGTTCGGCTGTCAGCTTGAAGCAAACCGTCAATCCTCAGAGGGTAACTTATAGTGAATTTGTAAAGCACTTTCATGTAAACAATGAAACAGGACTCATACTAGAGTTAATAAGTTTATGCCAAAGCACCTGTGTATTGTAGACACTTTTGGTAGTGACTAGGATGCACAGTTTTCACGTCAAGCCTATTAAACCAACAGGTACTGTGAAGGACTGCAGTACCATGGTAACAAGAAGAGTCAAAGTGTGCCATTAACAGTGCTTAATCATTATCCAAAGTAGGGGCAACAATTTTTCCACTCAAGAATACAAACATGGATTTTAGAAGTTCTCAATTTCCATGAAATCATGTTTCAAAAAATCTTAAATTGCATGATTTTTTACCGTTTCTGTTAAACAATGACACACCATGACAGTTCATGGAGGAGCAGACTCTCATACATAAGCAACAAGCTACTAAGTACTGCAAATATATCTTACATGAATTGATTAGTACGCTACTACCTTACACTGACAAAATGCATGTTGACAACGTGCAAGACCCCATCCACCTTAATTTAAGGCTCGTTCATATTTAAACAGTCACTGCAGTAGAGGTAATGTGCACAGCATGAACACAGCCATGTACTGTATGTTTCATGTCTATTTTATAGCAGCAATAAATTGTTCAGAATGGACCTGCCATGTTAAAATATACAAACTGATAAGAAAGGACAGAAAACACCAGTTGGTGTAAGGGATGAAAGTGTAAAACCTTAAAAATTAGAAAAAAGACGTAAGTTTGAAGACTGTTTTTAAAAACACAAACGAAGAAAAACTGACTATAAGGTCTCAGATCCAAATGTCCAAGCTCATGTATGTTCAAAATTTCTGGAAGATGGGGGGTGTTCCTTTTATACAGTTGCAGATGTGCAGTAAAACTTAAAATTGATTATCTGCTTGACAGGCAACCCATGCAACTCTCACAATAGCAGTTATGCATAAGGATGCCTATTGACATAATAATTTAAACAAGTAGAGTGATTTCGTGTCTTTGCAAATATTGAAGGTTTGTAACTGAGGTATGACTAGATGGGGATTTGCCAAGATATCAAGAGCATGGGCACAAGTTCTCTGATCAATTAATCTATGAGTATGAGCGATGGAAATACAGCCTTGATGGCAGTAACCTGAACTACAAAAAGAAGAAACTGCAGATTCCTGTTGAAATGGGATCAAAAGTAGGACTGTACCAAAGTTCCTAACCAGTGATGGGGGGCTGATCACATATTCATTGGTCCTCTCCTCAAAAAAAAATGCCCTGAAAGATGGGAAAAACTCTTTGACATGACATTAGGAAGAACTCTTTTAGAACTGGTTTCAAGAGGCCAGACTGGTTCTCAAGCATCCAAACTTTAACAGCAGGGATACAGTATCTCAGGTGCACTGGTGCAGCTTCACCAGCACAGGAACCAGAACCTGTATAGTATCTTTGACTTTTGCTTTAAATTACCACTTTCATTAATCTGTAAACTCATAGTGCTTTAACCGGTGCTGTAGCTGAGTGGAGATTGAAGTGTGAACCTTAGTAACTGGGAGGTTTGGGGTTTGATCCCTGGCTGGTTTAAATTAGGATGGATTTTTCATTCAAGAGAAATCTATGCTTTTCCCATCTGAGCTGGGCTTTCAAAAGAAGCCAAATTTGATCTGAATTGTTGAGTTGGTTAGCTACCCGACGTGAAGCAGTAATTCATAAGCCATAGGCTTCTCCCACATTTGTGGTCACTTTGTGTGTAAAACAACTGCCCCTTCAAGGCCTGAATTAAGTTCAGTTCACTTTTTCTGTTGATTGTTTTGCTGGTGACCTTATTTACTGAATGCAATAAGCTACATTCTTGGACAAAAGTGTTGAAACACCTCCTGTCATTATAAGGTGTATGATATTTTGTGTAATTAATACAACCCGGTTCCCATTCCCTCTATGCACTGTTGGGTTCCAAAGAAAACGGATGATACAACATGAATTCAGACTATCATCTCCAACATTGTACAAGGGAGCAGGATGGTCTAATTTAGTCAAAGGTCATAGCTGCTACTAATGTTTATAAAATGAGGGCTGAAGAAAAAGCAAAAGTGTCAAGTCAAGGTTGTAAAGTGTGACTGTAGTCAAACGTGTAAGAATATTTACACAAAAGTGCTTCAGTAGTACGCTCAGAGTCTGCTTTATACATATGGTGTCATTCAACCAAGGATAAGTACTGCTTTTTACTCAAAAGTTGTAGAATTAAATTTCCAAAAGTAAAATCTGTCAGTATTACTTTTTATGTTATATAATCATTTTTCCTTGTTAGCCAAACATGGTAGCCCCTTCTCGCCCAGTCTCAAACCTGTGCCATAGCCTGTGTGGCAATCCCAGTCCTATAGTCCCAGAAGAGCACAATCTCATGATTGGACTATGTATTTTGGACACAGCCATGATCTAAGATGGAAGGCTCAGACTTATACTCAAGTAAATAGTATTAGGCTTAAAATTACACTTTGGAACAAAACTGTCTCTGTCTTATGTGGTATTGAAATTTTGTATTAACTTAATGGTAAATTGTTTGTTGTCCTTTTACATTGATCAGGGTTCCATCAGTGAACCAGGCCTGGGTTTATTAACTTGGTGGACATGAGGGACTTGGAGATATTGATGTGTGGTTCAACAGACCTCTATGTCTGCTTGGTTAATCTATAAGCCTGACATGGGTAAGGATCTCAGCATACTGTACTCGGAGTGAAGAAGTGATGAAGGATAATATTTTGGAAGGAATTTTAGTTGCCTGCTGATTAGGGTTGTGTGACTTCAATATTTTCAGAGTCAGGTATGTGTAGCCTAAGGAGTCACTACTCTGAAATGACGTGAGATGCCTCAAAGTGATGCCATAACTATCCCAGACTCTTTCACAAAAGTAGCCCTAAGGTGTCAAATACTAGCCTACCAGTATGTCTAAATATACTGGGAGGGCAACACTACAGACCTTTAAAAGGCTATCATTTTTTTGATGAAAAATCTTAGTCTGTGGTAAACTATAAGAAAATACTTACGGCAAAATGTGCAAAAGAACAAAGATGAAAACCTTTCACACACAAAACCTTGTATCATGTTTGGTATGGTTTTTATAGTTCTGAAAATTGCCTAGAAATCATGACCTCAAGGCAAGTGTAGCCGCTACTCAACTTTTGGCCAGGAATTAGTGCTCTGAAAGTGAGTTGGGTTAAATGCCCAAGCGTATTGCTGAGGTGTGGTGCGTTGGTCATAGCTTGGACAACTTATAGAAAACAGTTATTCAGCTGTACTTCCTCTTCTTTAAGAAGACAAAAGGCTATGCACGAATGTAAATGTTAAATGTTTATTGTTAACAAAAGTTTTGATGTATGATGTTCATGGACTTGCTTATTCTCTAAGACCATTAACAGCCACACCAGCTCCCATATTCCTCCCAGCTAGGGAAGTAGTCTAGAGCAATTCCCCCAAAGTTTGATTAGGCACTCCCAATTTTTTTAAACGTATGGTGCTAGTAGCAGACCACCATGGTGGATCCATGTTGGAACCCTTTCCCCAACAAATATTCTGCCCCTCCAAAGAAATCTTTGTCCCCTTAAAAGTTAAAGTTACTGGTTCTCAGCTTCCTTTCATGCAGTGGCAAATCGTTGATCTGCTAGGCCACAATTTTCATGGTGGGCTCCAGTACTGTTTATCGCCCCTAGTCTTCCCCTGTGTATGGCCCAGATTATGTAACTCTGAGATTACTTGTGGCAAGCCTAATAGCAGGCATAAGGTAGTTCCTGCCGCATGGTTCCTGAGATTGAAATACAAACCTGACTCATGTGTTTTTAAGGGGCTTTTACATCACCCTAAATATAGAAATTCAAACAATGGCATCACCGGATTGGTCAATAACATCTTGTGCGTTCAGTGGTGAACTCAATGCACAACAAACAGCTCAAACACAGTAGTGTGTGGATATAGCTTTGAACAATTTGTACTGAGTACAACCCTTTGTAGTTAGCTCCAGAAAGTGCACTAGACAGGTGCTTTTGTTTTAAACTGGAGAAGGGATTACAAGTAAACTTGGTAAGGGTAATTTTTACTGTCAGTTAAGGGTGAGATTTGTTACCATTGAATAGTGAGGGAGCATTTTCCTTTATCTGTGCACAAGATGCTGACTCAAGTTTATGAGCTTATTCCACATGTTTGCTTGTTAATCTTATAAGTTGTGATACTGTAGCAGGGTATTGCAGTAGTCTTGACAGTGCATTTTGTCGTCCCAAACATCATGTGTAGTTTGCTCTTTCAATGATTTTTAGGTAGGTTCCTGGTCACTGAAAAGTGCACCTGGTTTTTCTGAAATCTGTAAGGCCAGGAGCCAGTTGTGGATTAGGCTGGTACCTGTTCCAAACCTGCCTAATGTAAGGTTTGTATGTAGTAGATGATCTCAGAAAATGGACTGCAGTCAGCAGTCACCAGTCCAGAGACATTAGCTGTTGCAGCTTTATTTTTAATATAGATTTTATACATGATACAAACACACCTGCTGCAGATTGCAGGGTATTTATAGACTGGAATGTACTAGCCTGCGAAGCAGCTCTTTTGGCTCCCTACACATGGATGCCTCCTTCAGAGGCTGTGGTCCCTCCAAGCCTGCTGCCACCCTGAGCCTGCCAAGGTTAGTTAGAGATACCCTTCACAGAGCTACAGTACAAAGTGGTATAAATTAATATTAATGAGCTCTATCCCAGCTATTTCCCACAAGTTTAACCCTGCTTTATAGTAACATTGTACCAACATTGCAAGTAGTCATTGTTACTGATACCACTGTTTTAATTCTGTACACTGTTTATTGACATAGGACGAAAATAGGGAATATTGGCCAATACCAATGTTGAATTACAATAATCGATCCAGCTCTAGTTTATAGTGGTGTACTGTGTGTAGGCAGAAACCTGGTCGTGCTGCACTGGGGAGAACAAAGTAGATGTCAAGTATCACTTCCCTAGCTGTAAATTGCTCTTTGTATGGTGACAGTGCTTCTTTGCATTATATTTGTTTGCCGTGATCTGGCCAGTCACCTTGTGGCAATGTTAAAAAAGTTTTCATCATATGTTTGACCCAAATAAAATGGTTTTTGGTTTAGAGTCCTGTGGACCTTGTTTTCATCGTACTTATGAAGTGAATGAAAATTTTGTCTCATTGCAGTCTAGGAACTTGCAAGCAGCTACTGTACAAGATGGATGCTGTAAAATGTCATTAGATTTATCATGTTGAGGCTAGTTAGAGGAAAAACAATCCACAGTGTGTTGACAGTAAATTGTTGGAATACCTCACGGTTGGTATGTAATACTACATGCACAGTTTCCAAGAAAGGTGGCTGTTCTGGGTATTATATCAGATAATGTGATTGGTTAATGTTACACCTGCTTTCCTGCAGTTTAAAGGATAAATGCTATCGCCTTGGAAATATTCATGAAACATGCCCTAAGCCTGTTTGGTTACGAAACAGGCTAGTGGCTTTATACATAGCCCAGTTGATCAGCACTTGGTTTTCATGAAATATTAATAGCAGAAGCTGCATTCTTAGTTTCTTTTGAATGACCAAAGATAACTCAAAGTCACCTATTTAGAAACGAAAAAGAAATTTGATGAAAAGGTAGAAAAATTAAAATGTTTTGGTATCAGGATTTAAAAAGCTTGTAAAAGTAACACTGGGATAACAGTAATCTGGTTCCACAGTCAGATGGCGATAGATGAAGTTGGCTATGTTGATGTAATAGATACTTGAAAAATGTTATTTTGAAGTTTGATGTTTCGTTTATAAATGTGTTGTAAGTTTTCTAAATCTTACTAAGGTGAAAGTGCTCATGGTGATTTTAATTATTAGTTAGGTCACCTACCACCATACAACCGGAATAATTATGCAGGAAAGGATACTTCTGTAATAACATAACATAACATAACAGGTTAAAGGGCAAAGGAGGGCTAAGGCCCCATAAGATGCCCTGAAGTCCATACAACCTTAACTGAAAACAAAGAACCAACCAACACCAAACGAGCCCAGCACAATTAGATTCTACCACACTTATGGAAGAACTTGTCAATGTTAACCTTAAAGCAGTGCACAGATGTGGAGTTAACAACCCACTCAGGCAGACTATTCCACTCGTTAACAACTCTATGAGAAAAGCTGAACTTCCTAATGTCGAGCCTTTGCAAAATTCTTAACTAGCTTCTTACAATGGCCTCGAACCCGAGAATTACATTGAACCTTTAAATAATTGCAAGAGGACAAAGGATTCCTTTCAGAGAGAAATTTGTACACCTGAAGCATGTCCCCCCTAATCCTTCTCAACTCCAGGGTGGTAAGCCCAAGATGCTTAAGTCTAACATGATAAGGTAGGTGTCTCACCTTGGGTATAAGGCGAGTGGCTCTCCTCTGAACTTGCTCTAAAAGAAGCTTGTCCTTTTCATAGAAGGGACTCCAAGCCTGGGCTGCATAGTCGAGGTTGTTGCTTGGTTGTGTAGAGAGTGCTGTCCAAATTAAAATTCAAATGTCTTTTCCATGAAGAGTGAATTTAGTTTCCCCTGAAGGATTAATGAGACATGTCCGGTAAAGAAATCGAAATGGTCTCACCCCTCCCCAGGGTAGATATAGGCATTCCTGCCAGATCAGAGGAGGGTGTTAATGTTATTCAGACTATTCTCAGGTGCAGATCCAGACATTTCAAAAATGGGGGGCTGAAAGCCCCCTTGGATATTCTCCTAGATTAACATTATGCTAATTTTTGCATATTTTTTATTGTTGATGTGGCAAAAAAGTGGGGGCTGAGGCCAGGATAGCCCACCTTGGATCCGCGCCTGATTCTAATTATCTTTTACATTCTGAAATTCTCCTCTTGACAAAACTATCAAAAGAAATATACCATACAGATAAAAACATAATATTGTTTTATTCAGTGCCTCTGCCAGGGTTTGGTGATGGGGGGGGGGGGGGGGCACCACAGAAGATGACGTTGTAATCCCACCATGTGTTAGGGGAGGGGGTTTGTTCATTTAAGGTGGCTTAGGTGAAAAATGGTGTTATCTTTTGAAAAATCTGTAATGTAGTTACATGCTTTGAACTTTTCATCGTTAAGTGATATTTTGACTGTAGTGTGGCATCCCCTCCAAGGCTGGTACAGGTTGGCCTAGGGCCTCCTCAAAGCTTTGTGGTAATTACAAAATGAGCATGAGCAATGAGAATTCAGGTTACCAGCTTGCTACAGGGAGTGAGCGAGAGGGTAGAAGGAATAACCATGAGTCCATGGACTAGTAAGCGGATTTCAGAATGCTTGTTCTTGGTGGGTGTATTAATTACATTCACTATCTATGAACATTCACTATCTAATGAGTGCATGCAAAGCATGCCATAAAAATGTTTTGAGAAAGTGTATATCAACAAAAACATTCTTTCACATCATGCTACAAATGTTATAGTAAGGGCAACTTATGATGCTAGATTGCTCCAATCACCTCTGTATGGGCAGTCCCAACAGAGGTTGGGAGTGTACCCCAGAAAAGTGTTTTAGTCAGAATAATTCCCAATATTATTTCCCTAATAATGGGCATGAGATATGGAGTGCGAACCTGTAATGAGCGCACGCATAGGGCACCAAAATTTTGCATTGAAGATTATGTTAAACACCAATGTTGCATGCAGACTCTGCACTGAGACACTTCCAATTACATAGCAAAATACATGGGCTAAGTAGAACTGTTGAAGGTAAGTTCTCTGCCTGGTACTTCATAAATGCTTTAAATTTCTGTCAAATATGTCTTTCCTTGAATTCCCCTGCTTTGCATTCTTGCAATGCTGTGCTCCTCCTTGTATGCACAAGAGCAATTGATCTTATTTTAAGACTTTCACCGGTGAATAATGCGAATATGTTGGAGGCGGTGTTATGTGATAATGATTAGCATAGTAGTTAGGTAAGACTGAAAGCACGTGGAGAGCGTGAAAATTTTGATAGTTGGCAAAAGATTTTCAAAAAATTTCCTAGTTTGAGAACAACTTGCGATACAAAATGATGAAAATAGACCCATCATTCAGATGAAAATACACCTCACCCTATATCCCTCCTGAAATGTATAGCTTAAATGACTTCAAGGCTCATTGTTAATTTTTCGGAAATCGATGGGGGGGGGGGAGGGCACACAACATATGCCTCCCCATGCCCCATGCTGGTGCCACTGATTTTATTGAATAAAAACATTTATTACTTCAAGTGACTTGCAATTATAAAATTCAAACTTATTCTGTTTAACTTTATATCATCATCATGCATAATGCCAAAACAGGGAGCACCACCAGAAGGGCCCCTTTGATGGATCTGCCCTGATTCATTAAAAAACTTCTGCCATGACTTCATGCTTATCTCCAGTTGGAGAAAGCTGGAACAGATGTTTCACTAGCTCTCAGGTTCGACTTTGGAAAAGTCCCTTTTATGTCTCTAACATATGATGTAAATCATCTATGTGGGTGTGTTAAGCAGTAGGTAGTAGTGTTCCCCTTCTCCCATCCCTCTCCTTCCCCCTCCCCATACCTTTCTAAACTCATTTTGGAGAGGACTAGAAGAGACATTTCACTTGCTCTCTGGTCTGAATTTGGGTAACTCCCTGCATGTCTTCCACGTGAATCATCTACAGTGGTATTTAAGGTGGTATTTAAGGTAGCGGCCTGGGAGGGGGGGAGGCAGTCCTCCCCCAACCAAAAACAAAGCCAATATCAGGGCAAAAAATATTGATTTTAAGAACAGTGATACCTTTTTTCCTCAGGACAACGTTTTAATTTCATGGTTGGTTTTGCAATAAGAAAAGTTTTCAGGGCAAACACTTTTTGACTGGAGCCTTGTGAAATACCTTTCCATGTGCCTGTGACCATCAAGAATCAAACCCTTGATTCCAAAAATGTTAGTGGCGTAAACTCTAAACTGAATTATTTTAATAGGCTCATGTGGTATTTCAAAATAAACTTGGGGCAACTGGTTACCCCATTTAAGTTTCTGGAAGTCATAGTCACTGTGTCATTACACTACTGGTTGTTGAAAGTCACCTTATCATCGTGAAAGGTAATGAGTGGGAAGTAGATTTGGACAGTGATAGATGGCAAAGTCAGGCAAGTCTTTTAAGGTCAGGCAAAGTTTTCAGTCTCTCCAAAACAATTTAACCCGGTCAGAGGTGTATGTGCAAGCATTACGCACTCATCAGTAATCTAAAATATTCAGCGGTAATAAATCAGTTTTTGTTTTTACAGTATTTAATTAATACCAAGGACTTGTGGAGTGTGGGCGGATAAAATCCGTATGTAAATATTAAAACAAGTGAACACGCTCAGTCTGGGGAGACTTACATGTTTCTATCCACTCTTTGGCTAATTGCGTTTTACTTGTAATCCATACTTATCAAAAGATTAGTGGACAAGGATAAAAATGACGCATTAGAAAATGCAAACAAAAAATGACTGGCTACTTAATTACATATCGTGTGTAGTGAATGATCTTGTGTGATAGTCGGAAGTGTGGTATACAGTATATACTTTCAGTACTGGGACTTTTTCTCAGTCCATTTCTCGTACCATTTTAAGAGTCTTTTCCTACACGAGGGTCAACAAAAGGAACGCAAAGTCCGAGTTCTGCAGTTTCAACTTTTCCTTATTGTTTATTTTCAACTTCGGACACTGTCCCACTCGCTCGTCATTCGCTCTAACACTCTCCACACCTTCTTGTTTGCTGTGAACTAAATTACATACGCCTAGCACTACGTGTATGAAAAATGTAAACGTATTAATTTAAGCACATTGCTAGTTGGTCATTGTGCATGCGTGCATCCTAGTGTCTTTACGTCATTTTGGCGGCAATTTGAATCTGTCCCCTTTTGCTACGTCATCAAAAGTGTTGTAACCAACTGCAACTTTTCCTTACCCCTTAGGCATTAGCGGCTCGCCATAGGGGCACGGGGGCACTTGCTCCCCCCAAAAGTTTGCAAAGCATGATCTTCAATTTGCCAAAAAAAAAAAAAAGTAAATAAAACATGTGTTCGAGATGGGTAAGGCCCTCCCTTTTTATTGACTCGGTTCAAAATTAAAGAAGTGAATAACTTTCCAATGCAATGCGAAGGTTAAACATTAATAAAGTGCTTTCAAAACGACATTTTTTTCGGCGCGCTTCGGGTTCATTAGATACATAACCTATTAGCCGTGTTGATTATCATCCACGACTAAAAGTAGTTTTGCCCGGGTGTCCTGGCCAGATTAGCATAGGTATCTGTCTACAAAAGTTGTAACGGGCATGTAGCCTAAACGTATTGTGTTTCCAAATTGACAGCGCTGTTGGCCCACAAGCGGTCTTATGACTGTCAAATGGCATGTTATAAACAAAAGGTTCTCCACCTCTGTGCTAAAGTATACCTTTTCAGTTGATTTAAAATAAACACACCAAACAGTCAATCTAAGCTCAGTGTAGTGAGACTGTTTGGCCTAGCTATTTGTATATAGGATGAGACGTCTTTCTGAGTTCGGGGAATCCCCCCCCCCCCCCTTTAAAAAATTTCGTTTCGGAACGGTACTGAGATATAAAATAGTGCTATCATTTCATCGTTTTCAAGTGTCTTCAATGCTCGAAATTTTCGTTAGTTTAAGAAAACAATCCAGAAAATTTTATGGCCCCTTTGGGAAAGCTGAAACATATTGTGACACAATGAAAGAAACAACAAGATATTTAAAGGTGGGGCTTATTTTATACAAATGAATCAAGCCGCTTTGTCCATTTCACCTGCCTCTTACTCCCCCCTATGGAGTAGCGATCGGCTGATATGGTTGTATTTTTATTTTTAAAGTAGTCAGCTGATGACTGACTGCCTGAAATGGTTTTTGAAGAGCTCTTGAAAATAACATGGGACATCGCTGTAATACATAATAATAACCATACTCCTGTTGTACTTTCCGGAGCTGACCATTAATATAGCCGGGGGGGGGGGGGGTCTTCCGAATCTCTCTGAATGCGGACTTGAGTTGCCCCCCCCCCTCAACAAATTTCCTAGAGCCGCCCATCCCCTTAGGAGAAGTATGTTTGGGGTGATGCAATTCCCCTTTTAACCTAACAGTTCCATGCCTTTCACTCTTCCCGCTCTCCCGTCGTGTCTCTGTCCTAAATAAAGATTTAGGCTAGTTTGTTTAACAAAACCCGCACTGCATATTGAAACTGCCCAGTGGCGTAGCTAGGTATTTTTAATTTCCGACAGAGTATCTTGAAGTAATGATGTACTATTAGAGTCTCTTTATATAGGAACCTTATGTACTATCTAAGCGTAGCGCCACCATCGTTTGGCATGTAGCGCGCAAAAAAAAAAATCAAATTAAAATATCTCCGAGATTGCCTTAAATGACACTTCCAGGCCTTGTCAGTAACCATTTCGATGTGTAATTCTGCTTAAAAAAATAAGAAGTGTTGTAAGTAAACCCCTAAGAACATAATTTTAGCTACTAATTTCCGTTGTAAGAATTTTTAATTATGGTGGTAAAAATTTCCGACAGAGACTAGAAATTTCCGGCAGGAGGTTTTGTGGGGGGGGGACCGCCCCCTTCCCCCTCTAGCTACGCCTCTGAAACCGCCTCTACCCCATCATAGAGCAGGAAAGTTCCTACGGTATATCCTACTCTGTGCTCTGGACTAAACTTAATGTCACAAAGAAATAAAACTCTACACACAAAAGAAAACCCTAATAACAAAACCACAGAGAACGTAGAACAAAAAGAGAAAGACAGTTCAAAAAACTATCCACAGATAATATCAAACAAGATGAGCAGTTTTTCATGCTTACATCATGAACTTGCACATAGATTGGAAATGGTAAATGGCGTGCAATCGTTTGGAAACTGAGGGACAGGGGCGTCGTTTTCAAAGTGGGTGGTCGGCAAAGTCGGTAAAGTTTCCCCCAGGATGGAATTTCTTCCGGAAAGCAACTTAATTGAAGACATTGTGACTACACTTATAACGCAGTATGTGCCAAGTTTTCCACCCTATTTTGCCTTGATGAGAAAGCGGGTGGGTAGAGGAGAGGCAAGGGTACTTGCTTTTGAAATAGACCCTTTTCCAAATAGCAATAACAAAGGATTATGGGATAGAGTTTTGGTATGTGTCGTTTTTATCAATGATATATTACTGTGGCCAAAAACGACGCACGTCAAAACTGTATCCCAGAATTCTTTGTGATTGCTGTTTGGAAAAGGGTCTATTATCGGCAGATGGATCCCTTATTGTGAAAATAGTGTGTAAGAAACGCATGAAAAAAGTTTAAGAAAGTACAAAATGAAAGAACATGCAAAAATCATGTTGCATATTTTTTTCTGAAAATTGGGTGAAGTTAGCCGTCCTAATAAGCATATCTTGAGAAACACCTCACCTCGCCCTCACTCTATCCTTCCCCACAGCACAATATAGTTGTCTTTTGTTACAATTTCAGCATTTAACCCGAATATCGCCGTTTGGGATGAAGAAGATACCCCAGTCCTTCTCAGCCTGCAGCCTCACTGGTCTTCACGTCTTGTGAAAAGTTACAGCAATCATTGTGTAGACCACCCCAACCAAAAAGTGGTAGGGTATACATCTTCCCCTTACCCCGAGGAATGAGCGTCTATGGATATGTTACAGGCTTCTTAACCAGTCACCATCGTACAAGCATAATGTAATTGCATTTCAGTAGGTGTCGTGCTTCTTTAACAAGGGCGTCCTTCGTGATTCTGTTTCCCCTAACTATTGTACGGTTATCGTATGGCTGCGTGGTACTTTCTGCCACCAGCTACACAATGTGGCTTCCCTGACGACACTGGAGGAGGGTGGAGCATAGGAACAGTCAGGGCCTGACGAAAGTACAAATTAGTCCTATTAGTATCTATACTTTAGCCAGATCTTGGGGCCGGGTAAGAACCTCACCCCTTGGAGTTTTTGGCCATAGAAACTGGACTTGACAATGTTCTCATATGTTGTTATAGGCCTGTGTGACCATATTTGCCCTTGGGCTCCCCTTTACCCACCCCCCACCCCTATCCTGAATTGCGCCGAAATTCTTTTTACACTACTTATTAATAGCCCTGTCATACAAACCAAACAGTGATGAACTTCATTCCTTGTGTAAGTCGGACATTAACCAGTACAGAGCATCTCGTTTACATGAAAATTTTCTATCCTTTAATTAGGGCCGGGTAAGTAAAATGTGGTCGACTCCTTGACAGACCGCTGTCGTCCACTTCAGCGTTCCGTCAGCCAAATGTCCGGTGGTCTGCCGATGAGGGTGACGCTGATTAGTTAAAAACTTTTATCCATCATGCAATGTTGTGTCCAGCCAGCGGACCTCCGATGGCCCTCCGTCGGCCCTCGGAGACTGGCTGCGTATTCATGGCCGATCGTGAGCAGTCATGTCAATCTTCTACACCTCACTGTCATTATAGTCTGCTATGCAGGCTCAACTTACAAAGGTGTCATACCATTTCACTGTCTTTATAGCCTGCCAGGCATGCTCAACTGACTGCGGAGGTGTCATATTATGTCTGGGGACTTGAAGAAACTGGCGTCGTCTTGTCTTTGGCGGCGTCAAATGCTATGGATGTTTGCAAGCTGAGGTAAACGAACATCGTCAGTAAACCTAGCGTGGTTTGTAAATGGTAGACATAGTATGTGTAAGAGCTGGGGAAGTTGGGGAACCCGGGCCGAAGGGGTGCCCTTCTGCATAAGCAGAGATACTAAAGCATGAAAACCATTGACCAAATATTGATGTGGGTGTGTGAGGGAAAGCTGAGTGACTTTGTTTGCTATGTACCACACTTAATATTGTCTTTATTATGGAACAATTGTTTTCGTGACGACAAATACTTGCTTCTTCGATCATTGGAACGAATGGACAAAGGGAGGCCATTAACAAACATTTCCAACTAATGGGAATTAAGTTACTGACGTGATGTGATATACACACATGTAGGCCCTACACATGCGTACACACACATGCACACAAAACACACCCATATCTATGTCTGTCTGTCTGTCTGTCTGTCTGTCTGTCTGTCTGTCTGTCTGTCTGTCTGTCTGTTTGTGTGTCTCTCTGTCTATCCATAATTTGTAAATTATAGAGCATATGCTCCTTGAGCGGTATGACGCTGGTTTTAAGTCCCGCTCGGAGCTCATTATTCCATTGTGTAGTAGGGTCCTTTTTCATAATACGGCAAAGGTTGCCAATGTCTACCACGCAGACTTGATTTTACGTCTTTTTGACTCTTTTAGGCTACTGTACAGGGTTTACGCCACAGTATTTTTTCACAAATGCCAGTAAGGGTGTCTGATACGATTTAAGGTTTTGGATTTTTACGTTGCTTGGTCGTAAATATTTTAGTATTTTGACAAACTGTTTCAATGCTTTTACCTGTTTACATATAAGATTGTGATTACAGTACTCGCCTTGTTTCAGTCATGCTGACGAACTCTGAAATAAAAGACGAAAACTTCGTGATGAAATGCATTTCACACCTTTTAAACCTGCAGCTGACTACTTTTTATCGTTCTTTGTAGGCCTAATATGGACGTTCCTCCGCGATTTTGAACAAAATGTTAATTTACTTGTTACACTCTAAAAATGTGTTCATAGTTAGCGTAGAGTTACCATAAGCATCGACCTTTATTAATATCTTTTATCGTAAGAAGAATGTTTGCAGACATGTAAGAATGTTTTCAGACACTGTCTTACGTTACGATTGTCATTTTCAGATCTTAGTGAATGTCACGGCTTAGCCCCAGAGAGTTGTATCCGTAAAACATTAGGCCTGTTAATTATTAGGTCAACTCTGAAAGTGTGAGTAGAGCTTATGTGGTGCCAAAGCGGCACAAAATGTCTGTCTCTCTCTTCAAAAGCCTACTTCTGCAATTTCTGGTGGATTTTTTTCTGAAATTTGCAGAGAGGGTGCTTCATTAGGATGGTAGTACAGGGTGTTCTTTATTATATATGATTGGACAAAGGGACGTGGTAATTTTGGCTATGTTCTATCATTTTCCTGGTGGTTAAGGAGTCTCCATTCTTTTTCGAGTCTCACTCCTCCGATAATTTGGTTATCTTACGTGGCAGTGAGCTTAAGTGAGCTTTATCTGGAGGGGCATGCTCAGCACCTTAAATGAATAGCCTCAAGTCAAAAAGTGTGTGTAAGACAAGTTTTCAATTACCTTGTTTTGACTGTTATTCTAAGACATTATTTGTATATCCTGTAGACTAGTAGCCAGTGTCCACTGTGTACACAACTAATGCAGGGTTCCAGACAGCTAACTAATCCTTAAGCAATTTTAGTATTTATTACACAGCCTTCCTAGCAGGTTGTGTGGACATTGTCTACAGAGGCGTTCTTCACCAGTTGATTCCCTGGTATGGTAGTCTAAGAATGTAAGAGACTTGACATTGGGTCTTTGCTCACGCTAGGCCCTGCGCCAGTGGCGTAACCAGACTTTTTAATCGAAGGAGGGGGCTGGGGGCTTGGCGCGAAGCGTACCACTAAAATTTTGCAAAAGTGCCTTTCATATAGCAGGAAATGGCACTTCCCGGCCTCCCGGACCCTCTGAATTGCGGCCAAATATTCATCATTTTTTACATACCACACCTTAGAAATTTACACTTCCAAAAGGTCAGTCTCTGCAAAAGTGGTGAGTGGAAGCCAAAAGAAAAATTAGTTGATAAATTTGTGTTAACATCACTTATGCTAGTTTAGTTTAAATTAAAGTATTCAGGCATTTATATTTACAATGCAACAATGCAACGTTTACAGTTGTCAAGAGAAGCCTACACTGTAAAAAAAATGTCTCTTAATTTACAGAAAATAAAACAAAGATATTAATAAGAAATACAGTAATTTTCTGGCAATTAATTGCCAGAACATTTCTGTATTTCTTTATTTTCTGTAAATTTACATTTTACAATTTGCATTTTTAACAGTGTATATATTTCGTTATAATTGGTCCTATATTAATTGGTCCAATAATATTTGTTCTTTACGGAATCAATATTAGAATTTGGAATAATTTCAATTTTAAAAGTGCACAAATCCGCACTACTTAGCAGCATTTAGACTTTAAATGCATGGTGTAATTTTCATCCAATATTTTATTTCTTTACTCACTAATTTTATTTGGGGGCAAGTGGGGGCAAGACATTTGACAGCCCTCTCTGATTATGCCACTGCCCTGCAAAATCTGGTAGGATTTAGGTACAATAAGTCTAGTTTCTGATCCCTATCTCTGTCTCCTTATGGGCAGTGTTATATAGGGGGACGAACTAGCCGCTAAGATTTATCCTTGACACAGCCCAGCCGCGAAAATTAATTGCTAGTTCAACAGTGTTTACGTGCTGGCCAGCCCAACATATGAGTTTGTATATGAACCACGTATAGGCCATGACTGTGTTAAAAAATAATTTAAAACTGGACAGTTCCTTAATATCAGAAGGGTTGAGCAACTGCAGCACTGCTGCTCTAGTTTTTTTTTGTTTTGTTTTTTGTTTTGTTTGTTTATTTTTATGTTTTGGTCATGAATTGCTGTTGAACAACACTGAGAAACAAGCACGTTTGTGCTAGCACTATGACTACCACCCCACCCCACCCTGCGCACGTCCCTTGTCTCCATCAGACACTGTAAACGCGCTGTCAGCTTTCGACTCGCTTAGCAAACGGTTAAGTGTACTATGTAGCTTAAACTTTTACAGCGATTAGCTTCAGCTTCTTGACAGGAAATAGCAGTGAGGTAGCCTGCGTAGCGACTCTGTATTACTTCCACAACACGCGGTAGCCATTTTTGGGTAGTCAATAAATGAACAGAATAACTTCCCCGGCTCCCGCGAGCTATCTGTAATATGAGCAACCTTGGCAGTCTAGACTTGCAGCTGAACAGGATGCATCCGTTCACGATGACGTCATTTTCTGTTTTCCTTGATTACGGCCCCTGTGTACCATAGGTTCGTGCAGTCGCATAAAGTTGACTGTATGGTATCTGTCGGTGTTCCACAACGGATGTAAAAAGACTCTCTCACATTGAGCAAATAAGGAGTACACGCGCATAATAATCACACGATCTTATTTGTGCGTGTCAACGTTGGTATTTGAGATGTTATTTTAAGTCCTCAAACACTTTGTTCCTCTCCGAGTTTTATGAGAGACATAGTAGATGAAGAGGCAATATTTATTGCTGGCGCCTGAACATTAAGAAGACCTTGAATATCATACAGTCTGGTTAGTGAAGAAAATTGAAACTTGCTAAAATTGTCTTGGGGTAAAAATATCGTATTGTAAAAAAATCTTTTTGTAGGAAAGAAATGGGGCAATGTTTTGATTTTTTTTTGTTTCTTCTTTTATCGTGCGAGTGATGGGGAAGTAACATTATCTTGAATAATGTTTGTGTATTTCTTCAGGCGAAAATGGAAATTTCCCGCGCCAACGGTTTACTCAGGGAAAGGCAATGAGGATCTTAGGCACCTGTGTGGAGAGTACTTAAAACGTTTAAGGATGTCTAAACATTCTGACATATAAAACATACATTTATTGGAACATCAGCCTCTATAGCGCTTGATAAAACCTTGAATTGTGGTCACTGAAAAGCTCGTAATCACGATATCTCAAGATAGGAATGACTGATCCTTTTTATATTTGGTATATAGATATATCATGATGTAGGGAAGAACCCTATTGTTTTTGGTGGAGGTCAAAGGTCATCTTGGGTTACCAAAGGTCAAAAAGCAAAATTTCCCTCGAATTCCCAAGATTGACATCTGGGGTCACCAATGGTAAAAAAGCAAAATTTCCCAAGCATCCCAAGATCGTCATCTGGGGTCACCACAGGTCAAAAAGCAAAATTTCCCAAGAATTCCCAAGATCGTCATCTGGGGTCACTAAAGGTCGAAAAGCAAAATTTCCCAAGAATTCCCAAGATCATCATATGGGGTCACCAGAGGTCAAACAGCAAAATATCCCAAGTATTCCCAAGATCGTCATCTGGGGTCACCAGAGGTCAAAAAGCAAAATTTCCCAAGAACTTTCAAGATCCAAGATCCATTGGAGTTGAATCCCTTTCAAGACACTTCAGATTTTCTTCCTTATTATATTTGGTGGGGTTCGAAGGTCATGTGAGGTCAGCAGAGGTCAAATTGTTAAAACGTCGAAAACGATGTAGTCAAGAAAGATAACTTTGAGGGATAAACCTCAGTGCAATAAAGCATCCCCATTCGGCAAGGAATCACTAACCCTTTGGGCTTTCTGGTTTTAACTTTACTTAACTCGCGGTAATTGCAGTTGACTAATTTGAAACTTATACATGGGACTGATCTTGATCAGAGAACAAGAGTCTTTGTTAAATAATTCAAGAACCTTGATTTTTTGTTCTACGAGACCAAGTTTCCTTTGGAAACATAAAGTTATGATGATGTCACATGCTTCCCTCTACCAGGCGTTATATTTTATTCATAATGTATTCTCGTAGTCCATTCATTTTAGCTGTTCATCTACCATTCAGAATATGATTTCTGGACTGCATGTCCTGAGTACTAATTTTTTCAACCTAATCCCAACGTATGCACGTTTTCATCCTTGTAGTGAGCGTAAAAAAACTTAATTACTGAGTAGGACTAAAACAAAACGATTTCAGACACAAAGTGAGCCTGAAATTTCCAAATAGACTTGCTACAAGCCATTTTTAAAAAGGAACCTTCCCCGCAAACCCTAAAAATTGAGATAACTTGATAATTAAGGAAGACAAAGATGCTGTGGTTTGAACAAGGCTTGCAAGTTTGCTCTTCTTTAGTTTATGTCACTTAAAAGTTGATTCTTAATTTCTTCTATAATCATATTAGGTGAGGGAAGCTCTTCTCAGCTGGGGTGGGAAGGGTGGGGTTGACTTGAACGTTTTTCGAACCAAATGCCACATACTGTCACTTGAGGTCAAAATAGGTCAAACTGAAAACCTGGTATATATTTGTGAGGGATCTAATACGTAATAGGTGGATGGCCCATGGTGGGTCAAACTGGGAAAATTTCGTAAAACATGACATCTCACTCTGAAGGATAGAATTCAGTGCGACAAAGCATTTCCTTTCGGTAAGCGATAACTATAAACCTTTGGGTTTTCTGTTTAATTATGATGTGGTGACGGCATCCCTCACACACGTCCATCATAAGGTAACTTTAAAATTGGAATCACTAATGAATTTAACCAGAGTTATGCTTGTTAAAAGATTGATGTTGTTCTCTTTAATTTTATCCTTGGAATGGTACAAACGTACAACCCTCCGTTTTGGTCACGAAACTACACAACTTGGAAGTACGGTTATGGCAAGCTAAATGTGCAATAATTCGAAAAACAAGGTTTTTCACCGATAAACTCGGTTTTTCGACTGAAAAACACAGTTTTTTGCGATAAACTCAGTCTATCGAGCAAAAACAGAGTTTTTCGATAAACAAGGTTTTTCAAGCGAAAAACTCAGTTTTTCGTTAAACTGAGTTTTTCGACCGAAAAGCAGAGTTTTTCGATAAACTCAGTTTATCGAGCGAAAAAAACAGAGTTTTTCGATAAACAAGGTTTATCGAGCGAAAAACTCAGTTTTTCGATAGACAGAGTTTTTCGATAAACTCAGTTTTTCGATCGAAAAACAGAGTTTTTTGATAAACTCAGTTTATCGAGCGAAAAACAGAGTTTATCGATAAACAAGGTTTATCGAGCGAAAAACTCAGTTTTTGATTCCTTGCCGAAGACTGAAGGAATCTATGTGATGGTGATGTCGTGTGTGTGTGTGTGTGTGTGTGTGTGTGTGTGTGTGTGTGTGTGTGTGTGTGTGTATGTGACGCTTTGCTTGTAAACACGATATCTCAAGAAGGGTAACTCTGAGGGATCTCATACTCAACATGTAGATTGCCCATATTGAGTAGATGATCCCTATTGTTTTGGTGGGGGTCAAAGGTCATTTGGGGTCACAAGAGGTCAAAAGATCAAAACCACGATATCTCCAGAAGAGTAACTCCGAGGGATCTCATACTTGGAGTAGGTTGGTTGTTTTTGGTGGAGGTGTTATTTTGTTGGTGTCTTGTAAACACGATATCTCCAGAAGAGTAACTGTGAGGGATCTCATACTTACCAAGTGGACTGCCCATATTGCGTAGATGATCCCTAATATTTTTGGTGGAGGTCAAAGGTCATTTGGGGTCGCCAGAGGTCAAACAGTCAAAACCTTATAAACACGATATCTCCAAAAGGGTTACTGTGAGTGATCTCATACTTAGCATGTTGATTGTCCATATCAAGTAGATAACCTCTATTGTTTTTGGTGGGGGTCAAAGGTCATTTGGGGTCACAAGAGGTCAAAAGATCAAAACCTTGTAAACACGATATCTCAAGAAGGGTGACTCCGAGGGATCTCATACTTGGCAAGTAGGTTACCCATATTAAGTAGATGATCCCTATTGTTTTTGGTGGAGGTCAAAGGTCATTTGGGGTCACCAGTGGTTAATATGTCAAAACCTTGTAAACACGATATCTCCAGAAGAGTAACTGTGAGGGATCTCATACTTACCAAGTGGACTGCCCATATTGAGTAGATGATCCCTATTATTTTTGGTGGAGGTCAAGGGTCATTTGGGGTCGCCAGAGGTCAAACAGTCAAAACCTTATAAACGCGATACCTCCAAAAGGGTTACTGTGAGTGATCTCATACTTAACATGTTGATTGCCCATATCAAGTAGATAATCTCTATTGTTTTTGGTAGAGGGCAAAGGTCATTTGGGGTCACCAGAGGTCAAAAAGTCAAAACCTTGTAAACACGATTCCTCAAGAAGGGTTACAGTGAGGGATCTCATACTTAGCATGTGGATTGCCCATATTAAGTAGATGATCCCTATTATTTTTGGTGGAGGTCAAAGGTCATGTGGGGTCACCAGAGGTCAAACAGTCAAAACCTTGTAAATACTAAATTTCAAAAAGGGTAACTGTGAGGGATCTCATACGTATCGTGTGGGTTGCCCATATTGAGTAGATGATCCCTATTATTTTTGGTGGAGGTCAAAGGTCATTTGGGGTCACCAGAGGTCAAAATGTTGTAAACACTATATCTCATGAAGAGTAACTGTGAGGGATCTCATACTTAGCACGTGGATTGCCCATATTAAGTAGATGATCCCTATTATTTTTGGTGGAGGTCAAAGGTCATGTGGGTCACCAGAGGTGAAAAGGTGAAAACCATGTAAATACGATATCGCAAGAAGGATAACTGTGAGGGATCTCACACTTGACATGTGGATTGGTCGAATTGAGTAGATGATCCCTACTATTTTTCATGCAGGTCAAAGGTCATTTGAGGTCACAAAAGGTCAAAACCTAGTAAACATATTTTAAGGAGGATAACTATGAGGGATCTCATACTTGGCCTGTGGATTGTTCATATTTAGCATGTAGGTCATTTTGGGTCACAAGATTTCAAAAGCTTTTGACCTTATTAACATGATATCTCAAGTAGGATACCTGTGAGGGATCTCATGCTTGTCATGTGGGTGATTCATGTTTGTTGCAGTATATCCATATGGCAAGGAATCACTAAGCCTTTTGGCTTTCTGGTTCGATAAACAGAGTTTTTCGATAAACTCGGTTTTTCGACCGAAAAACAGAGTTTTTTGATAAACTCAGTTTATCGAGCGAAAAACAGAGTTTTTCGATAAACAAGGTTTATCGAGCGAAAAACTTAGTTTTTCGATTAACTCGGTTTTTCGACCGATAAACAGAGTTTTTCGATAAACACATATTTTTTCGATAAACTCGGTTTCACATCAAGTGTCTTAGGCTTCCGTCAGACCGAGATGCGTGATTTTTTTCTCGTAGGACAGCGAGGGGAAAGTTATCAATTATTCATGTTATCCGAGTCGTTTGTCATGATTATTCTTGGCGTTTTCCTTCTTTGTGCATCGTCTGAAATGCTTTCTTCATTGCAGCTCCCTGGCAATGTTATTACTTGGCTTGTGTAACGATATACCTGTATACAAGTGAGATATGAATCGTGTCCAAAACGTGAAGAGCAGTTAATTGATGGCAACTCGGTGTGATATATACTGACAGAGAATGACGCTGACTGACACTATTCGGAGTTTAACTGCCTTGAGTGAATGTTTTAACTTCAAACTAGGCTCTTTAAAAGACACACACACACACACACACACACACACTCAAAAATGCTAACCTCTCTGAGAGTCAGTGACGAATGGTGTCAGTGAGGGGTTTACCTAAAGTACCAATCCAACAAACATGCCCAGTTGTTCACCGGGTCGAATTCCATTGGTTTCGCTGGGCTTGGACAAGAGGCAGGCTTTAAATATGATTAAAGGCCAGATGCGGATGCCAATACTATGATGTCACTTGTGCCTATTCCTTCGCGTGGCCGCCCCTGGATGAAATGTGTATAGGCTTACTTTCCGAGATCCTCCGTAACATGGTGGTTCTGAGTTAACTTACAGGTAACTCACTGTACCACTGATGTATGCTCCCTCGGAGGTGGCTACAGTGCGGACATTCTTTTGGTTACGCGTATAGGACCTTTTGTTTTTCCAACTTCAGTCCACGACTCATCATTTAAAAGCTGGCAAACTCATGGTCTTTCCAGTGTTGTGAGCTTATGACCACAGCCAAAGTGTAGGCCTATCTTGTGTAACCCTGTTTTAGCTCACGAGTACGGTGTTAACGCTGCTGTCATCAGCATGGCAGTAAAAGCATGGCAGTAAAAGCAGGTCCGTCGTCGGTACAACTACTGTTGCAGCTTTACTGTATTATCTCCATTACGAGTAGCCCTTTAACCTTCCTTCTCTTTCGAAACGTGGCACTGAATAGGCTATACACATGGACTCTACAGTAGGAAGACGCTATGAATCAGTAATCACCACAAACGACTCCGATGACATGAATAATTGATAACTTTCCCCTCACTGTCGTACGAGCAAAAAATCACGCATCTCGGTCTGACGGAAGCCTGAGACACGTGATTGAAAAACCGAGTTTATCGAAACACTGAGTTTTTCGCTCGATAAACCTTGTTTATCGAAAAACTCTGTTTTTCGCTCGATAAACTGAGTTTATCGAAAAACTCTGTTTTTCGGTCGAAAAACCGAGTTTATCGAAAAACTGTTTTTCGGTCGAAAAACCGAGTTTATCGAAAAACTCTGTTTTTCGACAAACTGAGTTTTTTGCTCGATAAACCTTGTTTATCGATAAACTCTGTTTTTCGTTCGATAAACTGAGTTTATCGCGAGAAACTGTGTTTTTCGGTCGAAAAACCGAGTTTATCGGTGAAAAACCTTGTTTTTCGAATTATTGGACATTTAGCTTGCCATAAACGGTCCACTGTCTCTTCTTTAGATACCGTCTTTACTAGCAGTTTACACGGTTTTCTTAATTTTCCGTCTGGTGACATCAGATGACCTTGGACCTCCACCAAAGCCAATAGGCGGGATTACGTGGGGCAAGGGGAACACTTGCCCCCACTTTTTTGCAGGCTTAAAAATGATAAAAATAATAAAAAAAATAAGCGAAAGGAAGCGAGACCACAGAAGTTATAAGAGCATTTTCAATAGCCTATTATGATTAAATTTTGCAATTTTAAATGAAGGAAAATATTAATATTGAATACCAGAAAAATGCTAGGAAGATTTTTCTAGGAGCTCGATCTCGCGCACCCCCAGAGAAAACTGACCAAGACACTTGAAAATTTCTCTCTGGCCCTGTAAAATTTCTTTCAAAACATGGGCGTCTCCTACACACTTTTATGACTTGAAGTTCTGAAATAAGGGTCACTGAAAGTACTAATGTACCTCATTAAATGCTTCATGGTCCTTGCAAACAATATCCCAAACCTTACCCATTCATACAGGGAATCACAATTCTCGATAAACTTTTCAACGTGCTCCGCATGAGCCTAATATAAATTGATGTCTCATTAGTTTTGCTGTACTGCTGTGCGTAGAAAAACTTTGGTGGAAATGCCTCGTAATTACTTCCTGGTAGGAAAACTTTGGTGGAATTGCCTCGTAATTACTTCCTGTAGGACAGCTTGAACAAATGACCCTCGCTACACCTCTCGCTGTTCACTTTCCCCATCGACTACCATCATCCTCAGCAAATTAACTGACGGTTATATTATCTTAAATTTGCGATCATCATAAGAAAAATATGTCATTAGCATTTCAAATTACACCTGCGGGAAGCAGGGACTTCTCAAAAAATGGTCCAGAATGAACGCAAAAGCCGTTAACTTAAGAAAAATTACTCGGCCCTCAGTCCGCAGCCTCCGACTTCGCACCTTTGGCAGTAGTTGTTAAAGGCTTCGCCGGTCACAACTTCACAAGATGCAGCCTCCAATAAAAATGACTTCCTCAGCACTTTAATTGCCGATGCCCTTGACCATGTCCATGTAAAAAAATACCCATAAAAGAGTTTATTGATTGTTAAAGTATCATATACTCTAAAACCTTCAAAATCTACACTAGGCTAACTTATTTTTTCACACTAGTTAAAAAAGTTGAGGAGAACTTGTCCCAGACCATCGACAGAAATGAAACATGAAAGACAACCATATAACAGGATAAAGGTTTCTATATCCCGCTCTAAGGAAAGAGCAGGCACCTGGGGAAAGTAGGATTTTTATCAATAGTACTGCATTTAAAACAAAAAAGTAGGCTACCATTATGTTTCAAGCGCTGTTTCAACGCTGTTTTCTTGGGCTTGCACCTGTTTTAAATATTGTTTAGGGCTTGGGGGGGGGGGTTATTTCCTGAAAAACTTTTTTGTCATAGCTTCATACAAACTCTTACATTATCACTGAAACCACCAATGCTCCACGACCGTACGCAGTGGTGGGGAAGTTTCCCCTCCCCCCAGAAATTTTCAAAGCAACATTTTTATCACCATCGATCTGTGTAAATTTACCGACTTTTTAAAGATTGTTTAGATGGAAGTTGTAAGGCAGGGGAAGTGCCATTTCTGGTCCCGTAATATGGAACAGGCGCTTAGCAAAGGGCGGGGGAAAGCCCTCTACTGAGGATACCTTTCTTAGATTTTTATTACTCATATCGCTAAAAAGTCTACAAAGTGCTTCGCGCGCACCTACTCTAAGATCTAGTTTTCCCATTCTTAAATTATTTTTTCCAAAGCCCTGGGAAACCCTTAAATAATCCATTCTCCCCTCCTTCCTCAAGTCCTCTGCATTATCCATCCCGGGCGGGCCCCTGGACTTCACGCCGTTAGGGGGCGCTTCGCCCCCGTGGTGCCATTTGACAGTCCGGTCGCGTTTGCCCCCACCTTCAGACAACCAAACCCGCCCCTGGGGATCTTTCTCTTAATATGATAAATCTATATACCAAGTCCGAAAGTATCCATCATTCCTATCTGCTAATATCGTGTTTACAATTTTTTTCGGTTTGGGACCTCTGGCGACCTCTAATGACCTCTAACCTCTATCCGAAACAATAGGAAACTTCCTTGCAATATGACAAGTCTGTAAACAGTATGAAAAGTACCAGTCATCTCTATTTTGAGTTAAAGGTGATCAGTCGTCTTGAAATATTCTTTGTGACGTCAGCCTTTTCTTGACATGTTTCTGCAGTCGTCACTGTTCAAGGATACACCGTACAAGTAGCTATGATGACATCGGTATAGCTAGTAGGTATACAGCTACAAGCCGTCTCTTCTTGCTTACCGATTAGCTATACCATGCTTGTACGGTGTATCCTTGAACAGTGACGACTGCAGAAACATGTCAAGAAAAGGCTGACGTCACAAAGAATATTTCAAGACGACTGATCACCTTTAACGTGTTTTCAAGCAATTTATTCGTAGTTTCTCCTTCGGTGACCTCAGGTGACCTTTGATCTCCACCAAAAACAGGTTCTCTCGTATGACAAATTTATGCACCCAAGTTGTAAAATTGTCCATCATTCCTATCTAGAAATATCGTGCTCACAAGGTTTTGAGCTTTTGACCTCTGGTGACCTCAAATGACCTCTGACCTTCTTTTAAACAATAGGGTCCTTAGTCTTAATATGACAAATCTATATGCCTAGTATGAAAGTATCCATCATTCATATCTTGAGATAACGCATTAACAAGCGATTCTCTAGGTTTTCGTAGTTTCACCTCCGGTGACCTCAAATAACCATTGCCGTCTACCAAACATTAAAGGGTCCATTTTCTGACCATAACGTATCCACATTTTTAGCATGAAAAGTATCCGTGCTTTTTACATTGAGATATCGTGTTAACAAAGTTTTAGGTTTTTGACCTCTGGTGACCTCAAATGACCTTTGACCTCCACAAAAACAACGGGGTTTTTTCCCTTAATATGACCAGTCCATACACAAAGTATGAAAAGTACCCATTCTTGTTATCTTCAGATATGGTATTTACAACCTAAGCCTCAAAACACACACATACATACACACGTACACACGTACACACATACATATACACATACATAGACATATACATACATACACAGAACGCACAAACACATAAATACACTCGCCAGCGTGATTGCATTGATTCCTTTCGTCTTCGGCCAGGAATCATAATGGGCACTCCCCGAAGTCCCTTAGTGTTTCACTGTGTGAGTCGACTGCGATCAAGCTACTATTCATATGAAAGCGTGGATGTTGGCCAGTTTTGTTGATTATAATAAACGTTATGACCTTTCAAGTACGGGCTGATGCTTTAGCCTATAAAAGAATACAAAGTTTTTGATTCTGTAAACATAGACTCATAATGCTGTACGTAAGTGGATATTTTAGTGAAGCGATTAAACACATTACGCATGTCTGTTCTAGGTTCTGATAGCAGATCAAACGTATCGTTCGTACTTTCAATCTAATTAAACTTCATTCATAGCAACAGTAACTCCATGATTGCTTCCACATCTGTCTGTACTCTAGGTGAGTTTCCCGTTTTTAAAGACCACAATTCGATTGGTACTTGGCTCGATCAACTTAGCTAATCGAATCGTCTTTTACAAATAACCGTAAGATATATTACGTCATTAAAATGGCCGTGTGTACCCATACGACCTCTCAGGGCTTCAATAGAATTAAAAGAAAGCCTCCTATTTCTTCAATTTATTCATCATACAGCGTGAATCATCTTGAATTCTTTTAAACATATCTTCACTTACACTTTTGACTTCTACTTTTTAAATTCATTTTATTACATCAACATTGATGAATCATGGCTGTTGAGATACCATAAAGCTTAAACCAAATCGTTTTTCAAAGGCTTTTGCCGTGGGTAACAATTAGTACTTATGATTTGCACGCATGCTGTAATATTGACGTGTGCTCTGAGCTGCTCTCACCACTAAAGTTATCCTACCTCAAAGGAAATAATGTTCTGTAACCTTCTGAAGGACGACCACTGTAGGTTTGGGCTTTGGGCCGTAAATTGGGGGAAAAGAGTCAATGAAACATGTCCTGAAGAACATAATGCTTTGATATGTTTGGATAGTTAAATGCCTTATTACCCTGTCACCCTGTCCATAGACCCTTTTCCATATAGCAGTCACAAAGGATTGTGGGATACACTTTTGAAGTGGGGCGTTTTTCTCAATGGCATTCTGCTGTGGCCAAAAACGACGCACACCAAAGCCCAGTCCCACAATCCTTTGTAATTGCTATTTGGAAAAGGGTCTATGGAGCTAATACTTGGACCAGGTAGAAGCTCCATGCCCTGCCCCTTAGTGACGGCCCTGACGGAATCGAGTGAAATACAAAAAGATAAACAGTATTAGAATGATCTTTCGTCTCGATGCGATCTCCCCGATAGTTTCATGAGACAACGCATGCGCAGGAGCAGCTACTTTTGATGAAGTGTGACGATTCCAGTTAAAATCGACGACGTATAAAGACGAGAACAAACTGTTTTGCGTAACTAACATCCATTTATTTCGCACAAGTTAATTTTCATATATTAACTTTTTATAGACAAAGAATTAAATATATTGACGGCTGCAATCTCATAAACATTGTATTTTGGTTCTGTAGTGTATTTAATGCTGTGTGAAAGTTTCTTAAAAAACAAAACACCCGTCAAACTCGAAAAACGGACATAAAACGCCAAAGTACTCTTTGCCACACAAAAAGCAAATTTAATCATAAATTATAGTTTATAACATTGAACTTGTGTATGCATTTCTTGCTTTAATCACGACATCTGATCTCATTCTTACGTAGTTCTGTATACTCGTGACGTCTTTGCATAATATTGCATATGTTAAAATTTGAAGAAAACAAAACACGTAAATTTTTCACACGTAATAAATAGAATTTAGTTTTAATCTGACTTATAGTAGATAAATTTGCCCTGGGCACGTTTTATATTCTATCATACATATTTCAACCTTAACGCAAAGATTTTTAACTTTCATCAGTCTTTCATATATTAAAATTACCCAGCCGGCGGGCAAATAACTGCTGCTACACGCAAACAAGTAAAACCACCCACGATGTTTCGGTAAACCGCAATACAAACGATCCAACGAAATGAGATACGTTTACTACATAACATCCAGTTAGTAGATGAAAATACGTTAACACCCAAGGATTTTTCTCCCTGGAGTAGTTCAATTAGTATCGTATTTTACATTATTTCAAACTCTCTAGGAGAGCATATTCATAGCAGATTTATATGAATGTCCATCAAATAAAATGTCTCTGAACCATTGTGGCCCATCTCGACGTATTGTAAATTTATGAAGACTAAGGTTTAATTTCACTTGTCCTCCTTTCTGTACTACGCCAAAGTCTTGATGTAAATATTTTTCAAAAACAATTGATTTAAAATATTTGAAGTGTTCAAGTGCCAAACTAGAATGAATATGCTGTTAAGTCAAGTGTTATTAGGGTGACGATATCTTAACCAACAACGCGTCATCAGTTCGGGAGATAACCACTTTCGGGGGAAAATCGATTTTTGCCCGATCGGGGAAAAAAATCTTGCCATGGGTGGCGCCATTTTCAAATTCTCCCGTGATGCTTTGCGATCCTACCGCGCAAATTAAACGGAGACAAACGTTCAAAACAACCTTGCAATTTTCATCGATCCAACGAAAGAGAAATTCTGGCACATTTAAAAACTTTGCTGCCAGGGGAACAAAAAAGCCGAGTCATGTTTGTTAGTTCACCATGCCGATTTTGAGATATCGAGCAATTTTGTTACGCTCTTTGTCCTAAGCTTAAGTAATGGACTCGACACAGCCGCAAGTTTTGTGCACTGTTTTCCACACAAAGGTTTGCAAGTAGTCTTCCAGCACTTGTGTTTAAAGGTGATCAGTCGTCTTGAAATATTCTTTGTGACGTCAGCCTTTTCTTGACATGTTTCTGCAGTCGTCACTGTTCAAGGATACACCGTACAAGCATGGTATAGCTAATCGGTAAGCAAGAAGAGACGGCTTGTAGCTGTATACCTACTAGCTATACCGATGTCATCATAGCTACTTGTACGGTGTATCCTTGAACAGTGACGACTGCAGAAACATGTCAAGAAAAGGCTGACGTCACAAAGAATATTTCAAGACGACTGATCACCTTTAAACACGTTGTTGAAAGTTCCATGTGGTTTCGTTCTTCGTGTGTGAACTATTATCTTGTATTTGAGTACAGACACATTTATTATAACAAATCAACGACTGCTAAGAGGCAGGCACTAAGGGCTCATGATTATTCATGGTTTGAGACGTGCAAAATTTTCCCCCAATCGGGTGAATTCTCATTTTCACCCGAAAGCGGTTATCTCCCGAACTGGTCATCTGGCCATGGGTAGGTAGCAGATAAAAGCACAGTACTGGGATCGCTCTTGTTATGACGTCATATCACTACAGAAATGCAAATGAGCTTCATGTTCGACCAATCGGATTTTAGTACCGTGTTTTTTATCATGATGATATCCTCAAAGTCCAGATGAATTAATCTTGAATATTCTTACATTGTTTGTATAGGCTTATGTCAAGTATGTTATGATTGATACACGCATGCGCAAACGACTGATTTGACTTTCCCCAGCATAGTGAAAGAATAATAATTTTACAGTTGCCACTGTGTTATTGTAAAATTAAATTAGAGCAATGTTGATTAGTCATAATGAGACATTATTTTCACATTTTCGTCCCAATATTATCAAAATAGTCAATATTTATTCAAAATTGTTATCTAACCTGACTAACTTTGTCTTAAAGGAGCTGAGTAGTGGCGTACTTTCAAAATAAATACATCATACCAAACGAAATGATTACCTTCTGTGCGGGGCTAATTTTAAAAATGTTAATCCTAATGCGTTTCATATTCTCATTTAAAATAATCTTGCAAAGTATTTTGCAATAACATTCCTACACTGTTTCTCGTGTTATTTGATTTTACACTTGCAAGATACTTTACAATTTGTTTTTTGAATTTCTAGTTCGTTACTTTTTCTTCTGGCACCGGCAGTTTTGAATCGTTACCCCTTGTATCGGTTCTGATCGATGCATCTTCCCAGGCATGTAGTACACACAACTTACAACGTACGTACGTATGTAATATATTAACGTTACTAGTGGCAAGGCACACGCCTATTTCGCACATCATCTGCAGGAGGTTCATGAACAACATTGTGGATTTTGCAGGTATTGAAACTGTTTTTTTTTCTTTCGATCAATGAGTTTGTTTTTCGTGGAAGACCTAGGCCCTAACGCTAGCCTAAGTTAGGCTAACGTTAGTACTGTTAACGACAGTAACAAGTGTACTGTTACACCAGACACACTGCATGCATGGCTTTGATAAGTATCGGTATCGGATCGAATCGATAAACCAAGAAGTATAACCGGATGTGACGTAACGAAGTCGGCGGGTCCGAGAATTTATTCTACTTTGGCGTCTACTCAGCTCCTTTAATTTATTTCTTTAGTGTAACTCTTTTCATAAATTAAATATTAAATGTTTTTAAATAAAAATCACAAGTTATGGCAACATTTCAAGTTTTGCAGAACGGGGAGATCACTCATTTTCCATTTTTAAATCATGATAAGTACGTCTAGGCCTAAAGTAAATATTTTACAGAAAACAGAATTGCACAGTAGGAGATAAATGACAAATTTCAGATCCATTTCATTTAAGTGTTGAAACATTGCACGAAAGGATTTCACAAGGAAAATGTTATTTGGTCTCAAAATATTTACACTTTGCTATGACGTGAGATCATACATTCGGGTGTGTGCTGATTACGTACGACCACAATATATTCCAATATCGCAATACGCTTAATTTGCTTTGCACTGTCGTGTCCGGGTTCTCAAAGTACTTAAGACAAGTGTATGAAAAAAGACGTCACGGAATATGTTTTATTTAAATTCACCCAACGCAGTTCAAAGAATAATAAAAAACCTTCACTTTGAAAGAAAATGCTCATGTCGAGGGGGCTTCCATGTACCCTTCATTCCACTAGCTACGTCACTTTGTCTGTTGTCTCGTTTTACAGAATACGTTATTGGACTTATTTAACCTTTTTATAGCATACGATGTGTTAAAACGAATGTAAATTTCAGCTAAAAGCTTTATACAGTTTTAGTTTCCTCAGTAAGGCTGTATCATGTTAATACAAAATTGGAGGTCGAAAAATATCCGAAAACTTGATAATACTCCGCAGGTAAATTTACCGGGAACGTTTGTGGTCAAACATACATTCCTTGTATAAGTTGACTATTTCGATGTTTTCTGAAGATATAATTAACTGCGGGTGCCAAATGTTTTAGAAAGACTGACTTCAAATCCATGCAACTAGTCATAATTTCGTACTTTAAGCAGAACATACCAAATCAAATTCGAAATTTTCAGAAAAGCCACACTGGCTGTATCCCACTGTAGGCAAAATCTGAACCAACTCCCTCTGAAATGGAGTACGAACTTTTTCATTCTAAACTCTTCCCTTTGTCTTGGGTTCTAATGTCTTATGAGGAGGGCGATACTATTGATTTTTACACTCTCACAAATGCTCAATATACCAACGTACTCATTTGTTGGGTCAAAAACTAACCATTTTTGATAAGACGATACCTAGCATAAGTTCGTTTGACCATGAACCTTGTTAGTTTCAACCCGACTTAGGTAAGTTTTAACCACGAACTTTGGTAGTTTTTACCTGAGTTGGATGTGCTTCAACCACAAACCTTGTTACTTTTCTACCCATGCATTGGTGAAGTACATGAAATACATTCCCAGCTTGAATGAAAACCGTTCAGAAGAGTGTTTTCCGAAAAGTTAAACTTAGAGCCCGAACTCATCTAAGGCAGAAGTTTGTTTTTTTCTGTATTACTGGTTCACATATGTTTACATCATATAACGCGGTCTGATAATTTTTGATCTAAGTAAGATATTGTGAAAGATAAAACTTGATGAAAATACAAAGAAAATCTGAGACTGTTTTGTAACGTATTTTTGATGGAAGTGATGACTTTGGAACTGAACCTAACTCAGTTTAGAGAGGGCGCTTGTAGCAGTAGATGTATACCGTGTGAAAAATAATGCAGACCTGGTAAACACTAAAATTCTTACAAAATGTCCAAATATCAAAATCTAAAACTGAGTTGGTAGACTATGTTTTGTCCTCCATTTTGGAGCTAGTTTTCAAATGTAGTTGGAAAATTACTAGTGTAAATTAATGTGGAAATGATTATTGTACTGCTTAGACTCGACTTAACATTTGACTATCTCCTGTTGCTCTCTACCCCGCGGAGCGGACTCTGTTTGCTCAGCTCCTCAGCTTCCCAAACCACTAAGGATACGACTGAACTTCCCAAGTAATACGCCGTACAGCCTGCTACGTTGGCGAGCTGCTCTCGTGTTCTTTATCGTATTGTTAGGTAAGTTAATTCAAAAATTTAAATTTGAAAATATAAACAAACTGGTGCCTTTCTCAAATGCTCTTGTTCCTCTTTTTTTGTCAGTTTTTCAAGTAAATATATATACTCTAGATTCCTGAGGAGTCTTCTTGAATTGATCATAAATTCACTGCTATTTAGGATACGGTATACTGTTTTCTACATTGTATTTGTGTGCACACTGCAATGTGTTGATTTAAAACTTATATCACTTATCTTTTTAAGATCCGAAAAACCCATTTGATCAGACGGACAGCTGCACTTTCATTGACGCTTGAAAGCATTGAAATTGCAGTTTTCGTTCGTGTTTAATATTTTGCCCAAACCGTAGTTTAATAATGGGTTCAATTCCTTGCAAAATGTATACGCATTAGGCTACTATGTAAACTGATGACTACATATAAAAAGGAAACTTAGGTTTAAGAGTAAGGTAATGCATGGGATTTGTGAATACTACATTGTCACTGCGGCATGAACTAAAAACCACGAACAATGCAATTCGCTATCATAATGCACGTCACTTCCTGTTGATGTCAGTCTCACTTTCACAGTAGCAGCTCATATGCATATATGCATATGCATTATCAGCGTGGTTTTCCGTGCATACAACACGCAGTGTCGCATAGAAGACAAATTTGTTGCATGTTTTGCAACAGGTTGTCTTTCGAGCCTTATAATATACGTTATTTCTGCCTTTCAAGGAACCCTTCGCCATTTTCTAAACGTTGATGAGAAGAACAAGTATAGGCATTAGCCTAGGTTAATTATCCGCTGTTGTCCTGTGATAGCCTATAGCTGAATGTTAGGCAAGGTGTGTTGCCATTGTAACAACCCGTTGACCACATGATGTCACAATTACGACAGTGAGTTGATATGATCATGTTCTTTATAAGAAATTCAAGATAAGTGCAATAAGTACACATGTAGTGTACATAGAAAACCAGCTGTGTCAACACTAGACCCAATTACTAGTCGCGCATGTTCGGATAATATTCTGCTACGATTCCAGTACTTACAGACTAACACCGGTCATTTCCATGACAACTTACAAGAAATGACTACTTCACTGGCATCTTTGCCTGAAGACTCTGCAGGGTTCAGAGCAAAAGAAGAGACTAATGTTTTAGAAAAGCTTTTCGAAATGGATAGAACTAAATATGACTAATCAGCTGAACAAAGTTATTAAACAGCCGTTCAGAATTGTAAGGATTTGAGAAACATTTTTAAGTAAATATTTGCTACCCTAGCCAGATAAGCGCACATGATCAGAAAAGGGGATGGTTTGATTCATGATTTTTCATGAATTTGTGTTATTTAGACTAGCCTGCGTAGTGCCTTTCTTTGTTTTACGCCACACGGAGCTACAGCCGCCTTAGGTTTTTTTTTTGGGGGGGGGAGGTTTTTTTTGGGGGGGGGGGGCATGAGCTGAACAAACAACTCATTCGCTCTGCGAGCTACATTGAGGCTGGAATAACCCTCTTACCAAATTAAATGGTATGTTTTGAGTTTTTCCGATTCTTAGCCACCCCCATGGCTGTTCCTGTTGTTCTTTGATGTACCCCCTCAAAAAAGTACTCAATTGATTGAAACCCATGTTATCATAACATACTCTTAATTTTGCCTATTTTGAATTGTCTGAATACGGATATTTGATGTTACTTGTTAGATGAAAGAGATGAGTCTTTACTATTAAATGCAGGTGATTTCACAATTTTAACAGAAATCGGATTATACTTTTGTGATCCGAGTGAATTTACGGATTGAAGAACTTTACTCTTGGCTACGAGCATATATTCTAGACTCAGACACTGCAGCACATATTAACCTTGTGAATATGACGTCACAGAACAGAAAGTGCGCCCTCGGAAGGTGATCCCAAATCCACAGCAGACGGTTTCATTATGCAGACAACTAATTTTAGCACCGGTCGGCTACGCGTGCGAAGGCTATGTTGTGTCATACGCACAGTTTGTGTACCAAAGCCATGCCCATATCTAGCTAACTCCATTGTTTGTCTTCTCACATGACGTCAGCGTGACGTCAACGCTTAGCTTAGGGTCTTTATATTATTACTAGGGACAAGAATGATTAACTGACACCTTAAATACTGGGTATTTACTTAAGTGGGTAGTTTACCAGAAGCTACCAACGCTTTTTTAAGTGGTGATATAGTATATCTTAATGGTGTGAATGTTTGTTTCTTAGTTACAAAAACTTCAATTAATAGACCTTATGCACATGACGTCACAGAACAGAAAGTACGCCCTCCAATGGAGGCAGGCGCGTATCATTGTAACTTACACCAACAAATGCAGATAACTGATTTGTTTACCAAGGGATACGCGCGTAAGTCTACTACGCGCGCGTGTGAAATCTAAGCCGTGCCTTCCATGTGCGTCATTGTTTTGCCGCCAAAATGACGTTCGTGACGTTTATGCATAAAGTCTACTTTGAATCTCAATGTGACGCCCCTGTGTGTCTACTTAAGACTACCTCACTGGGGAGATATCTTCATGCAGGAAATATGTGACACCTCCGTATAATAGTAGATGGTCTGATTTGCCGGAAGACCTTAGCCCATAGACAATGAAGATAGAAGAAAGGTCATACCTTGCAGCCTACACCAAAATGTGCTGGGTGGTTCTAATTTTTTCAAGGGAAGTCAAAACATCTAATCCAAGAAAGAATATTAAATTGTCTTAAAATTCTCTTCAAACATATTGCGAAAATGTGATAAAAATAATCACTAATAAAAAGAGAAAAGAAAATTTCAGCGACCACGTGAAGAGCGTGAAACATCAAACACAGTAATAGGTTGTTATAAATATATCGAATGCGTGGTTTGCGTATTGACCGTTGTAGCAAATACTTGTAATGTAATACTGCGGATAATACCTTATTTAAATCTGTTTTTTCTGCAATTCTTCTGTGGGTCAAATCGTTCTTTTAAGTAATGGCAAGCATCAGACGACTGAAAGATTGAAATTTTATGAAATTGCCATACATTTGGCCCACATCAAAACTTTACTATGCCCACATACGACGCCCTTGCGTGTGTGATATTTATTATATTTAAGTAGTGTATAGTGTAAACTAAAACTGTTAGTAAACAATGTAAAAATTTAAGCAAACAGTGACCGTACAATGTAGCGATAAATATGTTACAATTTTAGTTGGGGTCAACTCATGGGGCGGGACAGTTCATATTCACACTGACATACGGGGACACATGAAGTCTTTACCATATTTTTCACGTGTAGACAGTTTTTCACCTAAGTCGCTGTTTTAATGTCAACGCAGAAAATCCGCCATGTTGGGGAAATAAGCGAGTCGCAGGTGTAAGCGCGTACACTAAGTGGCCAATCAATATAAGCCACGATACCACTAATGCGTGTACAACGTACCGGGTATGCGTGCTACTACACGTTCGTATTAGTATTGTTCCAAATGTGCAAGTGTACCACGTATGCCTTTAATATGGCCTCGTAAACAAAACAAAATTTCCCCTGAAATGAGTCTGTAGGAAAAAGTGAAGGCTAAATTTTTAAGGACTCTTCAAACAGTCAAAGAAATGCGAAATTTCCTTTCCACCTGATCACTGTAATACACAGAAATAACTAAGAGAAGCAGTGTTACCCATACCAACCCATTACGTTGATGTTGTAAGAGGTTCTGTAGAGAGAAGTCTCGAACATGTACATTGCACCGTGTATAAATTCTTTGGTGGAATAAAATAGCGTTCGAAAATTTAAAAGGGTTACCTCTTGTTCCTGCTTTGTCTACAATATTAAATTTTCTCCAACGTTTTGTTTATGAAAGTGACTTCTTTTGACCTTTCAAGCTCACGCTTAATTGAAAGCGGTGTAGATGCATCAGTTTACTCTGTGTTGTACTGACACCGCAGTGAAGGAAGCCTTTAGGGGAATTTTAAATCCCATATTTCCTGAGGCCACACTTTGTTTCTGGTTTGCAAGATATACTGTTGTTGCTGTTGAGGGCACCAGTCAGTGAATTATGGTACAGTTGGGCAGACTCTTCTTTAAGTACAGCATTAACTCTTCTGAGGCTCCCGGACAGTTAGTTAATTCAAGCTCCTCTAGCTGCTTAACTTGTGCTAGCCTTGACAATCCAGCCGTTGTCAGTAACGGGCATCCTGAGGTAGAGAAAGGTAGAAACAGTTAAGAAATTTCCGTATACTGAAAGACGATGCCCTTTTATAATTATCAGTGTTTTATTATGTTAGTATTTTATACAGAGTAAGACGATCCACGTTTTAAAATCTTGAATATTTTGTTTACTTGACCTTACCATCTAAAATACTTCTGTCTGGTAAAATGTCCCAAATGCGAGCCTGAAATGTCAGACGGTTCTCTGCAATTTCTTCTGAAGGCACACTGCCCCAGACTTAATAAAAAATACTGTAACATACTTCATAGAGTACTCTCCCTGAGTGCCATCATCATTTACAGTCTGCAGAAGATATGGCATGCACTTATGTTAACCAAGTAAGCTAAAAACCTACGCACAAGAGGAGGTTGTAACATAAGACTCCGAAAAACTTATAGTTTCAAAGATATTTTGGTATTTCAGAATGTTAAATGTAAGTATATATTTTACTCGTTTCCGCATTCAATTGCCCACACTTTTTCGTCTATCTGGGATGAATCGTTATAGCTCTCAAGTAGGGCAGATTCTTCAAAACCTCCCCCAAATTTTCAAAGTTCCTCAGTAAAAGCCCCAATTTTCAAATTCTCTTCTATAAAATACTCCGATTTGCATCCTCTATCCTCGAGGAAAGCCGTCCCCTTTGTCGGGCTGAAGGTTATCCCCCCCCCCCTTGTCTTGGAGCTTGGCACACTCGTCGGGCAAATCCTGGCGCCGCCCTTGAAATAAAAACATATGTTTTTAATCAATTTCATTTATTGCTATAATGTTAATTCAATGCAACGAGCTGAGAACTTCGTTTCTTAGAGAATTGCAGTTTTCTTTATCGCTGATAATACGTTGTAGTAGGCCTTCCTCTGTTATGACTGTAGCAAGGCCGTGACGTAGATACCGATCAAGCCTGGATATTAAATGAGCACGTATTAGCGCGCACGTACGAAAACACTTAATATTTGTAAATATATTTTTTATATGTTCTTGTAACTTATCACGTCGTTTATATATAAGCAATCATCTCGCCAGTCTTTGTGTTCAAAGGGACAGAAGTAGGCTATCCGTTTCCTTGATCTATAGGGAAACAAATCAACCAATATTCAATTGAAGTTGACTAGATTCCTTTATGACATACTAAACCTAGAAGGAAAGAGCATCAATTGGTCTTGTGGAATCCTAGCTATGTGGCATAGAGACAACAAAGACATCCACATACCGGAAAATTATCAGCCACCAAATGTATCTTTCCCTCATCATTGGCTGTTCAACCAAATGTATCTTTCCCTCATCATTGGCTGTTCAATTCAAATGTTGAACGCAAAATTATTTACGGAATGTTAGTTCCACACTTGAGTCTGTCGTTATGCATGAGACATAACAAAGCGTGATTTGACAATTAGGTGTTACTTATGCCCCAAGAGATAATTTTTGCCTCTCGAGACCAGACAGTCGGCTGGCATGCAGAGCCTACCGAGGGGTGGCCTGGAGTATCGACACAAATTACAGGCCAAGTGGTTCACTGGTCTGTCGTGAATAGTGCAGCGATTTTGTCTGTCATGCAAATCTTCCATCGTCAAAAAGATTGATATCCTTCAGTTTATTAGATAAACCTTGTATCATTCCTGCTCGAAAAATTATTTTATGGGTTTATTGGCAACATCGAGGACGATGGTTTCTCTTCACGTTCGAACTTATGCGTGAAATGAAATGGGATCGTCACAGGTCGTTTATGCGTAGGGTATTTGTCCAACGCGACTTAATTCAAACATTTGTTCATGTAGGGTTACCGTGTATTTGACCATGAACTGTACAATAGAAACACTGGTAGGCTTACAGGCCTGTGAGGTAAACTTTATGAGGATGCAAATCAGGTTGACTGAACTGAAATTTATTTTTTAATTTTTGATTCCTTGCCGAAGGCAGGCAAGGAATCTATGCGATGGTGATGACGTGTGTGTGTGTATGCGTGTATGTGTGTGTCTATGTGACACTTTAGCTTGTTTACACGATATCTCAAGAAGGGTAACTCTGAAGGATCTTATACTTGGCACATAGATTGCCCATATTAAGTAGATGACGCCTATTGTTTTTGGTGGAGGTCCAAGGTCATCTGGGGTCACCAGGGGTCAAAGTCTGAAAACCTTGTTTACATCATATCTCAAGACAGGAAGCTTGGATAGATTTCATACTTAGTATGTGGATGTGTTATGGAAAGAGGAAGAAGCCTATTGTTTTTGGTGGAGGTCAAAGGTCATCTGGGGTCACCAGGGGTCAAAGTCTGAAAACCTTGTTTACACGATATCTCAAGTTAGGAAGCTTGGATAGATTTCATACTAAGTATGTGGATGTGTTATGGCAAGAGGAAGAAGCCTATTGTTTTTGGTGGAGGTCAAAGGTCATCTGGGGTCACCAGGGGTCAAAGTCTGAAAACCTTGTTTACACGATATTTCAAGGTTGGGAGCGTGGATACATTCCATACTTAAGATGTGGATGTGTTATGGTAAGAGAAAGTCACCTATTGTTTTTGGTAGAGGTCAAAGGTCATCTGGGGTCATGAGGGGTCAAAGTCTGAAAACCTTTTTTACACGGTATCTCAAGTTAGGAAGCTTGGATAGATTTCATACTCAATATGTGGATGTGTTATAGCAAGAGGAAGAAGCCTATTGTTTTGGGTGGAGGTCAAAGATCATCTGGGGTCATCTGGGGTCACCGGGGGTCAAAGTCTGAAAACCTTGTTTACACGATATTCCAAGGTAGGAAGCTTGGATACATTTCATACTTAGTATGTGGATGTGTTATGGTGAGAGAAAGAAGCCTATTATTATTGGTGGAGGTCAAAGGTCATCTGGGGTCAATGGGGGTCAAAGTCTGAAAACCTTGTTTACACGGTATCTCAAGGTAGGAAGCTTGGATAGATTTCATACTAGGTATGTGGATGTGTTACAGCAAAAGGAAGAAGCCTATTGTTTTGGGTGTGGTCAAAGGTCATCTGGGGTCACCGGGGGTCAAAGTCTGAAAACCTTGTTTACACGATATTTCAAGGTAGGAAGCTTGGATAGATTTCATACGTAGTTTGTGGATGTGTTATGGTGAGAGGAAGAACCTTATCATTTTTGGATGAGGTCAAAGGTCATCTGGGGTCACCGGGGGTCAAAGTGTGAAAACTTTGTTTACACGGTATCTCAAGGTAGGAAGCTTGGATAGATTTCATATTAAGTATGTGGATGTGTTATAGCAAGAGGAAGAAGCCTATTGTTTTGGGTGGAGGTCAACGGTCATCTGGGGTCACCGGGGGTTAAAGTCTGAAAACCTGGTTTACAAGATATCTCAAGGTTGGGAGCGTGGATACATTCCATACTTAAGATGTGGATGTGTTATGGTGAGAGGAAGAGCCCTATCATTTTTGGTGAAGATCTAGGGTCACCGCAGGTCAAAGTCTGAAAACCTTGTTTACACGATATCTCAAGGTAGGAAGCTTTGGTAGATCTCATACTTAGTATGTGGATGTGGTATTGTGTGAGGAAGAACCCTATTGTTTTAGTGGAGGTCAAAGGTTATCTGGGGATACCAGGGGTCAAACTTTGAAAACCTTGTACGATATCTCAAGGTAGGAATCTTGGATAGATTTCATACTAAGTATGTTCATGTGTTATGGTGCGAGGAAAAACCCTATTGTTTTTCATGGAGGGCACAAGCCATTTGAGGTCATCAGAGGTCAAAACTGAAACTTTGTAAACATGTCATTACAAGGGAGGAAGCACAGACAAATCCCTTCTAATATTTTTTTTCTTTTTTTTTTTTTTTTTTGGTTATTCAAGTTTTTGTTCAAAGGTCATGTGACATGAGCTGACATGAGAAGGGGTCAAATTGTGACCACATCATATAAAATGATGTAGTAGAGAAGTATAAATTTGATGGATGAACCTCAGTGTAGCAAAGCACCCCCCTTTCGGCAAGGAATCACTAAGCCTTTTGGCTTTCTGGTTTATAGTTGTTGATAGCCGATAACTCGTATGAACGTAACAGGACATTGTTCTGCTAAATGCGCGTATTAGAAGATTTCTGGGATGAACTGAAATTATTGGGACATCACCCTAAGCTCATGACAACTAGTCTGGTTGAAACTTTCTGCCGACAAATCTACGATTTGAGATCAAGACAGGATGAGACCTGAAGATTTTCTTCTGATTCTCTTTTAAGTGTCTCACAAACATGCTTGTCAGCTGAGATTTTACCGGTGTTATTCAGAACCTTCTATGAATATTCTTTAATACCTACAAAATCAACAAGAAGACACGCAATTACACCTGTTCCCAACACAACCAGTGAAATAATTTCATTTTCTGGAGAAGACTTTTTCGCACCCCAACTGCGGTTTAGATTCGAGGTTATACCGTAGTTGATAGCACAATGCACTGTGCAGTAAAGTTGATGTACTCAAAATCTTTCTGGTCAGTGGCGTGTACAGAACTTCAGAAATTTCCACCTGTTAGGGGAAAGGTCTCGTTTTCCCCGACAGACCCCCTTTTCCCCATTTCCTCATTTTTTTCATATCCTCCGCATGAGTACCAGAGAGGTTGGGTCGATTCCCCTTTCTGCACTCAGATTGGGAAAGGCAAAGCCCAAATTTGTCCTCGGAAGGCATCTGTATACCCCATATCCGATATGCTGTCGATTTCACTACCTTTAATTCTCTTAGCTTACTCTCATTGTGCCTGCATGTAGGGCCGGTACTTTGTACTTACCTGCCACAGACAGTACTCGAAGGCTATGTACTTCGAGAAGATTTTGCAGACCAAAGTCCTGTACCTGGGAACACCAGCGTAAGTAGAGGGAGCGCAACCTACCCAAAGTAGCAAGGAAACCGACACCTGTATCAGTTATGCGAACACATCTGAAAAATCAAAAGAAATGTGAAGTTAGACGTTTGATTCCAAAAGATAACTTAGTAATTCCTCTCAATTTTCAGTGGTTCTTCAATTAACCTTTTTTACATATCACTGCTTAATTCATCCTCGTAGAAAGCTTATGAGGGCTGGAGGGCTGGGCTAAGGTCCCCCAGTCAAACATGTACGGTGGGGAGGAAGTATGCGTCCCCCCAGGACGAAAACTCCCTACTTGTTCCCTCTGTACAAAATGTCAACAACTTGCAGTTATTTTCCTTCAAATTTGCCCAATATGTTGCACCAAATTGCATCTAAGGACCCTCAGGAGGTATTCAAACATTTTCCAAAGGTCATTCGAGAGCATTTTCCTAAGCCTATGGTTTAATTAGCCCTTTATTAATTACTGTACCACAGGGAGTTGAGTAGGCCTAGATCTACTAGACTATTACTGGCCATAGTTTAATATTCGATGTCTTTTCTTTTTTTTTTTGGAAAGCTGCACATATGGAACCATCATACCATTAGAGCACAGCCCGATTGACGTTTATGGAATGACATTTCGCAACTGCTGGGTTGGGAGGGGTTTGACTGACCTGAAAACATTCCTTGATTTACAAACAATAGTGACACAAATTTTGCCCTGAAAATAGTTTGCCAGTGCCCTTCAATCGAAACTTTTGTCTGGAAATTGACATTCATTTTTCTCTGGGGGCTGTCGCCCCCCAAACCCCATCCACATTCGTCTTTGAGAACAGCAGGCATAATCAAAACCTTTTTGTTCTCAATGCATCTTACCGGGTTTTCCACGATAATCTCTTTTTATTTGGGGAAAAGATTGCATTTACATAATTTCCTATCTGTGTACAAACACTCTCACACGCACCCGGCCTTTCAAAAACAGAACTCTTAAAAATACTGTGTAATAGAGACTTTTTTATAAAGCGAACTGAAAAATTTAAAAGGTTTTGTCTTATAAATGCCACAGCGATTTAACCAAAAGCTATTATAGCCAGATATGAGCTGCGAAGCCTTCTACAACGGAATCCCACACCACCCACGCACTGCTCAAAATATATCTCTGTACATTATGCTAATTTTTGTGTTATTTTCTCTTCGTTACATTTTTTCATAGGGAAACAAAACGTCTCATCTGCTATACACGTGACCGACCAATGTCCCGGATGTAAAATAAATTACCGACTAAATTGAACTTAGTTCATGAGGTGCGCTTTGCTCTTATTAAATTACAATTTTCAATCTTTCTTTTTGACGAAGTGACAATCTTCATAGCCTAAACGACGAGTTTTTCCTAAATGTCAGACAGTTTACCGTCTCTTTGGAAAGAAAATGTCAACAACTTTGATAATTGTACCTTTAGGGAAGTATAGCTACACTGCTAGCTGCTCGACTTGACCTACAACATTTTAACTCAGTCCAAAGGTGGTAAATTTTCCGTAAGAATTATGGAACAAGAAGGAAGACTTAGCTTGGCGAGGGTTAAAAATAACGTTAGGTCTGTTCCGTACTTGACTGAATAAACAAATGTGTAGAGTGAATGCTTATAGAAGCCTTACAGTATGCATGAACAAAAGTTCATTTTGCAAAGTGCATTGTGGAACAACAATGTAATTAATAGTCTACGATAACAATAAAGTGCCATTTGTAGAAATATTGCTGCATTGTTTGCAGGGTATAATACTCAGGCCCGAATCTAGTATGCCAGTTTTGTTCAATTTAGCAGCATTGTTGCATACTAAACATTACCATTATAGAATACAGTAAGGCATAGCGAAACACTGTTCGGTCTTATAATTATACACGGTAGCCTGTACGCGTGGGACCAGTCCCTGGAAAAGACACAGTTGTATTGTGTTAACGTTTCTGGACACGCCAGTACTCATCAACTTACGTAAAATGCTTTAAACAAAAACAACAAAAAATGATAGGCCTCACTTCAGTCGTTTTTTGCCAAGTTTTTTATCATTAATTTTTAGCCCATTTATTAAAGTTTACGTTTTTATAAAATAGCCTATAGCGACATTGTGAATGTCTTTTCGGGGAAATTTCTTTACTCGAAAACGTGGCACATTTTTGATAGCAAAAGACATACTTTTATGTCACCTGTTTGGCGAAGTGGGCAGAGCATTGGCTAGCAATTTTGAGATGAACAGTTTGTCAACAATTTTAGTAGAGGGCCTTGCATGGCTACTCATAATGTGTCAACCTGCGCATTCATATTTTTGGTATCGTATTATTGTTGTTGTTATTGAAAAGTTTGAAAACAAATTGTTCCTATTATTGAAGTAGATATATTGAATTGGTATCCAATTGGGTGAGTTTACATCCTCCCAGATGCTTACATATCTGACGACCCCCTGATTTGTTACTCAGAACTTTCTTAACATTTAACACCAGATTTTTGGAATCATTACAAGGTACTAAGTGACGCTTTTGTACAACTACAAAAATTACGAACGCATGCTTGGTCAATTTATGAACACTTTCAAACAACATATAACGAAGGGAGTCCATAACGCACTAGAATTTGTTGTACTTTTAATGTAAGATATTCTCACAAAATATTCCGCTTACTTTGCCCTCAAATGATTAAATTACGAAGTCTTCTTTACACGGTCTGCGACTAATATCAAAAATTCTTGTCATTTTCATTAACGCACTGCCTTAATTTATTACTGTCATTGTTGATTTCAGACTCTGTGTTGAGTGAAAAACGCTTGAGGCATAACTGCACGCTAAGGTAGTGGAAAGGGCACATTTGTTTCTGAAATATCAATGTAGGAATATTAGAATGAAGCATAGTTTATATCTCTGCTACACATGGGAGTCTTGGTCAGGCAAACTGTCGCCGTCAATGTGGCATATAGAAATCTCTATGGAAGAGTCGCGAATTAAACGCGCAAAATGTTATAAGTTTTCGATTTGCTGTGTTTGCCCAGTCATATTCACACATTTCTTCAAAATTCATGAGTTTTAATGTTTTTTTATTTCAAGTGCGTATGCTTATAGCAAATACGGTGTTTGCAATGCCATTTACGTAGAAGAAACACTGCACAGAATCTTAAAATGTATGTGAAAGTCAGACTAAAGCAAAAATGCATAAAAATTTAAAACGTGACAAGCCTGTCATGTGCTATGTACGAAATGAGTTTATTTCATTACAAATATTTATCTTAGACTGAAGCAACGCTACCTCTTTCTTTCCTTTACATTTATTGAGAACTTATGTTGCTTCTTCTAAAAAAAATAGTGCAAACGATCGAATCTCAGTTCAAATCTATCCTTGTAGTTGGCATAAGTGTACAACTTCGTTGCGTGAAAATGTAGGCCTATCTGCATAGCACTTTAGTCTTTTTGTTGACCTGACAGCAATCCTCCCGTCATTAGTATATTCAAGCAGCAATTTTGTAGTGTTAATGAAGCATCAGAATTTTTGTCAACTTAAACTTATTCAACCGCGGCAAAACCTTTGTATCCTTCTTATTATCAACGACGTTAGCAAATACAGCAAATAAATGCGTCCTTCGCGTTCCTTGCAGCAAAACAGAAATATAGAGCAGTCTATCCACTGCACCTGACATTTACGTCAGCAGATGTATGCAATAAATTCCACCATTAGCAGAATATGGAACATCAAATAACTCTACATGTTGACACTAAGTATATAAGTGACCTACATCATATAGATACTAACGTGTGTGTTGTCAGATCTTCTGTTACAAAATATGATTACAGTAAGTCCTTAAGAGTCTCCCTGAATAAATGCCGAGTTCATAAATACTGTATTTCGAAGATTTCATACACGATATTTCGTTTCTTGTTGATGTGCTTTCGAGCACAACAGATATTTTCACAGTTCAATTGACGTCACCACCTAGCACGGTTGGCTGTAAGCTTGCAACGCTGACGTTGTTTCATTTGCCAAGTACGGAAACTTTGCTTTGCCATAATGTTGTGGTAACACCGAAGTCCAATTTCTTTATAACTGTGACTTAAAAATATCAAAAGTAGTCATTTTCCATCAAAACCTGCCCATCAAATTACAGAAAGCAGCCAAGGTCAATTTATCCTACATTAACAATTTGAAGCTAGCGAAACGCATTTGCGAGGACGCCGTGAACATTTCTTTGCTTTGTAGCTTGTATGATGCTTATTATGTTTGTGGAGGCATACTAGCTTCCAGCAAACATTTTGTAATTTAGAGTCAGGTCATGTGACAGGTTTTTTTTTTGTCCCAGTTTATCTGGAAGAGTAGTTTAGTACGAGACACATCGTTTGCACGATAAGAAAGTTAATAAATGTAGATCCTGATCTGTTAGTCAGAGTCGTATTGGTGTACTGAATATGAAATGTAGGAAACATTCAGGTACTTTACTGTTAGAACTTTTGACTATTGTAGGTTAATAATGATGCGAAAGTTTTGGAGCCCTGCAATGAGTGTTTTACTTGGAAAATATGTAATTATACAGAAAAATATTAAAACAGTTAAACTAATGGAATTATTAATAATTCAACATAGAAAATATTCCTTTAATGTGAGGTGATAAGCCATAACTTAGGCCTATCATTTGATTAAAAAAAACGTTACAGTCTAAGTGTGGTGTGCATGAGATACGTTCACTTGTTCTGCAATCACTACAGCCAATGCATCTATTGTACTAACATGTACATAAGCGTACGGGGTGGGGGCAGGGGGCATATGCCCTCCCAATTCGGGCCAAAATAGTGGATCCATTCGGGCAAATGAGAAAGCCAAGGAAATAAATTATACCCTTTCTGCGGGCCAAATTCGGGCAACTTGGTCCAAAATTCTAATGCCGCGTTCCATTCAGGTCGTAAAGTGGTGAATTTACAACGTATTTTTTTTCCTGTAGTACGGAGTAGCAGACAAAATGTTGAGCTATCTGTATTGCAGAAAAAAGACGTGGTGAATTCACCACTTTACCACATGAATGGAACGCAGCCTAAATTCGGGCAGAAATTATCCCTGCCCCAAGAAATATGACCCTCGTACGCCTATGAACATGTATACCCTATAGAGCGGTTGGTTTACTTTTGCCCATAGCTGGTTTATAATGGTTTGACAGTTTTATGGCGATCCCACACAGAAATAGATAAAACTTGAAGTGGACATCGAACATAGCTCCTGCAGTAAGTTTTGTAGCGAATGAATAGACTTGGAACAAGTTCAGTATCTACCCAAAACAAACGCGGTTTTGGTTTTATAGTTATACCGACGGGAACTTAGGCTATTCGATGAGGTTTAGTATTAGAATCGACATTAAAGCTTAAATTTCCCAATAATAAATCAGAGGCAACTTGAAATTTTGCCTAATTTTTATGAACCTTAAAATTTCAAGTGCATTCAGTGGCTGATGTGGTTTGAAAGCCTCAAACAAACGGCAAATTATAGACTATACGGACGTCGAAAATGCTGTACTAACTTACATTGGTGTTCACTACACAGTGTAGGCTACTAACAGTATACAGCAGACGACACATATGCCCTACTAGTTAAGTCTTGGATACCCAAGGAAAACCTATCGAAGGTAGGCCTACTTTTATTATTTTATATGACATTTTGTAAGTGTTTATTGTTTAGTAACTGACATATGATTGTAGAGAGTGTGAATCGGTATTGTCCAACAGTCAGACAGTAGGCCAAACGGTGAAATCGTGGGGTCAGCTCTAGGCCATCGTCTCTATGTTCCGACACCTCTATCTTCTGAAAATATGAGCGTGGGTGAGTGTTATACGATAAGGGTTAAGCTAGCCTGGGTTAGCTTAGGGCAAGAGCGGAGTAATTACAATTGTGCCCAAGAGCATATAGGTTACATCTGTCGGAACATAGCGGTGTAAGCGGCCAAAACATATGGCTGTCGAAACTTTTTCGTTTAGTTTTGTATCATCCTCCCCTCCCCTTCATATGAATTATTGTAAGGGAAGGGGAACGGATTCCTCTACTTTAGTGCATCTAAAATGGCGTAATATCCTTAGCAAAGTGTTAACCTTTTTTACATGTAACTCCAGTTCTATCGTGGCGTCATATCCAATGACGTAACCTGCCATTACACTACGGTACCTTCGGAAAACCATTGGAGAGAAACTTCAAAACGCTCCATAACTTCGATAAACAATGGTTACGGTCTCCGTGACCAGTTTTCTAGTTTTAAAACTTCCCGTTAGAGGTAAAAAACAAGCCCAACTTTGTTTTTTAAAATTTAGCTACATTTTTCAGAGATCCTCTTAAAGCACCTCTAGTTATGCCCATTACAAGTGCTTTGTATGATGTCTCAATCAGGAATATTGCCTTTTAAAACTTAGAGTTGTGCTGCATGAATCCAAAAATTCAGTGACAGAAATATCGTCAATAATTGAAAGGGCCATTCGTGATTAAGATACCGGTGAATATTAGATCATATTGGAGTTAATGCATTTGCTCTTAAAGCTAGCAACTCTTTATCAGAATATGGGTCAAGCTGAATTGTGTAATACAAAAATGTGGTTCCTTCATAACTCCTTAATGACTATTACAGGCCGCCGTAGCACAGCATTGACGTTTTTCTTTTAGTTGAAATTATTTACTGTAGGACTGTAGAGTAATGCATGGACAGCAACTTGTGTGTAGAACTCGATCAGGATATGTATTCCAGCAGAGGTAACAGTAGACACAAGCTGATGCTTGTGCTAGAACAGGGACTATAATTGAGCCTAACAGAATCAAAACTGCCATCATCAAAGAGGTGTCATTTCGTGTTTCCCCCTTAATACTTGTACTTCAGTATTAGGTTATTTTGTCACTTTTAATTTGTAACTTGAAACACAACACAAATAATGGATGAACCTTTAAATACATCAGATGCACTTAAGCCATGACTCAACTGACTTCATATTCTACCATATTAGATACTGGTAGACATGCGTATGGGGGGGGGGGGGCGGAGCGCCTCCCTGCTGCCCGGTTCATAAAACGTTGTCCCTTTCCCATAGGTTGCTACACTCGGTGTTTGTCAAAATTGAAGTCCCCCGGGTTAAAAATCCCGCATACACGGAAATACACGTAAATAGCGACGTGTAATTTAGGTGAGCAATGGTTTGCTCATACCCCTGGCACAGTTGAAATTCTTGCGACACATTTTTGCCAAAAATACAGTGAGTTTATGGAAAACGTAAGGCTCCATAAATTTACAGCAAAATGGGAGAATCATGAAAAAAATCAAACTCACCGATCCAATGTTAGTTCTTCCAATTTCGAAAGGTCACATGCGATATATTCTAGAGCTGCGTCTGTGACTCTGGGACACCAAGATAGATCTAAGCTAGTCAATTTGGCCATGTTCGCTGCAATCATTTCGACTCCTTCATCCGTGATCTTGCTACAGCCTGAGAGTGAGAGAGTGGTCAACTGAGGCAGACAGTGGACAAGGTTGACCACCGCTTGATTTGTCAATTCCCAACATGATTTCAGTCTTAGCGACGTCAGAGATCCCCCACGCAGCGCTACCAGACAACCCAAAACCCCATCAGTCACGTGGTATGCTTGGAAATTAAGTTCTTGAAGATTCGGTAGGCGTTGTGCAATTGCCGCCACACTCTCGTCCGCAACGTTGATACAATCGCTGATGCTAAGGGACACGAGACGAGGTTGTAAACTTGCCCAAAGCCCAGCCTCGGTGAAGTCATTGCAACCGCTTAGTTCTAGTGACGATACCGCCCCCAATTGTTCAAGCATAACTTCTAACCCCGCGTCCGTGACAGTCGACCGACGTAGTGATATCGCTTTAAGAGTTCTTTTCGTTTTGGGGCAGTGATCAATAAATTCACAAATATCCATATCTGATACACTGACCAAACAAACGGATTCAAATTCCCTCAGCTCGAATGTTGAAAGAGATGTGAATTCCTTATTACCATCCGGTGTGTCCTCATACAAGTCCCGTTTGTGCAATATCGGCGTCACTCCTTTCCAAAACGATGGCTGATTTAGGAATGTTCTCCACTGTTTACACACCAGGGTTAACATACTCCTCTCAGGGACGGAAAAATAATAAAATATTCTTAATAAAAAGTCTTCCTCCATCAAAAGTTCATCAAAATTTTTAGCCTTGTATTGGTTGAGCGAAATGTTACATTTATTAACGTCCGTGGTTCCATTTTCTAGTTTCTTACCATTAATTGTCACATTGCTGTTCTCTGTCTTCCTATCTGACGTCACATTTTGGTCCTTGTCAATCATTTTTGGTAGTAAAGCCTCCTTAAGCTCTTGTAAACAGTTGTGATTTGGGTCCGACAGTTGTCGTGCAGGTTTAGCTGGCGAATTTGCCGACAAAAAGTTACCCCCTCCAATTTCCTTAACAGTGTTTGTAACACTCATAGTAGTTGTCACCGCTTGAGTAGCCGCCATGTCATAATATGTCACAGCTTAACGACCGATGTAACCATGCTGTCAAGTACTTCCGGTTTTTTGTAATTGC